>OY856409.1:644909390-645509390 GCA_963693085.1 Alisma plantago-aquatica | reverse complement strand
CCTACGAAATGGTTCGGCCATCCAACAAGGTGTGCAAAAATATGGTGGTTACTGACTTTGACAAGTGAAGTGGGTCATCCACCTAGAATGTGATCGGTATCCATACAGGCCTCTGACTTAGGAGACATGAATTCCAACTAGCTAGTTGGCAAGGTGGATCAACCGATGGGATTTTGCTTTGGGGTTCCCTTGGCTAGTCAGACTGATCAGATGACTGGGGATCCCAGATGCTCGATTGACTTGTCTTATTTGTACTTAATTATTCCTTACTGCCTTCAAATTCCTTCTAAACTTGAGACATGAATTCAAGGAAGGACTTCGATTGTTCTATCGAGATGGGTTGTGCTTTTATCTACTTAAGGGTGAGAAATTTTATTGGAATCCCAATATTTAAGAATAAAAGCAAAAAAAAACACAACTAAGCAAAATAACAAGAAATGACTACGTGGAACAAGCAAAGCTAGTCTAGAATGTGGTACAAAAATGTGTTGAATGTGCATTCATAAAAATACACAAAGTTGAACGTTGCTTGTCCTCAAGAAACACAAAATGAAAGCAACATGCCAAGTAATTTTACGAACATGTCATCATGTATTTCTTAACATCATTTGATTTTTTTCCATCAAATATGGCCAAGTAACCCTGATTCCCTTAAATCACAAAATGCAACTTCAAATTCCCGATTTGACTCCACTTTCACAAACATGTTACTGTGCCAAAACCTATAGATCGTAGTCATAATATTATTTATGCTTCAAAAAGTTTCACATCCTCCAATGATATTTTCATAAGGATAGTGTTCATCTATGGAAGGAACTTTTTTGGGGTGATAGTGATGTCCCTAGGAATAAAATGGAGTGAATGGGTATGGAAGGAAGAAATAGCAAATCTCTCATATATTTGACCTGAGATTGCCTTTTATTTTTGTGTAATTTTATTTATGACATTTTTAGGTGTGCATAATGGCATCTTTTATTTGTGATACACCCCTATTACATACAAGGGTATGGAAAAATTGAACGTGATGAGGGAGAGGATGCCACCCCAAACTTGGAGTTTGGCACATCTTTTTGCTTTTTGATTGTTTTTTGGTGAATGATGCGGTAAGAAGATAATGGTAAAAGTGTAGAAGAGGGTTGAATTTGTACATCTCATATTTTGGAATTCAAAGCAATGAAACAATCTTAACAACAATTCAACTAATAACATGACTTGCAAGGTAATGGCATTTCAACAAGAAGTTATGTTTATTAATAAGAAACACAATGCATTTGACTCCTCCCAATCCCATACAACTTGCCATCTTTTCTAGATAATGATGTTTAAGATCAATGGTGATAGAATGGGTGCTAGAATTGTAAATCCATGATTCATATTGCAAAAGGATTAATATCATTTAATTAGGTACATTAACGATTGATGCAAAAACTAAACAAGAAAACATGAATTGAATCAAGGCTGACTAGATAATAGTTGATTACATGCAAGACAATCATGGAAATTCGAAAAACTAATTGGAAATAGGGTTGTAAAATAGTAGGATAGGGTAGGGTAAAGGCTTACATTTACCCTTACCCACACCAAATTTGTGGGTAGGGGGTATGCTAATTACCCTTTTCCAAAAACCTTTACCCTACCCTTACCCACACCTTTTTACCTACAAGGTAAATGGGCAGGGTAACAGATGAAATGGGTAAAGCAACATGTATAAAAGTATATGATATTTTCAACAACAATTTCATATGATATTTTCTACATCAAACACAATACACTCTTAAAGTTAGTTTATGATATTAATAATTATTTTTGTGAGATGCAACAAAAATAGTAATATTTAACCTAATATTTTTATAAAAACATGGTGTAACTTTTTTAATATATTATTTCTTATTGATGAATCCATTTTTCTCTCTAATATATGACTATAAAAGGTGTGAAATTCTACCCATTGTTTATTAAAGTTGTGGGAATCATGACAATACAAATTAAGAAAGTAGTGGTGTTGGATGTCGGTGTTTTAGTAGCCATTAATACATATATTAGATCTAAAAGTATTAATTCAAACATATAATAATGGGTAAAGTGGGTAGGGTAAAGCTTCTCCCTTACCCTACCCTCTCTAGATGTGGGTCAAGCAGGTAAAGGGTAAATGGGTGGTGGGTAGAAGATATGCTTACCCTTACCCTACTCAACAGGGTATGAGTGGTGGGTAAATAGGTAATACCCTACCCATTTACAACCCTAACTAGAAAAAGTAATATGTGTACACTAATTTTGAAATAAAAGCAACAAAAATGAAGATAGAGTAGTTGGAGTTGAAACATACTACCCACCCTTCACTCACAACTTAAAAATTTACTTATCTATGAGAAAATTCTAGGTTTGGAATGGAGGGGAAGAAGACTATTGGAATGGTCACCAATTGTCCTATTGACCCTACAGTGGTGGCTATTGTGGGGGCAGAGGTGGGGGAGGCTAACCCTAAAAAGATTCCCATGATGGTCAATCAGACCAATCATGGCTAATAGCTAATCTCGAGGGCTCCTTATACAGCCAAGGCTTAGTGTACTAGTTTCCCAATAGGGAGAGGTAGGGGAAGGGTAAGTCTGGCCACCAACATAGTCCTTGTAGTAGGTTTGGGTATGTGTGTAGTCACCTTTTCCCACCTGCCACTTCTCGTGTACCTATTGCATTAATTAAATATGGTTGATCTGGTGGTCATGGCATTGTTGTTCCCTCTCCACTCAGATCTGGGTCCTCTCAATGTGATTTAGTTATTTCTGGAGCTTGATGAAGTCATAGGGCATAGATGGCCCTGCACTATCTAGCACACGTTGCTTTGTTCTCATGTGTGGTTGTGAAGGCCCGAACTCCTCAAAATTTGCTTCTATGGAAGCACTACATCATCTACATGTATGCTCAAGAATCTCATCCTCAATAGGGGGATGATCCCTCATGTAAGGTTGAATGTGCACAAGTATATTATGACCATCTCAGATTATCCAATAATAGATGAAATCCTCCTTGGTTATCTTGATGAAGATAGAAGCCACAAAATATTTGATATCAATCATGTAAGATGGTTTATGTGTTGTGGTCTATGTGAAGGGAATGTGGGTGTAGTCGTTGTAGGAGGAGATCATTGTGATGACTCTGCCTTCACACAATTCAACATTGGTGTTTTGGTACTATTGGATGCATAGATGATCAATAAAGCATGATCCCCTTATTGAATGGATCGTCATTTAGAATGCACCACAAGTAGTAAAGATAAATTGTGGTGATGGCACAGGGGGTGTCAATCTGGACGAGAATGGTGTAGGAGAGGATGTGGTGTAGATAACAGATCATCATGTTATAAATGAATGACACCTTGGTGCCATGTGGGAAAGAGGGGAGTTGTCCTATGATCTTTGTCTAAAACATGTCAACATTGCACTTATCAATGACATGGTTGTGATTTTCTTCATTTCATTTGTCTTTCCACTCCTTGTTGATGCCTATGATGAGATTGGTGAGGTTGGTTTCGTCCAAGGAATGTATATAAGTAAGGAGCAACTATATTGGTTTTTGTTTGTTACGTACCTGGATTAGGTGGACAAGAACTCAAGAGTGAGCTTTTATAGATGGGCCATATGCATAAGAGGAAGCTAGAATGTGAGACCAGCATAGTAGAGTCATAAGTGCATCATTAATGCCTAGAGTCTTGAGTGTGGTTG
This sequence comes from Alisma plantago-aquatica, assembly GCA_963693085.1. Classification (NCBI taxonomy): domain Eukaryota; kingdom Viridiplantae; phylum Streptophyta; class Magnoliopsida; order Alismatales; family Alismataceae; genus Alisma; species Alisma plantago-aquatica. Next base: position 645,505,671 of record OY856409.1, on the reverse strand, counting down.
GGCACACCCATCAAGGAAGTTGCACACCAATGGCCTCCATGGTCTTGTACTGCTTCTTGTTCTTAGATGTAACTAGAGACTTGGAGAAGGAAAGGTGGTTGGGTGGGGGCGAGGAGTGTTGTCTTCTAGTGAAGATTGACGGGGTGGTGAAGAATAGGAAGAAGATGTGTGAAGGGTGACAACTCTATGTCAAGTGTTGATGTCATCAATGAGCTACTCAATTATTGTTGTGTCAGCAACCACGACTTCCTAGGTGTATGCCTCATCATATTCCATGTCTACTGGAGTAGGATAGTCATCCTCAATGCAAATATATCAAGTATGAATGCCGCATATGGTTCGAGTAGAGTGTGATCAAGAGAGTGATGGAATTGTGGAAGTTGCCTTGAGTTTGCCCTTCTTAGAGCTGAAGGGGTTGAATTTTCATAGGAGGTTGTGAGTAGAACCACTCTACGGTTGGTCTGACCCACTTCCCTTTATGTATGGCATGATGAGTAACTACTAGAATTTTGGTTGGATGACTAGAATAGTGGATCGAGTGAATGGATATTAGGTGTGCGCATCTGATGGGGGCCTATCAGATGGCGTGTTGAGCGGATCGGCTGGCTAGAATAGAGCAGGGAGGTTGATGGATACCATGTGGGTTGGTTGACTGGAGGCTGGCAAGTCAGCCGATTATGTGTAGGTCTAGGGCAGAAATGGTGGGGTGGATGAACTAATTCGTAAGATGCAGTCAAGCAATCAATGGAAAAGAGAGAGTAAAAAGCAAGAGATGGTCTAGAAGAGGCCAAAAGAGAGAAAACATTGTCTGGTTGGGGTAGCTTGCATTAGGTGACTGGAGGAGAGGGAGCACCACCTTAGAGAGGGAACAATTTGGTCGACTGGTCAACTGATTAATGGTGGAGATGAGTCGGCACACTAGGGTGGTTGGATAGAGCGAGGTGAGTCAAAGCACTACTGATGTGTTGTTGTGGGTCAACTGAATGGTGGCAGAGGTGTTGACTAATGGGGAAGGGATTGGTGAGATATAGGGTGTCTCAGGAATCGATGATGCACTAGGGAAAGGGAGGAAGGCTTGGTGTTGATTCCCTTGCCTTGGGCTTCTTATAATGGTGATGGACCACCAATTGCCCAACCGGAAGCAATTGAGTCACTAGACTGGGGTCCATGTGTAGCGGTGAAGAGAAAGTGATGGTCCGATGACAGGAATGGCTTGGATCAGTTGACTGTGAATGCTAAAGCATGAGGAAAAGTAGTCATTAGTTGCCCAACCCACTTGGATCTAATCAACTGGAATTTTGTTCAAGAAAATTTTCCAGGGCCAATCAACTGAACCACTTGATGAGTCAGGCAATTGGAAATGCTTTGTAAGGAATAATCACAACTATAAGTTTGGGTGCACATGCTATTTGAATAATCAAAGAGACAAATTGGCTAATTGGAAAGGCAATTGCAAAGGCGGTGAGCCCTATATGTTTTGGTGACCATTCTAGTCGATGGTTGGGTTGGCCCGTCAATTGACTGGAAATGGGGTAAAATTTCCTTATACTGACTGGGTTTGTCAATCGATCGACCTACCTGTAGTCTATCCTAAGAAAAAGGGTGAGCTTCCCAGTTGGCCAACTGGGAGAGTCGGTCACTCGAGGGGAGGGGGGGTTGACAAAGTTTAAAATAGTTGAACTTCAACATGCACTTGATTGCAAACAAAAATTTGGATCAACTAAGTGCTTAACTATGAAACACAACTAAGAAGATGAAATACAATAATTGAAATGCAATCCAACTAGTCATAATGAAACATTTTTAATCTAACTAGATAACCAACGAGTTTCCTACCCTCAGGAGGCTTGTTTAACATTGTTGGCTTGATGGCTAAGTTCTCAATCAATATTTGGATTTGAAAGGGGGAAACATTGCCTCCCTTGAAATAAATTCATCAAGTGATGTATCTCTTCAATTTATGTTCATTTGCAACAAATTCATCTTTGATCTTGTTCCACAAAATGAATGCTCCATGCGAATACATATGCTTTGTGACACAGACCGTGCCGCCAGGATCTCAGTTTCTTGGGGAACATCCTCAATCTAAAATTGTAGAGAAAGACTTGATCTTCAACTTGGATGTCTTTCTAGTTCAAATATCCATCATGCCACAACTTGTTGTGTTCCTTATAGATGTATGCATTCTCATTGTAGGCATATACAACTTCTCCAACTCTTGAATTTGGATGAAGCATTTCTCTTTGGCGAGAGACAAGTCAAAGTTCAGAAATCAAATTGTCCATATAGCTTTGTGTTTCATCTCAACTGAGATATGTAAGATTTTTCATAGATTAGACAATATAGAGTGATGCCCAATGGCATTTTTAAAACTGTCCAGTATGCCCAAAGAGAATTGTTAATATTAATGCCCAATCCTTCTTTGTGTGTCCCACAGACTTCTCAAGTTGGATTTAATTTGTCTATTTGATACTTCAACTTGGCCACTGGTTTGAGGATGATAGGGAGAGGCCACTCGATGATGAACACCATACTTCTTCAGCAAGAGTTCAAACTTCTTATCTGGAAAATGGGATCCACCATCATAGATAATTGTGCATGGTACCTCAAACCTAGGAAAGATGATATCATTGAAGAGCCTTGCACTGGAGATGATGGGGATTGCCTCTAATCACTTTATAACATAATTCACTACAACTAGAATGTAAAAGTAGCAATAAGATGGGGGAACGGACCTTTTTAGTCCTCTCCTTGTTATAGAACTCATCATCTTATGAAGATGTCAGAGGCATCTCATCCCTCTTTGACATGTTTCTAGATCTTTGGCATTGCTCAAAAAAGAGTAGGTACTCATATGCATCTTGAAGATTGTTGGCCAATAGAATCCACACTAGAGGACCTTCAATGTAGTTTTCTTTACACTCATGTGTACACCCATTGGGAATGAGTGGTAATGCTCAAGAATAGGCTACTTTCCTCCTCCATGACACACAACTCATACACCATCAGCTCTAAGTTGAAAGAAGCACATCTCATCCCAATAGTAGTTTTTGACATCATCCATGAACTTTTTCTTGGAATAAGTCATGTACTCTGGTTGTAGAACTCTAGCAGCTAGATAGTTTACAAAGTCTTCAAACCACAAAATGTTAAAATAAACCTTTATCAATTGGTCATTTGAGTGGGAATCATCAAGCTTCATTCTATCATTGTTGGGAAGATGAATGCACTTGAGATGATCGAGCATGACATTCTATCTATCCTTTTTATCACATATTTCCAAATTTTATTCTTGCAATAATAGAACTCAAAGAAGTAATTTAGAAGTAATTTAGATTTGGCATATTTTTTTATCATCAAATGGAGAATGGTAGCATGGTTGGTGCAGACAGTCACCTCTGAGCCAACAAGATATGACATGAATTTGTCAAAGTAATACACAATGGCAAGAAACACATTCTCGATTGTGGCATTGTTGTTGTGAATCGTCTAATGTCTTTGAGGCATCATATATGACATGGTGCCTCTTGTCAATTCATTTTATGAGGACTGTTCCTACTGCATAATATCTATCATTTCACATAATCTCAAAAGGTTGAGACCAACATAGTGTTGGAATGATAGGGGTAGTAATAAGAGCAGTCCTCAACTTGGTGAAACTTTTGTGCATGCAACATATAATAATATGTAGTTATTACCTTTAAGAGAAGGTTTATTAGTGCCTTTGTAATTGTTGAGAAGTCCTTGATGAACCTGCAATGGAAGCATGCATGACCCAAAAATGCATGGACTTCTTTGACTTTAGACAGAAGTGCAAGCTTGACAATAACTTCAATCTTTACCTTATCCAAGTCTATCCCCATATTGCTTACCCTATGGCCAAGTACAATACTCTCCTTCACCATGAAGTGGCACTTCTCTCAATCTAGCACCAAACATGCTTCTTCACACTTTGCTAGCGCAAGAGAAAGGTGATGCAAATAAGAACCAAAGAAGTCATCATATATAGAAAACTCATGCATAAAACTCCCATCACAGTTTCTGTCAATTTTGTAAAATTTGTTTCCATGCAACAATGAAAAGTAATGGATGCATTGCACAACCCAAATGGCATCCTTCTGAAAGTGTATGTGTCAAAAAGATGAATAAAAGTGGCTTATCCTGGTTGTCGAGATGAATGGGAATCAGATTGATCCCAGAGTATCCGTCCAAATAGCAAAAGAATTCTTGATGGGATAGGCATTCTAGGACTTGATTGAGGATGAGAAGGGGAAGTTACCTTTCTATATAGCTTTTCTAAACTTCATGTAGTCAATACACATCATCCACCTCATGGTTGTGCGGGTGGGGATGAGTTTATTCTTGTTATTCTATACAATTGTGGTGCCACACTTATTTAGAACAACATGAACTAGACTTACCCAATGAGAATCTTAAATGGGATAGATGATCACATCTTTGAAGAGTTTTATTACTTCTAAACAAACAATGGTTTTTCATATTGAGGTTCAATTTGCTTTGGGGGTCACTAGATGGCTTATAATCTTCTACTATTGGGATCTTGTGCATGAAAATGTCTTGATTGATGCTTGTCAAATCAGTTGCCTTATATCCCAAAGTTGTTTTCCTTTTATTTAGCTCAGTCATCAATGTGTTGCCTGCTCTTGGGTAAGATATCAATTAACAATCATGTAAAAAACTTCTTGTTCATCAAGAAACATGTACTTCAACCATTCAGGTAGGGCTTTCATCTCTAGTGCCTTGGGTGCTTATGCCTCTACCTCAACCACATAAACCATTTTTAGATATTGAAATTTGGCATTTAATTCCTCTTCTTAAGTGTCTAAGTAAAGTTGGTATTTGTTAATTTATGCGTCATTGCAATCTGAATCATCTGGGATGGTGAGGTTTGTTTGCAAGGGGTCTTCTAAATTTTAATTTATCAATGCACTCAGGCAAGAAAACCTCCTCATGTATGTTGGGTTCCTTCAAACTGTCAAACACCATGAACTTGAGTGTCTCTCTTACTAACCACATAGGTATGATGTCCACTTCTTCATCAAACAAAGATTGGGTTGTGGCTAGGAATGGGCGACCAAAATTGTGGGGATATCTATGATCCTCTTTTATGTTTGTGATCACGAAATTGTAAGGAACATAAACATCCTTTCCAACCTTAACTGAAACATTTTGTATGATTCCTGTAGGTTTGTTAATAGAGGAATATGTTAACTAAATGGTCATGGTTGTGGGAGTATCTCGGTGAATCCAAACCATTAGTAGAATCTATAATGTATGATACAAATATTGGCATCCAAATCTGCTAGCCCTTTTCTGCAAGTGTTGTCTGTGAGGTAGCATCCGACCCCAAAAGAGTAGGGATCCTTCTTTTTCTTTAACATCTTATTGAGGATAATGTTTGAAGATAACATAGACAACTTCACTATAACATATTGAGATCTAGAATCTAATCCTATTCCAAGGCTGAGAGGTTAGAGATCTTAGTTCGTTCGGCCTAGCCAAACAAGGATAAAGATATACACATTAGTAGTTTAATTGAAACTTTAACATATAGACATATAAACAAATGTGGTTTAATGCTTTCCTAACTAATCCTTAGATCAATAAAGAATGCATAAAATATGTCACATGAGACACATGTTGATTAAAATATGATGATAAGAGAGATAATATGCATATGAGAACTGTGTGTTCATAATTGGGAGAAAATATTACATTATCCAAATAAATATAGAATTAATAAACTAAATGAGATAAAAGATAAACATATAATATTCCGTGCATAAAAATGACTTATAACCTTTTGGTTGATATATGATGGTATTGGAAGAATAATAATAATATTAATGAAGTAATATGTTGACTAAAATAATAATTGGCCACAAATGTCAATTATGAAAAAATCATAAAAGTAAGACAAAGTGATTAAAAATAACTTGAGATTCATTTTCTTTGGATATGTTTTGGAGTGGAGGCCAAGTTTCAAAAAATTTAGGATAATAATAACCACACCTATTTTATTTTAAAAAGGTTATTTTCCTTCAAAATATGAAATCAAATACTTAATGACTACAAAATTAGAAAATAATCTTATATTTGTAATCTACACATTAAAAACAATCTTCTGGTGAATTTTCATCCAATTTGGAAAATATTTGATGAAAAGGTGAAGTTAGGAGAAATAGAGTGAGTATAACCTTGAATATATTAAATGAATGTAGAAATAACTTCAACATGTGAAATTAAGGGCAAATTCGTATCCAACATATTTAACGTGACTTATGCATGAAGTTTCATAAAATTTTGAGAATCCAAGAGTCATTAATGCATGAGGAAATAAAAAATGAGATTTGCTAATTTAATGAATCAAAAGTCTTCAAAAGGGACATCTAATTGCATATTTACATTCCCCGTGTCCAAAATAGGTTGGGTGCCAAATTTCAACTCATTTGGAGTTTGTTTGTACCCTTTTCGTAAGAGAGAGAATTAATTACATAATTTACTCGTCACTTTATTCAAATCAGAATAGAATGTCATTAATGTGTCACGTGGTCCTTTATTTCAATTTTGTTTTCACATGTGATTTGGACTATTGGATCCATGATCCAATAGCTCTTGTTCATCTCCTTGCTCGCTACCACATAGGAAAGTTGAGTGTGTAATCGACTTTGGAAATCGAGGATATCTCCTTCGTCTTTTGATCTTTTCACTCGATTCTTTCTCCATTGGTTTATGGAATGAATTCTGTACCAATCTATACCAAACTCATGACCTATTGGCAAAGATTCAAGAAACACCCAAGAGCTTGGGACCCAATTTCTCACGGCCAAAGTGAAGTTTCCCTAGAACTAAACCATATAAATAGGGGACTATAGCCCCAGTTCTGTCGCACCTAACTCAGTCTTTGTAACATACTGAATCTCAGGGTCTTCCCTTCAATTTACCCACTTTTGAGCTTTCCTTTGCCTTTTAGTCCATTTGGACCTTTTTCATAAATTTCCCATCCTTTTGGATCATTTTTGGACTCCATGTGCAATTTGAGCACAATTTGATGTTGAAATCACTATTTACCCTCATTGATGTAAATTGAGGGGTGTTTGCACAAATAACCCACATTAGGAGATAAGTTAGGGTTAATTATGTATTTTGGTCATTAATGGGATAATATAGTAGATTATATTAATTTGGAGCTTTTTGGATAAATATATTATTAATAATATGTATTTGAGTCATATATGTGTATATTGACCTTTATTGTTTCTCTCTCATCGAAATATGATTTTAGTTCATAATAATATGTTATTTTGTTGAAAAATGATTATTTGTACCCTAATGTGTTTTATATGTCGAATTTACTCACATGTTTCTCATTAATAGCTTTTTCATATAATTCCTTGATTTTAATATATTATTATACTCCTTTATGAGCTATATATTTATTAATGGTCTTATTATGCATTAAACGAGAAAGTGATTATATAGCATTGTAATACTCGTCGTTATGAGCCTATGGTTCAAATTTGGTGTTGTTTGGAGTTGATTTGACCTTTCAAATCCTTTTTATTAGCTTTCAATATAGTATAATTATAGTGCATCAATAGATGTCATTTATTCGATCTGTAACGCTAAGGTTTGGGTTATTTTTCGCTGTCACGCGTTACTGGTTACTTGCGCAATACATGGACCGTTGATCTGTGATCAAACGGTGGGGGAATCATCCCCTTCCTCCAGCCGTTTCGCGAGTCTGGGAGCAGACCCGACCGCCGGGCTCCCGATCTCGTTCTCTCTCTACAGGGATCCATTGCGCATGATTTTACTTCCGTTCTCTTCGTCTCCTCACGCCGATCTATCTGATCCCTTGCTTGGCCGTTTTGGTGTCTTCTTCGATAAACACCCAACAGGGCTCATCTCCCCCCTCTCTGTCGTGTCTCACAGAGTGAGACCTATCTCCTCACTCACCTGTTTACGACCACCATAAGAACCCTTAGACCTCAACCTTTCCTCCTCCCTTCGCAATTTGTTCCCAGCTACCCTGAAGCTCCCTGCCTTACTCCACCTTCATTACCGACGACCTCGGCTGAGGGACAGCACCTCCGACCACCTCGGTCCAAATTGATGCGCCGGTAAGCATCGCCGACACCCGACCTTCCTATCTCCACTCTCCTTTTGTCCTGGGATAGCCCCAAACTCCGGGCCCTATAGGCAGCCGAAAGCTCTTCGCCGCCACATGGCCTTTTCACGTTCTGGTGCTCCTCCGACCTCAATTCTGCCGCCGTTCGGTTCGCCTTGACTCCGCGAAGCTTACCATGACCTCTGTTTTCGATGTGCTTGCGTTTTTGTGTGGTTTCACCCCGACCTTGTTTCCCCTGTTTCCGGCCATCTTGGGCCTCCTTTCTCTGCGCATGTGCACACCTTTGTGTGTTTGTGAGCTCCCTGTAACCGCGAGACATCGGGGAACAGATTCCCGGTCTCAGCTTGGGACAAACCCGCAAGGAAGCAGGCAGGAGCGATGGAGCCAAGCTCTAGGTTGTTCCCTCGCCATGGCTGAGGAAGGAGCAATCGGGGTCAGGCAAGGACCAATGCGCCCCTGCCCCGCCATGGGCCATTGTTTTAGGGCTGGGGGTATTCTGGACTTTTCGCCCATGTTCTTCTTCGCTTATGCAACCAATTGATAAGTTTCAAATGACGGTATTACCCTCGCAGGGTCAATTGATAGTATCACCCGAGTATGGGTATTTTGGTAAGTCTGCATCCCATCTCAATCGCCTTTGACCGGGGCCCAGCGAGCCTGGACCGGCTGACATGGCCAAAGCTGATTGGCCCATGTCAGCGTGGGTCCGGCCACTGTGGCGCCCAATTGTTTTTATTTTTGCCTACGTGGTTTTTTCTTAATTTCTGATTGGTCAGGTTTACTTAATTCATAGTAAATCAACCATTGGTCAGAAAAATATGAATAAATAGTCGATGGAAAGGATTTTTAATGTAGAATCTGTTTCTGTGGTTTTTGAGACCTTATTCTCAAGGGTTTTCCGAAGTTTTCTTTGAATGGCATTTTTAATATGTAAATGTTTTAAAATACATAATTAATTCATCTTAACTCTGTTTTATATAATAAAATATGTTTTCTTAATCAGGAGATTATGAGTAATCGTTTGGACTTGGTTTTGAACTCTAAATCGTAGTTTTGTAAAATTAGGGTTTTTCCTATGCTTTATGTCTTTATATATATTAATACATGTGTTATGTTTATAACTAGGATATTATGTGGATGGATTTTGGATACTATCTATTTGGTGGATATGATGGTAATGTATTATATCTAAGGTATGTGAAACTTATTATGTATGTGCCCCTATTTGAGTATGTGTATCCTATTCTAGTATGTGCACCCTATTTTGTATCCGACCCCTATGTATGTGAACAACTATGATGAATGTGTGGAATATATAATGTGCAAACTACCTAACTTTCAGTTGGGCTTTTACCCAACCCCACTCATTATTGTGCTGCCTCATTTTCCCTCTAATTGCATGTATTGGCTCCTAACTTATTTTATGCTTCTAATACCGTTGTTGTCTCATCTTTGATATACTTGCTCTTGTTTCACTTTGACATATCCTATTCTCTTGGAATTATTATTTACAGGTTGAATTGGGTCAATGACCCCACATGCTATTGTGCTTGTCTTATGATGCAAATGTCTAATGAATGATATATTTTGCCACTATTTTATGCATGGTAGATTATTTGACTGGCTAACTATCGTATACGCTTATGCGTAACCACTAGGGTATGCTTTTCTACCCGGGGTATGCTTTTCTACCCTTATATATACAGAGGCGTGCTTTTCCGCCTAGGGTGTGCTTTTCCACCCATTTTATATTTTGGTTAATGACTCAGTGGTGTCATGGCCCTACTATAGTTACTTTTGTCCAATATATCTACATGCAAATATTTAATTTAATGTGATGATTAATGGTGGCAAGATCTGTTATTTATTGGAATATTCATATATTAGCCTCATTCCTTTTGAAATCTCTTATTGTGGAGAATCATTTATATTGTAAAGCTTTTTATTATGATTTGTCCTATCTCTTATTTTTAACACATACCTTGTTTATCTTTCTCTTGCTGGATGACCCCAACCATCCAGGATAGGATCAGAGTGTGCATGGAAGCTTGGTGAACACAAGGATAGGATAAGAAGAAAGGAATATATAGCTTGATTGATCATGTTTGCTTTTATGTTATATAGTTGTTTAGTTTGGAGACAATGTTGTATTAGTCTAAGTCTTCCTCTACCTAGATCCTTGTAGTTGCTTGTATAAAGTTGTACTCCCATTTGGGAAAATTTTATAATGTACTCTTTATACATTTTGAATAAGTCAAGATTTAATTCTTCCGCTGCCATACTTTTGGTGTTTTTGTTTATCATGTTTAATAGTAGAGACTTTGGGTCTTTACAGTCTTCCTCCTCTCCCAATTTTGTTGCTCATTCCCATTTCAACCATCACCTATATAGTTTTAAGCATGAGCTTGTGGCTTCTCGCACTGGCGTCTGGCTTCACCACTCTTCAATAGATCTTAAGGGTAAGTTTGAGTAGCCCTTTCTTCATTTATGAGCTTTCGGATCAACGAATCATTAACGCTCTCCATTTTCCCCAAATTTTTGTTGTTGTTGTACTTCTCAGCTTAGAAGCAATGGCACTCAAGTGGGGGAAGGGGGTGATCCCCTGTGCTTTTCCTCCTTTGCCCTTCGCCTCACTTTTCTCCTTTCTTTTCCGCCAAGGGGCAATTTGGTCTTTTTGCCCAGATTTTCTTTTCCTTGAGCAAGTCAAACCAAGCAACTAACAGCCGATTTGGCTGCCCATGATTGGGTCAGGTCATGTGGACCCGATCCTTCTTTCCTCTCACTCTCAGGTGAATTCTTTTTGCTTATTTGGCATTCTCTATTTTTCTAATTGGTCTGCTTTATAATAATCATATCTTTTATTTTAATTATCCAAAAATTAAGTAAAAATATGTTTCAAAATCAAAAAAATGAGTTCTTTCTAATAAAAATAGTTTCAAAGTCTGATTTTTGTGTTTTCATTAATGAATTTTTGAGAATCTAATAAATTATATAAAAAGTCCTAAAAATTGTAACTTTGTCATGTAAACTCCAAAGTTAACATAAAAATACGTTTTCTTGATCAGGAGAATCTAATAAATTGTTAGGCCTAGGTTTTTTGACCAAAATATGAGATTTTATAGAAAGTTCTAGAATTAGGGTTTCATTACATTTATATGAATCTCAAAATCCTAATACATGTGAATAATTGTAATTAGGCAAAGGTGGTCTTGGAAACAACTAGATTGGTGAAGAATGTTTCTAGGAATCTATATTAAGGTATGTTTCCATCTCCTATTATTCTACATTGAGCAATAAACTATTTTCTTCTTTCTCTTGTTCCTATGTACAATAGCCTACACAATAGCTCCTTTTCTTTGAAAATTATGGTTCATGTGAACTAATTTATTTGTTACTAATTTTGTGATCATTTATCATGTTTGGACATTCTTTTGGACTCTTACTTATACATTACTCATGGTGAAACATTCTTTGATGATATATTCCCTTTTGCCCACTTTTAAGGTGGGTGTTGATTAGGATCATGTAATCCCACTTTATGTATTTATTAGATGTTCTCATCTCTCTTATTTGGTTCATTGTTGTTTATTCTTTTGTTATGCATCATGTGGTGACTACTAGTATAATGTACATGTGCTTTTTGTGTGGATGTGAAAATTCCCAAATATGATTGCAGATGTGAAAATTCCTGCATATGAAAATGTTTAGGGCAGACGTGTTTTCCTGCCTAGGCAGATGTTGATAGACCCTGCCTAGAGCAGATGTATACAAGACCCTGATCACCCCACTTTTTTTGTAGATGTGTTATTTCCTACCTACATGCTTATATTGTCTAGTATTGTCACAAGTGAAACACATTGATGCCTTGTTCTTATACTTTTCTCTTATTGAGATTCATTTCTTTTATTCCCTCTTGGGTAGTGCTTTACTTTTTCTATGGGAAGTCTTTTATTTGACACCCTTTACTTCATTATATTGATCAATTTCCATTTAGCATGCACATGTTATATTTTTGTTGATGTCATCTTCTCTTTTCCTTTTGTGGGGTATGTTTCCAACCCCAAATATAGATCAAGGAGGAGGCAACCAAGTTGGACTAGGACCTCAACAATTTTAATTGGATCTTTGTGGGAGACTTTATTGAATTTGTAAGGTGATCCTCAGCTAGTCCTATATTTAGTTAGTTTTTCTTTCATCTCACCCTACATGGTGAAGGCTAGTGATGATAACAAGTTTGTAATGGTTAGATACATCTTTAAATTTTTTTTCCACTTTGGTGTTATGATACATACATGTTGAATAAATTGGTTATCATCCCTTTTGAGAATTAATTTATGTTGGTGTTTGGTTTGGTATGTTTGCCTTTTTATTTTAGTAGGGAATGGATCCCCTCTGGGATCCCACTCCTTACATTCACCATGTCATATTCCCCACTAGTATACTTCCTGGTCAATGAAGTCTCCAAATACTTTGACAACGCTAGAATCTCAAAAAGGGCATATAAGAAGGGAATGACCACATGAAGATTGTTGATAGATTCCTTGAACTTCATGAACTTGGCATCTAATTTTGTCTGCCTTAGGCATGCTTGATATGTGGGTCTTGATTTGTAAACAAGAATGTCACATTCAATAGAATCAACATGTGGTTTCTCAACATCACCTACCCTTCCTGCATCTACATTAACAACTATGTTTTGTGTTGGCTCCTTCTCAACCATCATTGTGTCATCATCGTCGGGTCAATAGGAATGGTGGATGGTGTCACCGGAGACGAGGATGAGTACACATTTCCTAAATGTGTGGAGATGACCTTTAAATGCTTGAATGTTTAAGATTCTTTTTAGGATGCCATATGAAGGTACTTGTAGATCACGTAGAGAAGTAGAGAGTTGGTTCAATTGTGACTCAATGGACTTTTGGTAGGCTTGTTGATTGGAGAGTGTTGTATGCTGGCTAGAAATCATGGACTGTTGTGACTAAAGGATCTTATCTATGACGGAAAAATTGTCACAATTGGAAGTGATATTGGTTGGTTATGATATTTTTTGTACTTGGTTTGGATTCTAAAATGGTTTCCCTTTGTTGTAGCCACAATTCTAAAAGTTTCCTCTATAGTTTCCTTGGTTCCTAAATTTTAATTGTTGATTATATTGGAACCTAGGAGGACCATAGTTTTGATTGTTCTCTTGATATGGTTGGTGTTGTGATGCATTATTTCTCTTTTTAGATTACCACACTAAAAAGCATGGTGGTTTCTAGCTTGGTTGAGATTGTAATGGCCTTGGCCAAGAATGTTGTGGATGGAGTTGAGGCCTTCCTATTGGGAAATCAAAGTGACATATAAGGCAGCAGAAATAAAAGTTGTAATGTGTGATTCCCTAATTAGCAAGATATCGTCAACAATGATGGTATCTAGGAAGGAATGATAACAAGAGTTATACCTAGTCCTAGATCAAGTCCAACGACCACTCTTAATGTATTAGCATGCTTCTTCTCCAAGCAACAACATGCTTCTTCTTCAGGCAGCACTCGAACAGTCGTCAGCAATGACCTACTAGTGCAACACCACGGATGGTGGTTGATGTAGTCCTCCTAGTGGTAGGAAAAGGCCTCCTAACCTCTACAGTAGTCCATGCGGACCATCCAAACCATGTTGTCCTACCATACCCAACATGAAGGATTTGTACTTTCGAACGTCAACCTGCTAGGGTTGGTTTTCTCTCCCATAATTGTCTCTCCCTTGATGTCCCTCCCTTTTACAGGTCGGACTTGCTCAGGATTTCTATTGGTTACCACAACCAGAGATTACAACAATTGTCAAATCTTATTGTTGTGTCTGGGAAGCCCCCAATACCCCTCTATTTATAGGAGAGGCTAGGGTTGGGATTTCCAGTTAGTCTAGGAGTCTAAGAGACAAAATTCACAAGTTTTTTGGAAACTACAAATGTTGAATTGATTGGTTCACTGTACAACCGGTCGATTGACAAGGTGAACCAGTTGGATCATCCATTTGACCAGTCAATTCAATATTTTTCTTGTTTCAAATCACATTGGTATTCAATGCATGATTAATACAAGACATGACATTAGCATCAATCCTTGATCCAATCAAAATGGCCATTGAATCGGGTAGTTCATCACATGAATCGGTCATTTGGGACCATGAACCAGTCAGTTCACTTAGTGAACCGATCAGTTAATTCCCTAATGCATGTATTGTTCAACCAATGTTGCTTCCAATTGACTTGACACTCCAACTGATTGGTTTAACTCTTGAACTTTCCAGTTCAGAGTCCAATCAATCAATTTTGAACCTCCATTGTTTAATTGAATTCCTAAACAATTTTAGTAATCAAATTACACATCATTCATGAATAAACTCCTATTCCAAGTGCATCCTATGTGTGTGACCCTATAGGTCCCAAATTACATTGGTAGTGAATGTCCATAACTAACTTATGACATCACAAGCAATGAGCGTATCTAGCAACATATCATTGCTACCCAAGAAATTTGGAAAACTGGAGAATTTCAACCTACAATCTATGATTTGTGTCATTGTGATCATATTGTTCCTTTTTCTCTGATATCTAAATTAAACTCAAGGCATGGAATCATCATCCTTTCAATGTTCAATCCATTTTCCTTGAACTAGAGCATACTGTCTAATATACATGTGAGTTCACATATCTCATATTAAATCACATGAATATGGCCATACATATCTCAATATCACTTATCAAGTGGTCTGGATATCAAGCTCTTATAGGGGGGACAAATACCATCTACATCACTCATACTCAATCCCCATGTGCCATAGAGTACCCGAGCATCATCTTTATGGCAACCCTTATTCAAGGTCATGTTGGATGATGTCAAAGTCCAATGATTGATATGTGATGAGTGTAGTGGCTTCAGGTCTAAGAATCACAATCACCACTATTACAATGGGAGTTGATTCTAACTACCAGTCCATGGTCTCCATGTATCACTCTCAGGGTTGGTCTATCTGATACATTGTTCTCTAACATGTACCTATGTGCTTGACATGATATAACATATCCTTACTAATGAAACTCTTATGTATTACTTTTGTCTATTTTGCTTCCACATTAATATCTGACTAGGGACATAACAAGAATACAAGTACTCATATCATACTTATGATCTCATTGTCCAAGTCCTAAACCTAATGACATATGACATCGAGTAACATCATCCATTAGGCATCTACTATGTATGTGTCATCATCTCATGATTGAGATAGGCATAATAAATGGAATTACCTTTATTATTATCAAATCGGGTATCTAATGCCCCATTACAATCATCATATGATTGGCTCTCTGGGCATACATACCAACAAACTCCTACTTGCACTTAGAGACAATCACCCATGAATCTTATTCCAAGTGATCTTAACATGTCCATCATGTTTCTATTACATAAGTGCTTTTATAGCGGTTTCGCAACATGTATATAAATATATATAAATAATATATATTTATATACATATCATTTTATCAAGTGATAGTGAGTTGATCCCTATGCATTTCACCACAAATTCCCCCACCCAGCATGCGCACATCATTTTTTTGCCAGAGGATTTTTCTGTGAATCTGATCTCATTGTATGACATCTCATACGAGATGGATGTGTCATAGTATGCTATCTAAGATTCCTTGCCTATCCAATGGCTCCATTGTTGTCATAGTATTTCTAATGTGTCATCAACGATTGGGATCTCCCACAAGTTCATCTAAATGAACTTCTAGATCCATAAAATGTCTGATGTTGTGTTCATAACACCAAGATACTCAGCTTCTATTATAGAATTAAATTAAACAAATGTATCTAGCTCAGAACTTTTCTAGCTTACAGTTCTTGTTTAAGGTCAAACATAGAGTTAGATTGTGATCATTAATTTATTTGTCATTTTGGAAGCTTGCATCGGTGTAACCCTTTATACCCAACTCTTCATTATCACCTTAACTAAGGAACCGATCCTTTTAGTACTTCTCAAGTACTTAAGGATGTTCTTTATGGAATTCTAGTGACTTTCATTGGGATTTGGAAGATATCCACTTGTCATGTCCAATACATATGAGATAATAGGATGAGTACATATCCTTTTGTCATGTTCAATAGATACAAGATAACGAGATGAGTACATAACATTGCATACATGAGGGATCCAATTGTGAATGCATATGGCATCTCACTCATATTTTCCCAGTTCTTGTGTCTGACTCAAGTCAAACTCTTTGACTATGTTGTCAAATTGAAGATTTCAGCTCTGAGATGCTTACTTCAATTCAAAGATTGACCTTTGTAGCTTATAGACTTTATTTTCATTATATGGATTTATAAAACCTTTAAGTTGTGTCACGTACACATCATGTACAATATTCCGGTTAAGGAATGTGGTTTTAGCATCCATATGCCAAATTTCATAGTCATAATAATCTGCAATGGCAAGCATGATCATGATGGATTTAA
Organism: Alisma plantago-aquatica; assembly: GCA_963693085.1. Lineage (NCBI taxonomy): Eukaryota > Viridiplantae > Streptophyta > Magnoliopsida > Alismatales > Alismataceae > Alisma > Alisma plantago-aquatica. The sequence goes on along the minus strand of OY856409.1, from coordinate 645,489,018 downwards.
CCATGGCAACTAGTGAAAAGATTTCATCATGTTCAACACCTTGAACTTGTTTGAAACTCTTTTCAAAAAATCTACCTTTCCATGTTGGTCTTATTCCTGAAGAGCTATTTGCACCTTATGGGTTTTATCCCTTTAGGTAGATTCATCAAGGTCATACCTTGTTGGTGTACATGGACTCCATCTTGGATCTCATGGCCTCAAGTCATTTCTCAGACACTAGTCCGTCAGCAGCTTCTAAGTAGGTAGTTGGCTCATCATATATGACCAACTCACCACCTTCTTGAGCATAAGATGCGATAATGTGTGTTCTACTAGAACTACAAGTTTACGTTACATAAGGAACATGAGATTCCACAACAATTTGTGATTCTCATTGTTCCTACTATACCTCTTTAGGTTCAATGTTTTCTTGTTTGTCTTGAACTTTTTGAGTTCTACTTTTACTCCCACTGATTCCCTTAGAACTAAGTTCCCCTTCAGAATGGCCATTCTGGTCAACAAATAACTTTGTTGTTGGATTGGAATACAAAAGTAGTATTAAAAAACATTTGTGTGATTTGTGGACAAAAAATTTCAAGAAACTATTCTCTTACACAAGATTTCAATCCTAGTCCTTATAAAAGACATATAAGGACACCTCCAATGCCATATCTCATATGGTGTCTTTAAAAACCAATTTGCATAGTACTTTTTTGTGTGTAAATCATGTGCCAAAAATGAAATTGGAAGATTAGCTAGATTGCACCATGACTAACATGGTGTGATTGCTTCTTCTAATACATCATAATTGTTCAGGTGGAGTTCATCGTGATACACTGTCATGCTTTCCTATAAGATTCTCAAACTCTTAGTTCAAAGTATTTCAATCATATTGAAGTTTTAACACTTATACCAAGCGGGTTATGTCTTCATTATTAATCTTATTGAACACTTCAAGAGATTTAGACTTGTATTAAATGCAATCTACCATATTTACTGAGAACATCAGAAATTATAATGAGGTACTAATAACTACCTCTAGAATTTATTCTAAAAGGTCTATATACATCAATATATATGAGGCCTAATAAAATAGTCACTCTCCCACTACATCTAGTGAAGATGCTTTTGACATATTGCCCATTAAAAAAGACTCGCATGTCTCTATTGGTTCAATAACCAAAAGAGTCTAGATAACCATCATTATAAATTTTTGAAATGCAATTCTCATTTATGTGCTCTAGATGACAATACTATATGTATTTATTGTCTGAGTTATCAAGTCATTCAGTATGACTGTCTCTAGAACTATCAAATATAAACTATAAGACATCAGGCCACTGTCATAAAAGACCTTATCTTTGAAAGAAAAACATCTAATATATTCATAATATTCTTGTCCATACAAGATACATGATGTTTTCATTAATGGCAGGTACATCATAGAAATTCACTAATTCTATTACATGCCCATTAGATGAATGACAAATTCCAACTATAGTGGAAACAACTCTTGCTCCACACAGTTCTAGCTTACTTTTTCTCAGCATCTGAATTGGAGATCTCTATCTCCTTCTTCTTCCTGAGATTTTCTATATAAGAGAACAGTTCCCTTTTCCAATGTCTAGACAGGTGACAGCGGTGGCACTTTCCTTCCTTAATAATTTAAGTTAAAAGGACATATTCCTTTTGCACTTATATCTATTGCAGAATACTTGGACTTCATCTTAGCCTCAAAACTCTTCTTGGAATTGCATTTGTCCTTGAACTCTATTCTTCTATCATCATCATAGGTTTATCCATCTTCATTTATGCTTCGGCATTAGTCAACATGACAAGCAAATCAGACAGTGGTTTGGCCAAGTTACTCATGTGGTACCACTTGATAAACTAGCTATATGATTCAAGCAACGATTGTAGAATGATATCCATGGCCAAATCTTGACCAAAAAGAAATCCCAATCTTTCTAGATTTTCCACATTCCCAATCATATTTAGAACGTGGAGCTCTACTGGATCTCCGCCTATCAATTTGACTCAGACAACACTTTGGAGACATTATACCTTGTTTGCTTTACATGATTCTTAAAATGTGTTACCATCTCAAGAATGCCCATGTTTTCATGTTGTTCGTGCAACTCATAATTCATACAACACAACATGAGGTCTTTGATGTCTATGGAATCATTGACATGCGTCAAATAAGCATCCATTTCAATCTTAGGTGAATATTGGAGTGGGTTCCTCTAGAATAGGTCTTTCAAGGGCATAGAGTTTTCACTCATGATTGAGAATGTTTCTCAAAGTCCTTAACTAGTTGTGGAAATTTATAATGTTTATAGTGTACCTCTCAAGGACTGATCACAAGATAACATGTTTGTGTTTGTCATTGGATTCTATAAAAGATTGCAACTTTTTTAAAACATTTTTATTTGATTTGGTAATATTGTCGATATTAATTAGGCCTTTAATTAATTATCGGTCCCACTATTTTGTTCAAACTGATAGCCCCACTAGAAATTTAGAAGATTGCAATGTACAATCTTCTAGTGATACAAGACCCAAAGTAATTGAATTATTACCCGACCAATGCAAACATCCATAACCAATTATTAAGGTAGGTAGCTTTTTCCAATTGCATCTTATGCAACTTTTAGATATATGGTATGCACAACTCTTTGCCATAGTCGATCCGCATGCTTCTAGTTACTTAATCCTATTAAGGTCACCTAGTTAAACATGATCCATAAGCCAACATGATAGAATATGTACCCTGCTAGGGCAAACCTACATATCTACCATCACACTTCTATGAGATAGAAAAAGCACCATGCTAGGGCATGCTCACACTTGGTCGATCAAGCTTTTCATGTGTGTTGCTTATGGAAAGCATCTTAGACTTAATATTTATTGGGGGATTTTACATAAATACATATACATATCCAATCACCACATACTTATAGTATGTATCATGAACATGTTATATCCCACAAATGAAAACATGCAATAATAAAACACAAGCGATGGTTACGGCCATACTATTGTAATTCCTTGGAGCCACAAGGAATTACTACCACCTAAGGTCTACACCATATGTGGAAACATGTTGGTGGTGATGATATGTGCTTGAACCAATCTAGATTGATCAGGTCAACTCTTAAACTGATTGACTTGCCTCCTGGCCGGTTAGTTGGGCTCTTGAAACGGTTGTTTGGTCTAAGGTTCAAGTGATGCCTGGACTCCCCCATAGAGGCATCCTCTGGGGAGGAAAGGATGATGGTATCATCAGCAAATTGTATAATGTTTTCTTTGCATTCCTCTGGTGATTTAATAAGTCCACTAATTTTTCCTAGTTGTATCATGCGGGATAGAATGGTTGTGATTATGATAAATAGGTAAGGGGAGAGAGGGTCCCCTTATCTGAGACCATTTGTATTTTTGAAATATCCAAAAGTTATACCATTTATGATTGTAGAGAAGTGGTTTGTGGAGATGCAAGCATGGATCCAATAGACCCATTTGTATGGAAAACCAAAGCCTATGAGAGTTTTGATTAAACAATTTCAGTTTACAAAGTCAAAAGCTTTCTCAAAATCCAATTTGATGGTTAGCAAAGGTGTTCTATTTTTATGACAGAGATGTATTGTTTCATTAACCATCAGGTAAGCATCTTGAATGCTTCTAAATTTGAGAAAGGCATTTTGATTGAGAGGGATGATTTTGTTCATGTGAGGTTTTATTCTATTTGCTAATGTTTTGGCTAAGATTTTGTATGATGAGTTGATTAGGCCGATGGGTCTGTACTGGGAGATAAGGTCGGGTTGATTGGTTTTTTTATAAGAGTGATGAACGTTTGATTTAGGTGTTTGATGATGTTGTGGGTATTTTCACTTTTGTAGAAAGTCTTAAGTAAAGCCAGGAAATCTACTTTGTAGTGATTCCAATTTGCAAGGTAGAATTCCACATTTAGTCCATCAGGTCCAGGTGATTTATTTAATCCTAGAGTTTTTATGGTTGTGTCCAATTCCTCTGGGGAGAAAGGCTTTATAAGGTCAAGAGGATTTTCAAGTTCTGCAGGGCAAATCATTTGCCAATCCAAGTCATTTAGGAAGGAGATATTGTGGTTGTTGTTGAAGAGGTTTTTGAAGTGGTCTGTAATGTGGTTTGTGATAGTTGATTTATGGGTTGTGATCTTATCATTGATCTGAAGGTATGTGATGGAGTTTTTTCGGTAGTTTTTGTTGCAGATTTTGTGAAAGAACTTTGTGATTTTGTCCCCTTCTTTAGCCCATGTGATTTTTTCTCTTTGTCTCCATCTAGAGTCGATACAATTTTTCGTGAAGTCAAGGTCATCTTTGATTGAAAGAACAAGAGCTGGGTCAGCTGTAGGGTCCTTGTCCACAAAGAGGAATTGTTGCTCAAGGTCTTTGAGGGTTTTTGAGAGCTTGTTTGGGTTGGTGAGTTTCCAATTTTTGATGTGTTCTTTGATTATTTTTGTGTTTTGGAGAATGTGGAGACCAAGGTTTGTGGTCTGAGAGTCAGCCAATTTCCATTTTTCAACACAGTTGTGACAAAAGTTATTTATGGAGAGCCAATAATTTTCAAATCGAAAAGGTCGTTTACCCCATGATTCAGTAGTTGTATCGAGAATAAGAGGAAAATGATCAGAGATGGCTCTGTGTGAGATGTGAACTGTGGAGAGTGGGTGTTTGTCCTCCCATGAGGTGGAACAGATGAAATGGTCAAGCCTAGTGAAAGTTTGATTTCTTGACCATGTAAAGGAAGCATTTGATGGCTTTAGTTCAATTAATGCATGTTTTGTGAGGAGTTGGCTAAAGAGTTTGTCTACTGCTGTCATGGGTTGTGATGAATTTGTGGGGTTGAATCTATCAGAGTTTTGGGTTATCAAATTGAAGTCCCCACTAACAACCCAGGGCGTCTTATAGAAGGAAATCATAATCGATTCTAGTTCTGATAAGAAAGTTGTTTTATTTTGTCCAGGTTCTCCATAAACCCCTATGAAATTCCAACAAAAACCATCAGATGAATTTTTAAAAGTGATGGTTATGGAGAAGTCTAGTGTGGTGGAGTTTGTGGAGGAGAGGGTAAGATTGTTGTATCCCACTACGAGTCCTCCTTTGAAACCAGAGGGGAAGATTTGGATCCAGTCTGTAATTCTATTTCCACCAATGGTTTTGAGTGCTAAAGGGGAAAGACTGGTTTTTGTCTCATGTATAGTGATCAGGTCTATTTTATTTTTTTTAGATGTGTGAACGGATTTCCTTATGTCTATTAAGGTTTGCAGCTCCATAGACGTTCCAGGAAGAAATTCTCATATTTGGTGGTTTTGTTTTATAGAGAAAAAGGAAGGTCAGATGTAGTCTATTCGATAGTAAGAAGGTCAAAATTTGCTTTGGTAGATTCCAAACCTCTTCTGTTGGTCCATCCCATAAAGAGTTCTATGTTGTCTAAAGTCTTATGAGCTTTGTCCTCATCTTCTAAGTGTATGCCTATGTTTCTAGCAAATTTTGTGAAGCTTGTGATGTTTGACCAAGATGCAAGGTCTTCTATGTTATCAATATCACTATTTATAGACTTTTTAAAAGGTGGGGATGAGGCATCCAGAATAGAAGATTTTGTGTAAGATGTACTAGATGAAGTGTTTGTGGATGTACCTGGTTCCGGTCTGTTGACGATGTGTTTCTTGTTTGCCTCTTCAGGGCAATGCATCATAAACTTTGGGAGTTTGCTGCCACCTTCTCTTTTCCCTAGGCTCTTCTACTGAGGACTCTGTGAAGATCTGACTTCCTTTAGAAAGATAGATTTGAGTTTTTTCATGGTGTTTTTACTAAAGCTTTGGTCTCGACTACTTTCCTAGGTAGATGGTGGGGAAGGAAAAATTTAGCCAGAGGGTGGAGAGGTAGTTCCATGTATGGAGGGAGTGGGAGATTTGGTTCTTTTTAGGTTTGAAGGAATGTTTCAGTTTCCAGAGGAGGTAGTGTTTAAGCTTTTTCTTTCCCATATTAGATGTCTGTCACCTACTTTGCGGGCAGAATTTTGGGCCTTTCTATCTTTGTTTGGATAGAACCATGATGGTGGGTGGTTTGAAAGATATGAGAAGGTTGTTTTGTTTTCAGATGGATGTTCGGCTGATAGCTTGATGTTGTAGATAGATTCACTTATCCTTATATTGATGGATGGGGGTAGGGATATAGCAGCTTTGAATACGAAAAGGCAAAAGGCTTTTATGTATTGGGTAGGATGAAGGGTTTCAGGGTTGATGTATTGAAGAGTAGCCCCGATGGAGTGGGCTATACCTCTGAATATCTCAGCTTCCTAGAGGTGTGGTGGGAGGTTGGAGATGGCAACACAATCAGAGCCACCGGTAGGAGCTGGGAAAGCCCCAAGATCAGCCGTCCATTTTGACAATCTGGCTTGGATGAAGCTAGATCCATATGGAATAGTGAGAATATGGTTGAAAAGATGGTTGATTTTTATACCTTCAGGAACCGTGTATATCAGCTGGGTTGGAGAAAAGATCTTTGGCTTAAGATTGTCTATCCTAGAATAAGGAGGGCTAGAGCGCGGGTGATATCCAGGACATTTATCAGGTTGTTGTCTATGTTATTTTCAATGGAGATTAGGATGTTCCTCAGAGTGAAGACTTTGAGCAGCCTCATAGAGTTTGCAGGTAAGTCAAGAGCTATTGTGTATTCAAGGTGTCCCCGTGCTTCCATGTCTGATGGTGTAGGGTTGGTGTTGTGTGTGAAAGTACTGGACGGTATGCTAGATGAGTGAGGTTTTGGTGGTGACGATTTGTGGTTTGATGGTTTGTGGTAGGGTTTTGTGTATGGCACATATCTGGTGTTTATATGCTTGTGGGGGGGTTTGGAGTATGTCGGCATTCTTGGGCGGTAGATTTGCAAGACATTCAAAGGCATTACTTGTGAGTGGGGGAGAGGGATAGTTGGGGCGTCTATGGTCTGAAGCACTTTTTTTGGGAGCTCGTTGTTTTTCTATGAGAGTCGTAACTTTTTTATAAATGAGCTTATCTTTAGAAGCTATCAACCAATGGGGTTATATCTTTAATTGTAGGTCGGTTTGGATGGCTTATAAGTGTCCATAAACTGACATTTGATATTCAAGAAGTCTCTATGAGCTGTCCTCTTGCATGGGCATGAAATCCCTAGGCTAAGGACACATGGAAATCTCCATGGACACCTCATGCTTGACTTCTTCCTTATCCATAAAGGTTTGCATGTCCATTGGCACCCTTAGCATTGGAAACATGGAAAGTAACTTGACACCTCATGCTTGACTTCTTCCTTATCCATAAAGTCTTGCATGTCCATGGACACCCTTATACATGACACATGGAAAGACTCATAGACACCTCATACTTGACCTCTTTCTTTATATAGCCATATCTACCCCTTCCCAACTCCCAATTCAAAAACTCTTGCCCTCCTTTATTTCCTCTAGATTAGAGCATCATTCCTACTCTATTTTTCCATGAATGTGTTGTCCCAAGGTAAAAGGAGGTGCCCACCTTAGTGAAGAAGGCTCCTAGGTTTCCAAATTTCTCTATTTAGGATTTCTGAAGCTCCTCCTTGGTGATTTTGATCAAACCTAGTAAGTATCCTCCTTCCCTTCCCTATTTTCATGTTTTTAGTCTTCCTTCCACCTTCCTCCAAGTCGGAACCATGGCCTTCCATGGTGAAACCCCACCTAGAACCCATAAACACCTCATCTCCATGTTCTTTTGTTAGGGTTTTTCACCTCTAAAGCGGAGAAGGTGCTTCTTGCTCGAGATAGAGCTTTGTTGGAGAAACTAGCCTCTCTAAGCTTGGGAACCTTACTTATTGGACCTTTCCACCTTCCCTAGAGGTTCTTTGGAAGTATATGCTTGGATCTAGGACTAACTTGGACTATTTAGACTCTGAAGTTGAGGTATGATGTATCCCCTATTCTTCTATCTTGATAAATTCACCTATGCTTATTCATTCTCTTTGTATTATGGACATTAGCCTATACACAATGTCTTTTCTTTTGAAAATCATGGTTCATGTGAACTACCTTATTTGATATTGATTATGTGATCATGGATATTCTTTTGAACTCTTATATTATGCTTTGTTCATGATGGAACTCTAAAAGATGACATGTGATGTCTTTTGCCCACTTATGAGGTGCATGTATATGTTGGTCACTTATGTGGTGACTAGTTTATATATTCCGACTATACTTTCTACTTGCCTCTACCGTTAACATGCTATGTGATTCAGTATCACTAGAGTAGTGTAATTGCATTGGTTTTTATGGCAGATGTGTTATTTCCTACCGAGCAGATGTGATATTTCCTATTCTTTTGCGATGGAAAGGAACCTCATACCCAGGGAAAGATGTGTTATTCTTGGCCCATGTTTTATATATTTGGGAGATTGGCAGTATTCCTTTCTCTATTAGGTTTCAACTTTATGAGACTTGGCCTCCTTTGTGTTTATATTATTCTATGGCTATGTTTATCTCACATGTATGCAGGTTGATGATATGGGGTGTGTGCCCTAATTCTTTATATGTGCTTGTGTGGCACGATCTTTATGTTTTATTAATGGCAAGTATTCTTCTGTTATCATATGATTTCGATTCCTTTTCTCTTGATACCCATTTGGGCGGTCCTTATCCTTTCTATGGGAAGCCTTTTATATTTGATGTCCTTTATTCCATATATTGCTCAACTTCCTATTTAATATGCACATACCAGCCTTTGTTGATGCCATCTATTTTCTCTTCTTGTTGGGGTATGCTTCCAACCCTAGGTGAAGGACTTGGATGATAAGGCATGAAGTTTTAGACTAGCTTAATGAGTTAAAGCTTGGAGACAAAGTTGTTATGGTTTATATTTCCCTCTACTTAGATCCTTATGTTGTATCATACATGTAAACCCTTATGGGATATTATGATGTACTTTTGTAATCTTTTGTGAAAATTTAATATAGTCATTATTTTTATTTTGTTTCTATACCTTGGTTGTTTTGAATACTATTTATTGAAATTTGAAAATTTACACCCATTCCAGCAAACCTTTGAGTTTGTTTGGAATGGATGTTTTATTCTTCAAAACTTTTTTAGTAAGGGGTGATCCCGCGCCTCCTTACAGTATGGTATCAGAGCCCATGGTAGTCAGAATCTGACTATTTCAATTTTGTCTCCCTAGTTAGAATCCTTGCCTTACCTTTAAGTGGCATGTTTGCCCTAGAGTTGATCAATAGACAATGAAGGGTTGATTTAGGATCATATCGTTTCACATTAGAATAATGATGAATAGATCCTTAAAATACTTACAAGTAAAAGATGCATAAGTAACCATAGTAACTTGAGGTTGTTTATCTTGGCCTTTATGAAGCTACTAGGACATGAAGTTGAAAGCAAAGGTGTCTAGAAAGGATCAGGGTTCGTGGGCTGGCAAGATTTTCCTCCACACCACTAGCTTGGTTTACGAGGACTCCCAAATCCATATGATACCGGCATGGCCTGAGCTGATATGAATTGTCCGAAATAGCATGCTTTTAGGCAATAGTAGCCTTAGACATCTATATGATTTATCTTTAGGGACCCTAATATGTTGAACTAGTCTTCCAGGTGTAATGACTTGTTTGAGGATGGACACCCAATATAGTTCCCTTATAACCCATAGAACACATGTTTGGATAGTTATCCCTAGAACCTAGACTTTGAAGTTTTGTGTTTAGTAAGCAGTCAGAGTGTGTAGTGAAGCGTGATGGATCGGGTATATGGTCTAGTTAGACTCACCCTTTTACCTCTAGATTAGTTTGGCTTGGTAGGTGAAATCATTTAAGGGGTGGTGAATAATTTGTTTTCTTATATGTGGATGTTTTGATTTCAAGGAAAAATCCCTTTAAGGGGTGGTGTGTTGTAACATACTAGATCTCGAACCCACACCCTAGAAGTTGACGTTTTGGACTTAGCCAAACAAGGTTGAAAGTTAGACCTAAATAGCTGTTTAGTATAACCCCAATGATCTAATGCATGTATAACACTTTAATGTACCCTAATGTTCTAACATTAATCTTAAGTTTATAATGGATATATAAAATAAGCCACATAACTCATTTTGGTGGTAATATGAAGATAAGAAACTTAAATGGATGAATAACTTAGATAATGGGTTGTTAATGGGCCATATGACATATCTCATAAAAATAAGTCTCAAAAGTGGAAACAAACTTCAAATTCAAAATCTACATATCAAAATTAGCCTACATGTCAAATGTCATCTAATTTGGACAACCTTGAAATATTAGGATAAGTTTAGGAGAGAGAAAATGAGTAAAAGGCATAAGTAATGAATAATATGATTATATAACTCCAAAATATGGAAATAATATAAAATTCATATTCAACACATCAAAGATAACTTGTGAATGAAGTTTGGTCCAATTTGGATGTTGTTTGTGAAAGTTATGTAATTTTAGGTACATTCTGGACTTTTTTACAATTTACCCAATTGGGAGGTTTTCATTGCAAATTGTCAAATGCATTATAATCCTTATATATTCCCTTACCATTCTCATGTTTTTTAACCATAGGTTTCCTAGTTTCACCTTGGTTTGAAGGTGTTTCTTTCCAAGGGCATTTTAGGGATTACTCTCTTTATAAATGAGTTTATCTTTAGAAGCTATCAACCAATGGGGTTATTTCTTTGATTGGAGGTTGCTTGGGATGGCCTATAAGTGTCCATAAACCAACATTTTATATTCAATAATCCTATATGAGCTATCCTCTTGCATGGCCATGAAATCCCTAGGCTAAGGACACATGGAAAGCTCCATGGACACCTCATGCTTGACTTCTTCCTTATCCATAAAGGTTTGCATCTCCATAGGCACCCTTACCATTGGACACATGGAAAGTAACTTGATACCTCATGCTTGACTTCTTCCTTATCCATAAAGTCTTGCATGTCCATGGACACCCCTATACATGACACATGGAAAGTCTCATAGACACCTCATACTTGACCTCTTTCTTTATATAGCCATATCTAACCCTTCCCAACTCCCAATTCGAAAACTCTTGCTCTCCTTTATTTCCTCTAGCTTAGAAGATCATTCTTACTCTATTTTTCAATGAAGGTTCTGTCCCAAGGTAAAAGGAGGTGCCTACCTTGGTGAAGAAGGCTCCTAGGTTTCCAAATTTCTCTATTTAGGATTTCGTAAGCTCCTCCTTCGTGATTTTGACCAAAACTAATAAGTATCCTCTTTCCTTCCCTATGTTCATGTTTTTAATCTTCCTTCCACCTTCCTCTAGGTCATAACCATGGCCTTCCATGGTGAAACCCCACCTAGAACCCATAAACACCTCATCTCCATGTTCTTTTGTTAGGGTTTTTCACCGCTAAAGCGGAGAAGGTGCTTCTTGTTTGAGATAGGAGCTTTGTTGGAGAAACCAGTATCTCTAAGCTTTGGAACCTTACTTATTGGACCTGTCCACCTTTCGTAGAGTTTCTTTGGAGGCATAGTCTTGGATCTAGGACTGAATTGGACTTTTTAGACTCTGAAGTTGAGGTATGATGTATCCCATGTTCTTCTATGTTGAGCAATTCACCTATGCTTATTCATTCTCTTTGTCCTATGGACATTAGCCTATATAAAATGTCTTTTCTTTTGAAAATCATGGTTCATGTGAACTACCTTATTTGATATTAATTATGTGATCATGGATATTCTTTGGACTCTTATCTTATGCTTTGTTCATGATGGAACTCTAAAAGATGACATGTGATGTCTTTTGCCCACTTATGAGGTGGATGTATATGTTGATCACTTATGTGGTGACTAGTTTATATATTCTGACTATACTTTCTATTTTCCTCTACATTTAACATGCTATGTGATTTATTCGCACTAGAGTAGTGTAATTGCATTGGTTTTTATGGAAGATGTGTTATTTCCTGCCGAGCAGATGTGATATTTCCTGCTCTTTTGGGATGGGAAGGAACCTCATACCCAGGGAAAGATGTGTTATTCTTGGCCCATGTTTTATATATTTGGGAGATTGGCAGTATTCCTTTCTCTATCAGGTTTCAACTTTATGTGACTTAGCCTCCTTTGTGTTTATATTATTCTAGGGCTATGTTTATCTCACATGTATGCAGGTTGATGATATGGGGTGTGTGCCCTATTTATTTATATGTGCTTGTGTGGCACGATCTTTATGTTTTATTCATGGCAAGTATTCTTCTGTTATCATATGATTTTGATTCCTTTTCTCTTGATACCCATTTGGGCGGTCCTTATCCTTTCTATGGGAATCCTTTTATATTTGATGTCCTTTATTCCATATATTGCTCAATTTCCTATTTAGTATGCACATACCAGCCTTTGTTGATGCCATCTATTTTCTCTTCTTGCTGGAGTATGCTTCCAACCCTAGGTGAAGGACTTGGATGATAAGGCATGAAGTTTTGGACTAGCTCAAGGAGTTAAATCTTGGAGACAAAGTTGTTATGGTTTAGATTTCCCTCTACTTAGATCCTTATGTTGTATCATACATGTAAACCCTTATGGGATATTATGATGTACTTTTGTAATCTTTTGTAAAAAAATTGAGATAGTCATTATTTTTATTTCGTTGTTATACTTTGGTTGTTTTGAATATCATTTATTGAAAATTGAAAATTGAAAATGTTACACCTATTCCAGCATACCTTTGAGTGTATTTGGAATGGATGTTTTATTCTTCAATTTTTTTTAGTAAGGGGGTGATTCTAGACCTCCTTACAGCATGGTATCAGAGTCCATGGTAGTCAGAATGTGACTATTTCAATTTTGTCTCCCTAGTTAGAATCTTTGCCTTACCTTTAAGTGGCATGTTTTCCCTAGAGTTGATCAATACATGATGAAGGGTTGGTTTAGGATCATATAGTTTCACATTAGAATAATGATGAATAGATCCTTAAAATACTTACAAGTAAAAGTTGCATAAGTAACCATAGTAACTTGAGGTTATTTAGCTTGGCCTTTAGGCATCTACTAGGACATGAAGTTGAAAGCAAAGATGTCTATAAAGGATCAGGGTTTGGGGGCTGGCAAGATTTTCCTCTGCACCACTAGCTTGGTTTACGAGGAATACCGAATCCATATGATATCGGCCTGGCCTGAGCTGATATGAATTGTCTGAAATAGCATGCTTTTAGGCAATAGTAGCCTTATACATTTATATGATTTGTCTTTAGGGACCCTAATATGTTGAACTAGTCTCCTAGGTGTAATGACTTGTTTGAGGATGGACACCCAATATAGTTCCCTTATGACTCATAGAACCAAATGTTTGGATAGTTATCCCTAGAATCTAGACTTTGAAGTTTGGTGTTTAGTAAACAATCAGAGTGTGCAGTGAAGCGTGATGGATCTGGTATATGGTCTAGTTAGACTCACCCTTTTACCTCTAGATTAGTTTGGCTTGGCAAGTTAAATCCTTTAAGGGGTGGTGAATAATTTGTTTTCTTATATGTGGATGTTTAGATTTCGAGGATGAAATCCCTTTAAGGGGTGGTGTGTTGTAATATACTAGATCTCAGACCCTACCCTGGAAGTTGACATTTTGGACTTAGCCAAACAAGGTTGAAAGTTAGACTTAAATAGATGTTTAGTATAAGCCCAATGAGCTAATGGATGTATAGATCACCTTAATGTAACCTAATGTTCTAACATTAATCTTAGGTTTATAATGGATACATAAAATATGACACATAACTCATTTTGGTGGTAACATGAAGATAAGAAACTTAATTGGATGAATAACTTGGATAATGGGCCGTTAATGGGCCATATGACATATCTCATAAAAAGAAGTCTCAAAAGTGGAAACAAACTTCAAATTCGAAATCTACATATCAAAATTAGCCTACATGTCAAATTTCATCTAATTTGGACCACCTTGAAATATTAGGATAAGTTTAGGAGAGAGAAAATGAGTACAAGGCATAAGTAATGAATAATGGGATATATAAATCCAAAATATGGAAATAATGGAAAATTCATATTCAACACGTCAAAGATAACTTGTGTATGAAGTTTCATCCAGTTTAGATGTTTGTGCAAGTTATGCAATTTTAGGTACATTCTGAACTTTTCTACAATTTACCCAATCGGGAGGTTTTCTTTGCAAATTGTCATATGCATTATAATCCTTATATATTCCCTTACCATTCTTGAGTTTTTGAACCATAGGGTGCCTAGTTGCACCTTGGTTTGAAGGTGTTTCTTTCCAAGGGCATTTTAGGGATTACTCTCTTTATAAATGAGCTTATCTTTAGAAGCTATCAACCGATGGGGTTATTTCTTTGATTGAGGTCAGTTGGGATGGCCTATAAGTGTCCATAAACTAACATTTGATATTCAATAAGCCTCTATGAGTTGTCCTCTTACATGGCCATGAAATCCCTAGGCTAAGGACACATGGAAAGCTCCATGGACACCTCATGTGTGACTTCTTCCTTATCCATAAAGGTTTGCATGTCCATAGGCACCCTTATCATTGGACACATAGAAAGTAACTTGACACCTCATGCTTGACTTCTTCCTTATCCATAAAGTCTTGCATGTCCATGGACACCCCTATACATGACACATGGAAAGTCTCATAGACACCTCATACTTGACCTCTTTCTTTATATAGCCATATCTACCCCTTCCCAACTCCCAATTCGAAAACTCTTGCTCTCCTTTATTTCCTCTAGCTTAGAGCATCATTCCTACTTTGTTTTTCCATGAAGATTCTGTCCAAGGTAAAAGGAGGTGCCTACCTTGGTGAAGAAGGCTCCTAGGGTTCCAATTTTCTCTATTTAGGATTTCTTAATCTCCTCCTTGGTGATTTTGATGAAAACTAGTAAGTATCCTCCTTTCCTTCCCTATTTTCATGTTGTTAGTCTTCCTTCCACCTTCCTCCAGGTCGAAACCATGGCCTTCCATGGTGAAACCCCACCTAGAACCCATAAACACCTCATCTCCATGTTCTTTTGTTAGGGTTTTTCACCTCTAAAGTGGAGAAGGTGCTTCTTGCTCGAGATAGGAGCTTTGTTGGAAAAACCAGCCTCTCTAAGATTAGGATCCTTACTTATTGGACATGTCCACCTTCCCTAGAGGTTCTTTGGAGGCCTACGCTTGGATCTAGGACTGACTTGGACTATTTAGACTCTGAAGTTGAGGTATGATGTATCCCTTATTCTTCTATGTTGAGCAATTCACCTATGCTTATTCATTCTCTTTTTCCTATGGACATTAGCCTATACACAATGTCTTTTCTTTTGAAAATCATGGTTCATGTGAACTACCTTATTTGATATTAATTATGTGATCATGGACATTCTTTGGACTCTTATCTTATGCTTTGTTCATGATGGAACTCTAAAAGATGACATGTGATGTCTTTTGCCCACTTATGAGGTGGATGTATATTTTGATCACTTATGTGGTGACTAGTTTATATATTCTGACTATACTTTCTATTTGCCTCTACATTTAACATGCTATGTGATTTATTCGCACTAGAGTAGTCTAATTGCATTGGCTTTTATGGCAGATGTGTTATTTCCTGTTGAGCAGATGTAATATTTCCTGCTCTTTTGGGATGGAAAGGAACCTCATACCTAGGGCGAGATGTGTGATTCTTGGCCCATGTTTTATATATTTGGGATATTGGAAGTATTCCATTCTCTATCATGTTTCAATTTTATGAGACTTGGCCTCCTTTGTTTTTATATTGTTCTAGGGCTATGTTTATCTCACATGCATGCAAGTTGATGATATGGGGTGTGTTCCCTAATTCTTTACATGTGCTTGTGTGGCACAATCTTTATGTTTTATTAATGGCAAGTATTCTTGTGTTATCATATGATTTCAAATTCATTTCTCTTGATATCCATTTGGTTGGTCCTTATCCTTTCTATGAGAAGCCTTTTATATTTGATGTCCTTTATTCCATATGTTGCTCAATTTCCTATTTAGTATGCACATACTAGCCTTTGTTGATGTCATCTATTTTCTCTTCTTGTTGGGGTATGCTTCCAACCCTAGGTGAAGGATTTGGATGATAAGGCATGAAGTTTTGGACTAGCTTAAGGAGTTAAAGCTTTGAGACAAAGTTGTTAGGGTTTAGATTTCTCTCTACTTAGATCCTTATGTTGTATCATACATGTAAACCCTTATGGGATATTATGATTTACTTTTGTAATCTTTTGTGAAAATTGAATATAGTCATTATTTTTATTCTACTACTACACTTTAGTCTTTTGCATACCATTATAATATATTTGAAAAATTTATACCTATTCCAACATACCTTTGAGTGTGTTTGGAATGGATGCTAATTCTTCAAAAAAAAATTGTAAGGGGGTGATCTTGCCTCCTTACAAGCTCTATGGATCTTTCTTAATCTTTAGCAAGGGACTCTCTTATATGGAAATATAGATATAGAGCAGGCAGAATAAATAACAATTTATCTACCATATTCCCCATAACCAGCAGATCTCATCAATAACTATAATATGAAAATGATGGTTTCGAGGATAAACCTGGTCTTGGATCAAGTCCAATGAAATCTTCTTGTCATTGTCGATGTGCAACTCTGACTCTTAATTGCATTGGGATTCGTCCGAATGCTCCTCCATGGACAACAGACTCGAACACTGTCTTCTACATCAGATCCTATGATCAAAAATTGTTGGTTGATGATGTCCTCCTTAGCGATAGGTAAAGGCCACCTCGACTCTAGAGATGTCCACACAGACCACCTAGAACTCATGTCATCCTACTAGAATTGAAAAGAAAGATTTGTCCCTCTCATTGGCGTACTGGTCACCAACTTGCTCTCCCACAACAATGATCATAGTTGTTCTCTCCCTTGCTATCTCTCCATAGTCGACTAGGTCTTTCTTGGGTTGTCTTTGTTACCACAACTAGAGAGAATAATAATTGTCAGAGCAACTAATTCTCAATTGTCTGTGTTGTGTTCTGGGAAGCCCCCAGTACCCCTCTATTTATCGGTAGGGTTTGGGCCAAGGTCCCAGTCTGTGTGGGAGTGGAAGGACCATAAGATCTTACATTTTCACAACCTGCAACCACCGAAATGGCCGTCTGGCACACTGTACTTTCATTTGGCATGCAAGACGGTCATCTCATACTGTGAGACAACCATTTCACAGTTTCCCGATCGCATACGAAATTGGCAGTTCGTTTCTCATTAATATTGAACATTAAGTCCTTGCACAACAACTAATGTGCAATTGAAATGAATATGAAAAGTATCTAGAACCTTCCTTTGACCAAACTGATTGATCTCACCCATGTGAGACAACTGTCTCAGTCACTTAGGCAGTCGTCTGGTGACCCGAGTCGAGCCAGTCAATTCACACCTTAGCCAATTTCAACTCGAATCAGCCTAACACTCCAAATGCTCATCTCAACCCTTTAGATGACCTTTTGGCACTCTAGATGGACGTCATACTCAGTGAGATGGGCGTTTGATAGTGCAGTCAGCCTGATTTGTTGCATGAATCAATTACCTAAACATTTTAGTAATTAATTCAATTGTCATTCAAGATTAAACTCCTCTTCTAGGTCAAGACCTATGTGTGTGACCCTATAGGTCCCATATTATGTTGGCAGTGAATGTCCATAACTACTTATGACATCACAAGCAATGAGCGGTGCCTAGTCACACATCAATGCTACACAAGTAAATAGAAAGTTGGAGAACAACTTCAACCTACAATTTGGGCATGGTGTTGCAATGTTCATATAGTTCCTTTGTCATTGATGTCAAGATCGAACCCGAGGCATGAAGCAGTCATCCTATTCATCACTTGATCTTATTTTTGAACCAGAGCGGATTGTCTTAGATATATGTATGCTCAATATCACATATTGACTCACTTGTGCATGGCCATACATTTCTCAGTCTCTCTAATCAAGAGGCCTAGGACATCAAACTCATGTAGGAGGGACAAATCCCATTTCTATCACTCATAGCCTATCCCCAAGTGTCAAAGTCACCCAATCATCACCTTTATAACAACCCATGTTTCAGGACTGTGTTTGATGACGTCAAAGCATACCCAACGACATGTTACGAGTGCAATCATTTTAGGTCTAAGAACCACAACCATCACCATCACTATAAGAGCTGACTATGACTTCCATAATGATGGCTTCCGTGTGTCAGTCTCACGGTGGGTCTGTCTGATACACTGTTCTCTAACATGTATCTGTGTGCTTGGTTTTATATAGCCATATCATGACTAATGAGATTTTTTCATCAACCAACTCACACTCTAATCTTATGTGTCATTGTTGTTTATCAACCTTCCACAATGATAACCGATCAGGGACATAATGAGAATATGTATATGTACTCTTACATTGGTATGATCTCATTTCCCCAAGTCCTATACTTGAAGACATATGTCATTGAGTAATATTATTCTCTAGACATTTATAATGTTGCATCATTATTTCATAACTGAATTAAACATTATAAATTGCAAGCTTGCCTTTATTTATTAATCAAATCAATTACAAGTTTTTCCATTACAATCATCATATGATTCGCTCTTTGGGAATACATAACAACAGACTCCCACTTACACTTAGAGCCAATCACCCTTGAATTGTATTCTAAGTGATCTGACATGACGGTCATGCTTCTGTTGTGAAAGTGCCTTTGTTAAGGGGTCAGCAACATTATTCTCAGTTGGTACTCTACAAATTTTTACATCTCCTCACTATGCGATATCAATATGAGATGGAACCACCTTTGTATATGCTTTTAGCACTAATGCGGTCTGGGTTCCTTAGCTTGTGTAATAGCTCCATTATTGTCACCATATAGCTCGATTGCATCGCTGATGCTTGGAATGACCCCAAGTTCTGTGATGAACTTCTTGATCTATACAGCCTCATTTGTTGCATTCGATGTAGCAATATACTAGGCCTCTATTGTAGAATCAACAGTTGCTTCTTGCTTGGAACTCTTCCATCTAACATCTTTGCTATTGAGATAAAACACAAATCCTGATTGTGATTATAATTATCTTTGTCAATCTGAAAGTTTTGCATCGGTGTAACCTTTTACCAACAACTCTTCCTCTCCACCGTCGACTAAGAATTGATCCTTAGTTCTTCTCAAGTGCTTGAGTATGTTCTTCATGATTGTCCAGTGAGCATCACCTAGATCGAACTGATATCTAATCATCATGCTCAAGGCATATGAGACATCTAGATGGGTATACAACATTGCGTACATAATTGATCCATTTGCTGAGGTGTATGGAATCAAACTCATGCATTCCCTTTCTTCACAAGAACTAGGACATTGAACTTTAGAGATTATCACTCCATGCAACGTTGGCAAGTTTCCAACCTTTAAGTTCTCCATGTTGAACCTTCAACATTTTATCAATGTATGTGCTCTGGCTTAGTCCAAGAATCCTTCTGAATCTATCTCTATAGATCTTTATCCCCAAGATGTAGGATGCTTCTCCCAAGCCTTTCATAGAGAACATATTTCCAATCCGTGTCTTTACCTTTTATAAAGTAGGGATGTCATTCCCCATCAGTAGTATGCAATCTACATACAATATGAGGAATGTCATTGTGCTCCCAATAACCTTCTTGTACACACAAGGTTCATCTTCATTTTGAATAAAGCCAAACTCTTTGACTGTCTCATCAAAATGAAGATTCCAACTCCGAGATTATTTCTTCAATCCATAAATTGATCTTTGTAGCTTATTAACTTTATTGCACCCTTTGGATTTATAAAACCCTCAAGTTGTGTCATGTATACATCCTTAAGAAGATTCCCATTAAGGAATGTAGTTTTAACATCGATCTACCAAATTCCATAATCATGATAAGCTACAATAGCAAGAATGATCATGATGGACTTAACCATGGCCACTGGAAACCCTTTGCAACCAATATGCCCTTATAGGTTTGTACTTTACCATCCATGTCAATCTTCTTCTTGAAGACCCATTTGTACCCTATGGGTTTTACCCCTTTAGATGAACCCACCAAAGTCCATACTTTGTTGGAATACATGGATTCCATCTCAAATCTCATGGCCTCAAGCCATTTGTCAGACTATGGTCTCTTAATAGCATCTTGATAGGTTATTGGCTCATCATCTATGACCAATTCACTGCCTTCCTGAGTCACAAGATATCCATATCTCACAGGTTCAAGGCATGTCTATTAGATCTATGAGGCTCCTGTGTTACTTGAGGAATTTGAGATTCCACAACACTTTATGATTCTCTTTGTTCCTCTTCTGCATATATTGGTTCACTCTTGTTGGTCTTGAACCTCTTTGAGTTACACTTTTCTCCCACTGATTCCTTTGGAAATAAGTTCCTTTTTAAGGAATACATCATCTCTGGCAACATACACTTAATTGTCAGATATGGAATAAAAGTAATATCCTTTAATCTCCTTAGAATATCCAACAAAATAACATTTATCAGATTTAGGACCAAGCTTCTCATAAAGCATTTTACTAACATAATCTTCACATCCCCAAATCCTCATAAAAGACATATTGGGATGCTTGCCACTCCATATCTTATATGGTGTCTTTTGAACCAGTTTAGATGGTACTCAATTTAGTGTAAATGTAGCGGTTTGTTGAGCATACCCCCAAAAGGTAGTCGGAAGCTCAGCTAAACTCATCATCAGTCGCACCATGTCGAGGTAATGTGTGATTCCTTATTTCGGACACACCAATATGCTAAGGTGTTCCAGTGGAGTCCACTGGGATACAATCCCATGGGATTTAAGAAGGTCTTCAAACTCTTGGTTTAAGTATTCTCCACCTCGATCAGAATAAAGTTCCTTAATACATTTACCAAGTTGGTTATGTACTTTATTAATAAATTCCTTGAACATGTCAAGACTTTTTGACTTATGTTTCATTAAATAAACATAGCCATACCTATTGAATTCATTACTGAATGTAATGAAGTATTTATACCCACCTGTAGTGGTTGTTCTAAAAGGTCCACACACATCTGCATGTATGAGTCCTAATGGATCACTAGCCCTCTCATTGTTACTAGTGAAAGGGGTCTTAGCCATCTTTCCCAACAAATAGGATTCACATGTCTCTATTGATTCCCAATCAAAAGAGTCCATATAACCATCTTTATGGAGTCTAGATATGTGATTCTCATTTATGTGTCCTAGACGACAATGCCAAAGGTATGTTTTATTTGAGTTGTTGAGTTTTAGTCTTTTGGTATTATTGTTATATACATCTATCTTTAGATCTAACAAAGACTGTAAGACATTGGGGCACTACCATAAAAGACTTCATCTTTTGAAATAGAACATCGACCATTTTTAATATGGAATTCAAATGCATCCTTATCCATTCAAGATACATAAATGGTGTTTCTATATATAGCATATACATAATAGCAATTTTTTAACTCTATTACAAGCCATGTGGGTAGAGATATACTATAGGTTCCAACTGCGTTGGACGCAACTCTTGCACCATTAGAAACTCACAGTTCCACCACGCCTTTTCCCAAAGGCCTGCTTCCTTTCAGATCCTGCGTATGAGAACAAATGTGAGATCCACATTCACTATCTAGTACCCACAATTATGAAGTAGATAAGTTTATCTCAATAACATATATATTGTTGACTTCAGAGGTCTACATTATCCATATTTTGATAATGACTTAGCCATTCCATTCCTATGTATCTAATATGTTTGTTCAAGATTGGTTTCAGGATTTAGGTACATGAAAGTCAAAAGCAATGAAAGTGTGTGTTTTGGGAAATCACTCCAAATGACCTTAGATGATTTTGTAATCACTTGTATTAATGATATGGTTTGTAACTAAAATGATAAAAAAAATCAGGGACACTTAATTCCAACGTTTGATCACTCAAATGTCAATTTAGAAAATTTATCATAGGTTGTTTATCAGTCGAGTTGGAAACTTGATCAATCCAATGATGGATTTTCTCAAGAGACCAATTGGTCAAGTTGCATACTCACAGAACTTGACCGACCGACTCACAAACAAAACTGATTTTAGCTCATCAGTTGAGTTTCCCAGAATAAACTCGACCGATAGTTTGAAATTTGGCTTTGTCTCTTAGTGGACTGGTTGAGTTACCTTTATTAGAACTCTGTCGAATGTATTGTACAAAATATATAGAAAAAGTGATTATAACCGTTGGTGAGTTTTTTTTAGCAAAAATAGATCTATTGCAACTTGGAAAATAGCTATATTTTTCCCTTAAGTGATCCCACACTCAAGGGAACACCCCCAGCTATAAATAGGACCCCTTGGAGTTCATTCCAAGTTTACTCATTCATGCTATTCTAAGTCCTTGCTATAGTTGAGTGTGTTGCAACCCCTTGATCCCCTTTCTCTCTCTAATTTACATAGCATTTCATGATTATGAGTGAGTTAGGCCAGTTTTAAGAGAGCTACTTCCTTGTGCTTGTAAAGCTCTCATTCCATTCCATCTTCCCTACCCCTTTCCTCAAAGAATCTAAGGTGAAGCAAACTACTCCGAGTGAAGTTAGATTTGTTGTTGTTCTTCTTAAAGGTTGAAGAAGAGGTGAAGATCTTCTCTAGGTGAAGGAGAAGGTAAGGTTGAAGATCCAAGGAGAGTGGTTAATCCCTTGAAGGCTGAAAACTTGTGCAAGAGTAGGTAAGTCCTTGGAAGAAAGCGGAAGACTCTTTGCAAAGTGGGTAAGTCCTTGGTAAGGTTGAAGACTCTTTGTATTGGATAGGTAAGTCATTTCGTGTGTCTTGTGTTGTAACTCTTATTGGTGAATATATAGAGGAAAGCACTTGCAAAGTCCTAGATGTTGACCTCTCTAGGTAGTGGATTGACTCTCTCCTAGTTTGGAGAGTGGAACCACTCTAAATGACCTTTTCCAAGTGCTTGTTTCATTTTCTCTCATCCTTGCTATGCTTGTTAGTTAGGACTTCAAATAGCACCTAAGCTATTGGTTTTGATTAATATAATTTAAAGGTCTAACTTATCTTGTATGAATTTTCGAAGCTATATTCACCCCCCCTCTAGATCCATAGATCCAACATGTGGTATCAGTGCGAAGGGTCTTCTCTAACAATGTCCCACAAGATGAGAAGATGGGCGACAACCTACTTGGTTCACTCAACCTAGAGGGAGGATTCTTCATGCATCCTCTAGTCTTTGACGGCACCAACTTCCTCTATTGGAAAAGGCGTATGCAGTTCTACATTCAAGGCATGAACTTTGATATGTGGAAAGTGATGGTCACACCATACAAGGATCCAACTGGAGCTATTACAACATGGAGTGAAGCTATACTTAAAGAAGCCCAACTCAATACCAAAGCCATAAGCATCCTCTATGCAGCCCTTACCCCAACAGAGTTCAACCACATCTCATCTTGGGACACCACCTATGAGATTTGGGACAAATTGTGCATCACTTATGAGGGCACAAAGCAAGTCAAGGAGGCTAAGATCTACACGTTGAACAACCTTCTAGAGAACTTCAAGATGGGAAAGAAAGAAGGGATTGTGAAGATGTATTCTAGGCTCAATGTCATCATCAATGGCCTATTTGCTTTGGGTAACACTTTGGATAGAGGTGTAATCAACTCCAAGATCTTGAGGACTCTACCAAAGAGATAGGAGTCAAAGGTGACCTCCATTGAAGAAGTGAGGAGCCTTGGTGACATCCCAATCGAAGAGCTCATTAGAAAACTCCAAGCTCATAAGCCAAGGATTGACAAGCAAGAAGAAGAATCCAAGCAAGAAGAGAAGGAAGCCAAGAATATCAAAGATAGTGCTTTCAAAGCACAAGTGGAGGTGGTCATCCTACAACAACAACTTTCTTGTAAGACCCCTAAACTTACTTAATGATTTGAAAAAGCTTAATTATCATAATTGAATTCTTAAAACCCTAATCTAACCTTTTTATATGCTTTGAAATCATAATATAAGCTTAAGCTTTAAATTTGGTCCAATTTGGACACTGTTTGAGCAAGTTATACAATTTTATACACATTTTGGACTTTTCTATACTTTACCCAATTGAGAGGTTTTCTTTGCAATTTATCACTTGCGTTATGTTCCTTGGATATTCTCTCATCATTCTTGATCTTTTTGAGCCATTGGGTGCCTATTTAAACCTTGGTTTGAAGGTGTTTTCCCCAAGGGTATTTTAGGGTTTACCCCTTCACGGATGAGCTACCTTTAGTAGCTATCAACTAATGAGTTATTTGTTTTGCTTGGAAATTGAAGAAATGAGGTATAAGCATGTCTCTATGGATGTTGGGGGAGCTTCTTGTGTGTGTGCTCATGTATTCTTAATAGTTTAGGGCCATGGACACTTGGAAAGATACTAGAACTTCAACCTTTTCTTTTTCTTTATCTTAAAGTTTCATATACTTATACCTAAGCACCAAAATGTGCCATTTTTCCCCCACAACTTCCCTCCTTCTATGAACCTCGTTCTCCCTTTGTGTTGTTGCAAATTTCCTGTCCAAGGAAGAAGAAAGAGGGGGACTTCTTGGAAAAAGAATATAGGGTTGCAATTGATTTCCTTTTAGGGTTTGAAAAGCTTCCTTCTAGTGATCTTGACCTAAACGAGTAAGAATCCCCTTCTTTCCTCCATTTATTTCTTTTTTATCTTTCCTCCTACCTTTCTCTAGGTCAGAACCTTGTTGTTTCATGGTAGAAATTGCTCTAAAGCTCTAAAATCCTACCTTTCTTGCTCCTTATGCTTAGGGTTTCCTCATTTGATGAAGAAAGGTGCTAGATGGACGAGTTCACAGCTTATTCTTGGATGTCCTACCCTACCTGCTCATGTTTTCTTCTGTTTAGGAGTTTATATTCTAATTATAGGCAAGTTTTATAACTTGCTCCACGTTTATTGCTTACCATAAGCTTGCTAGCTCATGTTCTTGCATGAAAATGATTATCCATGCACTAAAAAGTTATGCTTGACTTGGATTTTGATTTTTATAATATTCCTTATTCTGATTTCATTTCTAGATGAACTTGTGATCATGTGTACATTATTCCTAAGGTATAATATGACTTGGATCAGGTTGGTTTGACAACCTATGGTGCTAAGCACCTATCAACCAATGGTCAATTTTAGGGTTTTAAGTTGATTTCTTCTCTAAACCCATGACCCGATGACGGTACCATTGCAACAACCCTATGGTGTTGTGTTCATGACAATTGATTATGGTAACCATGGGTGTCAACTAACGTTCACCCCTTAGGTCATGTTTTGGCCTAATTAGAAGCCTAGTGATTAACAACTAAGTACCCTAATGATGCTATCAATTAATGGTGATATAGTTTGATATTTGATGTTTATTAATGAATATGAAGGGTAGAATAATTGAAGAGTGCTCCCTACTTGCCACTGAGTTCACCTTGAACTACAACCTCAAAAGAAGCAACCCTGCCTCCTGCATCAAGCTAGACATTACAAAGGCCTATGACATCGTCAGTTGGCCGTACTTATGGGACTGTATGAAAGGCATGGGGTTCTCTAATGAATTTCTATGGATCATTCAGCAATGTGTATCTACAACCTCCTTCTCTATCCTGCTAAATGGCAATCCAGTGGGTTTCTTCAAAAGCAAGAATGGTCTCAGACATGGTGACCCAATGTCCCCTATCCTCTTCACAATTTCCATGGAAGGTCTCATCCGCAGACTTGAAGAAGTGTATGCCAATCGTATAATCAAAGCCTACACCATCCGCAAATGCAAAGTTCTCAGCCACCTCCTCTTTGCGGATGATGTACTCATCTTCACTGAGGGAAGGGAATGCAGCCTGATCACTCTCAAAGACCTAATTATCAGCTTTGGTAATCAATCGGGCATGAAGTGTAATGTAAACAAAACGCACGCCTTCTTCTCCAATGCTTCCAGGAACAAACAAAGCCTAGTTGATTTCTTGGGCATTCAAAGAGGGGACTGGCCTACCAAATATCTTGGATTCCCAATGGCAGGCGGCAATCTCAGGAGGAAGCACTTCCATGAGTGCCTTGACCAATTGAAGGACATGATCAACAAGTGGTCAGGAAGCCAAATTGCAATGGCAGGTAGACTCATGCTCATCAACCACTGCGCTATGCGTCTTATAAACTATTGGCTCAATCAAGGTGAAGTTCATAAAGCTATTCTTCATAGAATGGAAATCCTAATGGCTGATTTCCTCTGGGGCAGTGTTTCCATCAGGCTAGTTGGAGTAGAATTGCCTTCCCTTTCCAAGAAGGCAGTCTGAACCTGAAGAAACTCGAAAAGGTCGCAGATTATCATACTATGAAAAGGATAAAACAATTTAAAGTAAGTAACTCCATATGGAGTACTTGGATGCACAGCAGATATGGAACTGATCTCTCAATCACACCAATGCAGTCAGGTGGCTACTCAACCATCTAGAGGAGAATGGTTCTCTTATGGCCTAAGTACAGAGATGATGATTCATGCATCTGGGATTATTGCAGACAAAAACAACCACACAATCCGATCTTCATCAACTTATGGAGTTCCATGCACTATCCACGTTGGAGCTTAACTTCCTTTCATGCCCTTTGTGACATCCTGCCAACAAAGTCTAAAATTAAGAAATGGGCTCCTAACACAAACCTTGTATGTGTCATGTGTGGAGAAGATGATGAAGATGTAGATCACCTGTTCAGTGATTGCAAAATCTGGAGGTACCTGTCGAGCCGTGCTCAGCTGAAGTCAAGAATAAAACGTCCCTACAAACTACAAGATTGCTTAGTTGTAGTCGATAATAGCAGTCAGGGTAGTACTCTCGAATTATGGACCATCACTGTGATTGTCCATATAATATGGACTGAAAGAAACATCCATTTCCATGGTGGTACAATAACTGATGAGCTCCTATTGTTCAAGAAATTAGAGGAGACGGTTAAAATGAGATACAATGTCTACAAGCATAGGCTAAACGATCTTCATCCGATTGCTAGTAGGAATTGGGACCTCATGTAATTAGGAACTGTAGAGTAACTCTAGGTTTCTAATAGTTTCTTCTTTTGTGAGTTACATGTAAGGGTGCAGCTTGTAACTTTGTCCCATTCGTGGGTTTTGTAATATACTTACCAACTTTCCAAAAAAAAGAATATAGTGCTAATATAACAACCTATGGTGACTTAATGGTCACTAATTATGGTGGATCAGGTCTCCAAAACCTGTGGTGAGTTAATCATATAGTTGTAGCATCAATTAAGACTTAGACCAATGGTTTCTTGGGTCACTTGATGCAATGGTCGGACCTATATTGTAATTGATGGTTTTAACATATGGACTTGACCCAATGATCAAGATCTAATGTTTATTCCACCAATAAAGTGAAATGATGGCCAATGTAATATGTTGGTCCTAATAATGTTATTTATATGGTTTCCTTTACATGATCAACTTAAGGAACTTACTTGTTGATAATGGATGGCTTGTTTTAAATGAACAGTCGATTGTGGGTTTTACCCTACTCTCAACAGAACTCTTATTGTTTTTAATTAAAGGATGTCTAGGGTTAATTTGTGACTTTTATGCATCACAACTCAATAGCATCATTGATGATTCATTCGAGGTGTTTACTTATGTAAACAAGCAATGGTCTTATCTTTTAAACATCCAATGGTTCTGGGTGACATTGTGGTATGGTGATATGGGTTGAATGATGATGGAACAAATGGAGGGTTACCATTAATAAGGTAGTCTTACCTATTCACTCCTATGAATAGAAGGGATGATAACCATATTGTGTTGATATGTAACCCTAATGAGCTATAGCTAGTTATACCTAGCTTTAATATAACTAAATGATGGTAATTGGGTATGAATAGTCCTTGAATGATTAATACAATCATGGAGTACTCTCTTATTGTTGTTCAAACCCTAGTATGCTATAACCTGATGGTTACACCTTGATTTATGAGTGGGTTCATACTTGATAATAGTATGGAATGTGATGGTGATGCTTCACCTTATGCATCCATGATCCAATGGGGGTGACGTGAGTCAGGGTTTAGGTATAAGTGTTGATTAGTAACATTGATATAATTTATCATGTTGAACCTAACTCTAATGCAAATAGATAAAGATGAGTATTCATGTTTAACATTCTTATATGATGGCATGATGGTGAAATAACCTCCTAAATATGATCATAACCTTAATATGTTAATTGGTGGTTAACATAGTCACATGGTTGATACTTTCTTATACTAAACAAGTGCATTATGAATATGTTGAGGGTTAATCATATCTAGATTCCTTGCATGTTGATGTAATAAAGGAATGTTCTTAATGTTATTATAACCATGATATGATTGTTTATGAATATCTCCTAGCTCATTAATGCAATATTGTGTTGATATGGTGTATTATATGTAAGTGATGTTGTTGAGCCTTGTTATAAGGCATGGAAAGATAATGATGATCTTGTAGAGAATAGTATGATGGTCTTAATGACCTTTAGGCATGGTTGAGTCCTGAATGAGGTGTAATCCTCTTGTGTTGATAAGGGTTGATACCCTGTGATATTGTGAAAAGGATTTATATCCTGTGATAGTATGATGGTTTTACTGACCTTTGGGCATGGTTGAGCCCTGAATGAGGTGTAATCCTCTTGTGTTGATAAGGGTTGATACCCAGTGATATTGTGAAAAGGATTTATATCTTGTGATAGTATGATGACTAGTGTGGTCTCATGAATGGTAAGTGAATAGTGCCATGTGATGATGAGATGAGAAATTATGTTTCACACTTTTTATATCTTTTAAAGTTGTGATATTTATATGCTTGTTAGAAGTGAATTAGATTTTGTATGTCCACTTGTTTGATGCATCCTTAATTCACCCAATTGGCATAACTAATCAAGTGAAACTCTAATCATGTAGTGCCATGTGCCATAGATCCATCTGAGTGTCACAACTTGCCAGATGGTGAAATGAGTATTCCTAAGGGAAACTCCAAGCACATATTGTTGAGTATGTGGGGGTGGCAAGTTGATGATATATCCTTGTCATCCACAATGTAGGTTCTGGAGGATGGCTATGGTCATGCCTCATACGTATGATATGATTATATATGTGACGAGATTGGAGGACAATTATGGTTGTACCTCGAATGGTAGGGTATGCGTACCCACCTCCTTTCACTAGTGTCATGACCTATACCAAGGACGGACTAGGTTGTTAGCAGCTTGACCTTATGTGTCGTTGTGGTGGACACGTACTGACCAGAGGCGGAGAAGATCTTAGGAGTCCGGCTCTTCCTAGATCTTGTATGGCACTGAATTTGACTTAGTAGTGGTCAGTTGGATTTTGAGTGGTATCCTCAAATTCCTCAGGGCATAATAAAAGATGTAAGTCGACAGCCATGTAGCATATCTATTTAGGGTTATACACAACACCTCATATTGGATGATAACCCTTGTTTGCTTTCTTTTCACTGAGATCATGTATAGTATAATAAGAGATAATATATATGCTTATGTTGTAGTTATGTTCATGTTGTAAACATGCTTATGTTGTCAAATATACTGACATTGATGGTTAAGATGTTGCTACTAGCTATGTTTAATATTGCTAGCCATGCCTATGTAATTAGAAATGCTTAAACTTCTAATCATGCCTATGTAGTTCATTGTGTTATGATGTTAGTTCTACTTATGATATAGATATGTTCCCTTTATTTGAGATGCCAATATTGATAGCCATGTTATGTTACTAGACATATTCATGATGTCAGGGATGTTTATGCTACTAGATTGCTTGTATTGTTAGCAAGGAATGTGATGATAGTCATATTAATGATAATGGTTGTTATTAGATGCAATTTGATGATATTTGAGTAGATATCTATCCAAAGAAATGGATTTATTTGTTATCTATATATGCATTGATTATCATACTTGTTGCTAAGAGGATTTGCTTAATCTATTTAGTATACTTGAACTGTTCAATCCGTTCAATTGATTATTAAATACTCCAACTGCTTAGTTATCTACTATTTAAAATTTTGTAATCAATAAGCATTGTTGGAGGTTATATCTCTTACAAGGATATGGGTCTCACCCTTGTGGTTTGCTACATCTTTTTAGGTAATCGATAGTGATGACAATGGAATTGTGGAAGTAAAGAGAAACTACAGTAGTGGATCTTTGAGAAATTTGATTAGATGTCTAGTGTGTCCTAGATTCATCCATGTACTCTCAGGCCCGGGCAAGAAAAGTTTATATATGGTGTTTCAAACGGATTGGAATTTTGTTAGCATGCTAATGCTTGTTTGTGTGGCATATACAAATATTTTTATCATGTGTATATATGTTGTGGCTATGGTGATAGAACAATTTGTATCAAATTCTTGTCATACTATGGATAAAAGAAAGATGTTGGGCTCTTATGCAAATGTTTCTGAGTGGGTGCTGACGTTGAAATCAGTTTTAATTTACCCATATTTTTGGGTATGTGGTTAATTGGTGATTGATTGTGTTTTATATTTTGAGTAATCTCATTTAGTGTAATGGGTTCTCACAAATTGGTATCAGATCTTTAGGTTCATCGAGTCTATAGGGACACTAGGACTTAGGTCTAGGATGATTTCAAAATTAGGAATATGACATAAAAATATGGTGCATACTACCTAATCTCAGTATTTGGGTGCCCTAGCCAGGTATTCAATTATTGAAGAAAGGTAAGTATGGAACTCTTAGATTGTTATCTTTTTTATTACTCTAATCAAGTCATCATTTTGAGCCAATCTAAAGAGAATAATGAATAAGAAATCATGGTACGAATATCTCAATCCTACCTTAAAGAAGATGAGAATTGCATCATAATCTATCAAAACTTGAATGTTTGGTAACTATAAGAGAAAGATATAACACCATGAAATCTAAATCCAAATACAAATTAGAAAAAAAGGAATTCTTGAAGATGTGATTCAAGAAGACAATAAAGTAAAAGATAGATAAGTCTATGCATATAAAGGGAATCGAAGTATGAAATCCACATAAGATGGAAAGAACTCCTATAACAAGTACAAAATGAGAAGATAAATGGGAACAATGACAAAGGAATAAGGTGGAACCTGAGTTAACCTTAGACCAACCTATGTGTGTAAGAAAGTGTTAATGTAAAATAAGCATGGCGTTTGAAAGAAATTAAGGCAAATGATCCATGTTTAATGAAGAAAATGTGGAATATGATGATTTACCT
Organism: Alisma plantago-aquatica; assembly: GCA_963693085.1. Taxonomy (NCBI): domain Eukaryota; kingdom Viridiplantae; phylum Streptophyta; class Magnoliopsida; order Alismatales; family Alismataceae; genus Alisma; species Alisma plantago-aquatica. Next base: position 645,457,720 of record OY856409.1, on the reverse strand, counting down.
GTTGATAAGTGGCTGAAAAACATAATAAAATAAGAGAACATACCCAAGTGTGATAAATATTCATCAAGGAAGGAGTAATGAGATATGTTAATCATGATGATTCCTATGCTAATGGAAAGGAACCCAAAATGAAAAGGGTAAAATGATACATAAGAAGTTGTAACTCGCATAATGAAAATAGAATTGGTTACCTTTTTGCTAGTGACCCTTGAACAATGTTGCTATGGTATGGGAATTGTGTTTCCCTTTGTGTCTTTCCTTTCTAGGGCACAAGTTTCAAGTGGATCATTGCCACTTGGTACATGTGGATTCACTGCAAACATGGGGGTGGATATCTTATTATATCATAAGGTTACTTGGACTATGGTTCCAAGATCATAAAGTTTGTAATGAGTTTGCTTTTGAGCCTTCCAATAATTACGAAGACTCCTCTTATATTTCTTGATGTTTGTTATGTTGGTAAAAGTGGATGAGATAATGATGTGAGTTCCTTATAGCACATGAGGTGGATACCAAGGTAATGAATCCTAGTATCCAAGATGTATCAACAGTATGAGAAATATGTGAAGATTGGAGATGTTTATTAAATGAACATTCCAAGTATTCCTCTCCCGTCGAGAGAGAGAAAGAGACAGAGTTGATGTTGGAAGGAAAAACAAAAGTGACTCTATAATGTTGTGTATGGTCTAGTGATAGTTGGGCAAGACCACTAACAAGAATAGATGGTTTTTTGATACAATAGATATAATTTCAAGATGATAGCTAGAATTTAAAGTTGAAAGTTACTATTAGATTTGTACAAGTGGCACAATAAGTTTCTATGTTCCATATTTGCAAATGTCTTATTATGTGGGGGTTTTTGTGCTGACCCAAGATGAGATATGTATGAATGATGTGACATCACCATGATATGCAAGTAACCATGTGAATGTAATAGTATGGGGTGCAAAGGAAGTACCCATCTTTGTTTACCTTGGATTTCGGGGGCAAAATCCATGTTAGGGGTTTATAGTTGTAAGGCCCCTAAACTTGCTTAATGAGTTGAATAAGCTTAATTATCATATTTGAATTCTTAGAACCCTAATATAACCTTTTTATATTCTTTGAAATCATAATACAAACTTAAGTTTCAAATTTGGTCAAATTTGGACACTGTTTGAGCAAGTTATGCAATTTTATACACATTTTGGAATTTTCTACTATTTACCCAATTGAGAGGTTTTCTTTGCAATTTATCACTTGCATTATGTTCCTTGGATATTATCTCATCATTCTTGAGCTTTTTGAGCCATGGGGCACCTATTTAAACCATGGTTTGAAGGTGTTTTCCTCAAGGGTATTTTAGGGTTTACCCCTTCATGGATGAGCTACCTTTAGTAGCTATCAACTAATGAGTTATTTATTTTGCTTGTAAATTCAAGGACTTATGGATAATAATGTATCTATGGATGGTGGGGGAGATTATTGTGTGTGTGCTTGTATATTCTTAATAGTTTAAGGCCATGGACACTTGGAAAGATACTAGAACTTCAACTTTTTCTTTATATTTATCTTAAAGTTTCATATACTTATCCCTAAGCACAAAAACCTCTCCACCACTTCCCTCCTTCTATGAACCTCGTTCTCCCTCTGTTCTTCTGGAAATTTCCTGTGCAAGGAAGAAGAAAGAGGGGATCTTCTTAGAAAAAGAATCTAGGGTTGCAATTGATTTCCTTTAAGGGTTTTAAAAGCTTCCTTCTAGTGATCTTGACCTAAACGAGTAAGAATCCCCTTCTTTTCTCCATTTATTTCTTTGTTATCTTTCCTCCTACCTTTCTCTAGGTAGGAACCTTGCTTTTCCATGGTAGAAATTTCTCTAAAGCTCTAAAATCCTACCTTTCTTGCTCCTTATGCTTAGGGTTTGCTCATTTGATGGAGAAAGGTGCTAGATGGACGAGTTCACGGCTTATGCTTGGATTTCCTACCCTACCTGCTCATTTTTTCTTCTGTTTAGGAGTTTATCTTCTAATTAGAGGCAAGTTTTATAACTTGCTCCACATTTATTGCTTACCATAAGCTTGATAGCTCATGTTCTTGCTTGAAAATGATGATCCATGCACTAAAAAGTTATGCTTGACTTGGATTTCGATTTTTATAATATTCCCTGTTCTGATTTTAGTTCTAGATGAACCTATGATCATGTGTACATTATTCCTAAGGTATAATATGACTTGTATCAGGTTGGTTTGACAACCTAAGGTGCTAAGCACCTATCAACCAATGGTCAATTTTAGGGTTTTATGCTAATTTCTTCTCTAAACCCATGACCCGGTGATGGTACCATTGCAACAACCCTATGGTGTTGTCTTCATGACAATTGATGGTGGTAACCAAGGGTGTCAACTAATTTTCACCCCTTAGGTCATGTTTTGGCCTAATTAGAAGCCTAGTGATTAACAGCTAAGTACCCTAGTGATGTTATTAATCAATGGTGATATAGTTTGATATTTGATGTTGATTGATGAATATAGTGCTGATCTAACAACCTATGGTGACTTAATGGTCACTAATGATGGTGGATCAGGTTTCCAAAACCTATGGTGAGTTAATCATATAGTTGTAGCATCAATTAAGACTTGGACCAATGGTTTCTTGGTCCACTTGATGCAATGGTCAAATCTATACGCTAATTGATGGTTTTAACATATGAACTTGACCCAATGATCAAGATCTAATGTTTATTCCACCAATAAAGTGGACTGATGACTAATGTAATATGTTGGTCCTAATAATGTGATTTATATGGTTTCCTTTAGATGATCAACTTAAGGAGCTTGCTTGTTGATAATGGATGGCTTGTTTTAAATGAACAGTCGATTGTGGGTTTTACCCTACTCTCAACAGAACTCTTATTGTTGTTAATTAAAGGATATTTAGGGTTAAGTGGTGACTTTTATGCATCACAACTCATTAGCATCATTGATGATTCATTCGAGGTGTTTACTTATGTAAACAAGCAATGGTCTTATCTTTTAAACATCCAATGGTTCTGGGTGACATTGTGGTATGGTGATATGGGTTGAATGATGATGGAACAAATGGAGGGTTACCATTAATAAGGTAGTCTTACCTATTCACTCCTATGAATAGAAGGGATGATAACCATATTGTGTTGATATGTAACCCTAATGAGCTATAGCTAGTTATACCTAGCTTTAATATAACTAAATGATGGTAATTGGGTATGAATAGTCCTTGAATGATTAATACAATCATGGAGTACTCTCTTATTATTGTTCAAACCCTAGTATGCTATAACCTGATGGTTACACCTTGATTTATGAGTGGGTTCATACTTGAGAATAGTATGGAATGTCATGGTGATGCTTCACCTTATGCATCCATGATCCAATGGGGGTGCCGTGAGTCAGGGTTTAGGTATAAGTGTTGATTAGTAACATTGATATAATTTATCATGTTGAACCTAACTCTAATGCAAATAGATAAAGATGAGTATTCATGTTTAACATTATTATAAGATGGCATAATGGTGAAATAACCTCCTTAATATGATCATAACCTTAATCTATTAATTGGTGGTTAACATAGCCACATGGTTGATACTTTCTTATACTAAACATGTGCATTATGAATATGATGAGGGTTAATCATATCTAGATTCATTGCATGTTGATGTAACAAAGGAATGTTCTTAATGTTATTATATTCCTGCTATGATTGTTTATGAATATCTCCTAGCTCATTAATGCAATATTGTGTTGATCTGGTGTATTATATGTAAGTGATGTTGTTGAGGCTTGTTATAAGGCATGGAAAGATAATGATGATCTTGTAGGGAATAGTATGATGGTCTTAATGACCTTTGGGCATGGTTGAGCCCTGAATGAGGTGTAATCTTCTTATGTTGATAAGGGTTGATACCCTGTGATATTGTGAAAAGGATTTATATCTTGTGATAGTATGATGGTCTAATGACCTTTGGGCATGGTTGAGCCCTGAATGAGGTGTAATCCTCTTGTGTTGATAAGGGTTGATACCCTGTGATATTGTGAAAATGATTTATATCTTGTGATAGTATTATGACTAGTGTGGTCTCATGAATGGCAAGTGAATAGTACCAAGTGATGATGAGATGAGAAATTATGTTCCACATGTTTAATATCTTTTGAAGTTGTGATATTTATATGCTTGTATGACACTAATTTTGATTTAGCAGTGGTCAGTTGGATTTTGAGTGGTATCCTCAAATTCCTCAGGGCATAATAAAAGATGTAAGACAGTCGTGTAGCATATCTGTTTAGGGTTATACACAACACTTCATATTGGATGATAAGCCTTATTTGCTTTCTTTTCATTGAGATCATGTATAGTACAATAAGAGATAATAGATATACTTATGTTGTAGTTATGCTCATGTTGTAAACATGCTTATATTGTCAAATATATTGGCATTGATGGTTAAGATGTTGCTGCTATCTATGTTTAATATTGCTAGCCCTGTCTATGTAATTAGAAATGCTTAAACTGTGAATCATGCCTATGTAGTTCATTGTGTTATGATGTTAGTTCTACTTATTATATAGATTTGTTCCCTTTATTTGAGATGCCAATATTGATAGCCATGTTATGTGACTAGACATATTCATGATGTCAGGGATGCTTATGCTACTAGATTGCTTGTATTGTTAGCAAGGAATATGATGATAGTCATATTAATGATAAAGATTGTTATTATATGCAATTTGATGATATTTGAATAGATATCTATCCAAAGAAATGGATTTATTTGTTATCTATATATGCACTGATGATCATACTTGTTGCTAAGATGATTTGCTTAATCTGTTTAGTATACTTGAACTGTTCAATCTGTTTAATTGATTATTAAATACTCCAACTGCTTAGTTATCTACTATTTAAAATGTTGTAATCAATAAGCATTGTTGGAGGTTATATCTCTTACTGGGACATGGGTCTCACCCTTATGGTTCGCCACATCGTTTTAGGTAATCGACAGTGATGACAATAGAACTATGGAAGTAAAGAGGAACTACAGTAGTGAATATTTGAGAAAGTTGATTAGATGTCTAGTGTGTCCTAGAGTCATCCCTGTACTCTCAGGTCCGGGCAGGAAAAGTTTGTATATGGTGTTTCAAATGAATCGGAATATTTTTGGCATGTTAATGCTTGTTTGTGTGGCATATACAAATATTGTTATCATGTGTATATATGTTGTGGCTAAGATGATAGAACAATTTGTATCAAATTCTTGTCATAGTATGGATAAAAGAAAGATGTTGGGCTCTTATGCAAATGTTTTTGAGTGGGTGTTGATGTTGAAATTGGTTTTAATTTACCCATATTTTTGGGTATGTGGTTAATTGGTGATTGATTGTGTTTTATATTTTGAGTAATATCATTTTGTGTAACGGGTTCTCACATTTCTTGCCAGACTTCTCCTTCCTCCTCCAGTGAAGATGATGGCCCAAGTGAGCATGAAGCTAACTACATCAAGGGCAAGCACTTCAAGGGAAAGCAAGCCTCCTCCTTTACTCTTAGATGCTACAAGTGTGGACTAAAGGGACTCTACAAGAGTGAATGTCCCAAGTCAAGAAAGTCACACCATAAGGGAAGCTCCAAGAAGGAGGAAGAGTACAAGAAGTATAGCAAGTACAAGAGGAAGGACAAGAAGGAGAAAAGACACAAGAATGCAGCTCATGCAGCTTCGGAAGTTTCATCCTCAAGTAGCTCAAGCTCCGAAGAAGATGGAGAGTTCCACCTTGCACTCATGTCCTCTACTAGTGAAGAAATTGGTGAGGTAAGTGAGGTAAGTGAGGTAAGCTTGCATGAGTTATCCAAGGAAGCTATTATTGATATGCTCATTTCCACCTGGTCTTCTTTTGCTAAATGTAAATCTAAAAGAAAAAAGTTAGGAAAATTATTGATGATTTGTATGCTAAACTTGAAATTATTAAGCTTAATGATAAAATTCATCTTGATAGCATTGATAATTTGCAAGGCCAGTATCTTGATCTTGAGCTCCAATACAATGGAGTTGAAGTAGAGAATGGGGTATATCTTAGGAACATTGAAACTCTAAAGGAAGATAACCAAAAATTCCTAAAGGAGCTTGAAAGTCTTAAAATTGAAAATGTTGAATTTAAGCTTCTAGTTGATGCTCATAGGGATGAGAGAGGTGTTTATATTAAGTAAATTCAAGTGCTTAAATATGAAAATGCTAGGTTGCTAAGTCAAGTTAATGATTTATCTTCTAGACCTATCTTTCCTAGTAATGATATTGCTTCTATTTCTCTTGAAAAAGATTCTTATTTTACTAAAGCCCTCTGTCTAGAGGCCGACCTTTTTCATGCTAGAGATGATATTTCTAGATTATATTTTACTATCATATATCTTAATTATGATAATAATAGACTAAGGGCCTCCCTACAGAAATTCCTCAAAGGGAAAAACTCCCTAAATGAAATCCTTGACCATTCTACCAAACAAAGTGATACTAGTGGTTTGGGATTTGTAGGGGGGCACCAAAAGGCAAGAGCAAAGCCAAAGGTAAGAAAAAGATAAAGGAGACCTCTTTCTTTGTTGGAGAGTCTTCTGGCACTAAGAATCCTATGGTTTGTTCTTATTGTAAGTGTGATGATCATTATTACTCTACTTACTGTCCTTACAAGCCTAAGGGGATCAACCCAAAGATGAAATGGGTCCCCAAGCTAACTCTGGATCCCAAAGTTTGAGTTGGGAACTGACATTCTCCTTTCTTGTAGGAAAAAAGAAGATGGATTGTTGATAGTGGCTACCCCAAGCATGTGACAGATGATATAAGCCATTTCAACAACTTCACAAAAAAGAAAGGAGGTTCAATTACCTTTGGGGACAACAAGGAAGGCAATGTCAAAGGTGAGGGTGATGTGGGTGAATCCTTGTATATCAAGAATGTTCTTTTTGTGGATGGCCTACATCACAATTTAATTAGTTTAAGTCAATTATGTGATAATGGTTACCTTGTGCTATTTAGTTGTTTTGAATGCTTAATTCTAGATTCCCTCGCCTATCAAATTATATATAAGGGAACTAGAAGTGGTAATATTTATGTAATTGTTCTTAACTCTATTAAGCCTATTGTTGGTAGATGTCTAGTAGTCAATTCGAATGATATTTATCTTTGGCATCGTCGGCTTGGTCATGTAAATTTGCATCAATTAAAGAAGTTGAGAAAAAAAGGACTTGGTCAAGGGAATTCCCAAATTGGATTTTGAAGAGGATGAGGATAGTCAACCTTATACCCAAGGAAAGCAAACCAAGTCCTCCTTCAAATCCAAAGGAGTCCATAGTACCAACAGAGCTCTTGAACTTCTTCACATTGATCTAGCTGGACCAGTGAGAACTCAATTGCTTCGTGGCTCCAAGTATTGCCTTATTATTGTTGATGATTTCTCTAGATATACTTGGACCTTCTTTCTCATTTCAAAGAGTGATATTGTGATGCATCGTTTGAATAAAACGTTATTAACTAAGCGGAAGCGATCACTAAGCAGTGGATTACCAAAAATCACTAAAAATTAAATCCATTTTACAAAGAGGTCCACAAATAGGAAAACTCTTTCATAAAGAACCGGAGTAACTTAATTATGTACTAGTTCACAAGTACATGTCTTGTATCATCTTTTTCTGAGGATTACATGCATCAACTGCTCTTTTAAACTAAACATAGGAAGTATCAAACCTCGAGGCACTGAGCCAAAATCTCGAAAGTACTAACTACTACTCCGAGGACTTGAGAGTACATAGATGACACATAAGACTCTACGTACATCTATACAAGGCATATCAGCCAGTGTCTCCACCTAAGACTTCACTGATGTCCCTGCTGCTGCTGTTGTCCTTCACCTACTGAAGGATTTCTGCCTCCTCGTCCGCGTCCACCTAAAAATGTGGCTCCCACGGGGGTGAGACAATTGTAAAATTGCCCCAGCGAGAGATATAACTCTCTGCCAGAAACATTGTTATTGCAGTTTATTAAGATAAAACTTAACAGAAGAATCATAATTGTTTAACAGCAGTTAATTCATTATTTAATAGATTAGAACATTAATATGGTCTGAAGCCTTACAGCTATAACCTGATAGAGCAACATATCACTTATCCAATAAGGAATGTGAAGAACATGTATAACATTTATCCACTACACTAAGCAGTTTAATATCAACTAATATTTCTCACATTTCATCTTTATGCAAATACACTACACAGTTGATTATATTTTACACATCAGGTGTCAGGCTACAATTAACTTGCCAGAGTAAATTGACATCTTCATTATAGAGTTATAGCCACAACATATACTCTCTTCAGGCTTAGAGCACATAGCTAATGTCTGGGAATTGTTTTGTAGAGTCATGGTCTATAGCCATACTCTTCTAACTAAGTATTGGGATCTTAATCCCTCATCTCAACAAGTACAATTCCATTTCTCAACAAGTTCATCATCATGATTATATAATATGGGTATTTGAACCCTAAACTCAACATAGAATATTTGTTACCACTTATAAGGTAACTTAATTCCTTTAGGTCATCTGACCAAGGACATTATGATTCTTTTTACACAAAGCATTCCACATAGATCACAAAGCTCATATCTCCTCTTGTTAACCATTAATAGGCCACAAGGCATATTATGGCTTATAAAACCCATAAACAATTTCAATAAATAAAACATCATATTGCACACAGGGCTCATTAATTTCCGGATTACCTCTCACTGAGAAATAAAGCATATGAAGGCTTATAAGGCCTATAAAATATTTTCAGTATACAAAGCATCATAGTCCATACCTGGCTATGCTCATCCTCTCAACATACATGCATGATTAGTACTCACGATAACAATCATATATCAGTACCATGCAATACAAGGGTTTTCTTATTACATTCATAACTCATCAATTTGTATTTGAGCTTCACACAGAATTACTCAGTGTTAAGACTTCACATAGCATCACCATGTATTAGGGTTTCACATAGTATTACCCTGTATTAGGGTTTCACATAGCATTACCCTGTATTAGGGTTTTCCATAATAACCATATAGGTTCTCAAGATCATATTATTAAATATCAAGTCCTATTCCATTGTTTCACACACCTAGGAATCAATATGGATAACATAAGTATTCAATCATACTTATTTATTCTCATCATTCATCATTAAATGAATTATCAACACAAAGTATAAGTTTCTCTCTCATCTTTATCAGAATATGATTGCATCATGGTTTATTGATTTAGATTAACCTTTTCATAAGGCACGTTAGCCTACACTTTCAAAGTGCATTACATCTGAATGTAACAACTGACATGACACACTTCATGTGTCATTCATCTGAATATATTGGATGTAAAATACATGAAGGTATATCACACTTGAGGTGCTGGATGTGATATCTATCATATTTTGATGTATCACTTCCCTTAACACCATTACCTTACTTGAGTTCATCCACTTAGCTTGTATTAGGGTATTTCCCATCCTAATACTTTATACACCAGTTCATCACATTTATCATGTAATGTATTGATCACAAGTCATTGTATTTAGAAAAATACAACCATTGCTAATGATATGGACTCATCTTTGAGTTAGGAACTATTGATATAAGGATATCCACTATCAACCTCTTTAGATGTTACACTTGTCAATATATTAATCACTATTCCATTATTAGGAATAAGATTTTCCATGTTTATAAATTAAGGTTCACATAGCATCTCCCATAAATATGGGTTTCACATAACATTACTATACTTTAAAGTTTCACATAACATCCTCATATATTAGGGTTTCATATAGTGTTACCTGAAATTAGGATTTCACAGCACATCACCCAGTGTTAGGGCTTCACATAACATTACTCTACTTTAAAGTTTCACATAACATCATAGTGTTACCTGAAATTAGGATTTCACAGCACATCACCCAGTGTTAGGGCTTCACATAGCATTTGTAGCATTACCCTGTATTAGGGTTTCATATACCTTTACCCCATTTTAGGGATTAGGGTTTACCATTCACATTCAAATAGGGTTTCTCATACCCCATTACCCAAATTAGGGCTACATCATCACCCAAGATTAGGGTTTCACTCAGCTTTGCCCTAAATTAGTTCAGTGGCTCAAAAATCTTTTCAATTAGGGTTTCATGATATGATTATTATAGATCAAACCCTAATCACATATTTTATTTATAATGAGAGAATTAGGGATTAGTTATGTAAGCATTCCTCTCTCTCTCTCTTTCTCTCTCCATCATCCTCTCTAGGATGTTAAGTAGTTCAAGATTGATCTAGGTCAGCTCTTCATTTAAGTACACACGGTTAGGGTTAACCTTTATAATCACCTTTGGTCTACATCATTATCAATCAAGTAGCTAACTGACCTTTAATCATATTAGGTGTCCAAATGGTTTAACCAATTTGAACCTCAAAAAGTCTTGGTCACTTATACCTCAAACGGTCTTTGTCACTTAGACCTCAAACGGCCTTGACCAATAAGTTCAAACGGTTTGAAACCGTTTAGACAAGACATATTGAAACTGAATGAACTTGGGTCTCCAAACAGTTTGAAACCGTTTGGTCCCAAACAGTCTTGAGACCATTTGGACTCAAACGGTCTTAAGACCGTTTGGTCCAAACTCTCTCAAAACTGAATGGACCAAAAGGGTCTTCCATAACTTAGTCAATTTAGGGTTTCAATCATAGAACCATCTATTAATTGGAACACTAATTTATTCATCAATTGAACCATTGGATCACCCTTCAATTGGACCTTCAACTAAGGTTTTGAACCCAATTTAACTAGGGTTTATAATCAAGACACTATCAATTAGGGTTTTGAAATCGAGGAACCATCAATGGTTGACATTGTGGAACTAATTCGATTGAAATCATTGAATAACCACTTAGCTATGTCATGACCTGACCTAAATTGGTCTTGAGGTCATTTGGATGACCTCCAAATGGTCTTGAGACTGTTTGCCCAATCCATCATTAAAATCTATGGAATTCAATTAGGGTTTGCATCATTGAATCAATCATCAATTGAGCTATTGATTGTATTTCAATGTAATATCATTGGATCTTCAACCATCCAATCATACTTCATCATAAGCTTCCAAAAGGTCTTGAGACCGTTTGGGTGACCTCCAAACGGTCTTGAGACCGTTTGGGTTAGTCAACCCAAGAATTAACTCCATCAATTTAGAAATTCAGCACTCAACCCGATTAGGGTTTCTAATTGGAGGATTGTACATATATTGAATCATTCAATTGGATACATTGGATCGTCATCCAAGGTGTACTAGGGTCCTGACCTCAAACGGTCAACCCATACAAACGTTCAACTCCTCTAAACGGTTTGGGATCCAAACCTCCAAACGGTTTGGTGAAATCGTTTGGACCAAGGTTACAAAACCGTTTGCAATAGATATTTGTGGAGGTGTGTGGTTATGATGATTTCATCATCATCAAGCTATAAACCCATGAATCTTTCTATGATTTTCATGGTGATTGCATCAATCAATCAAATAAAATTCTGAGAATGAAGAAAGATTCAACAATTGATAAGGAATTGAATGCAATAACAATATTAAGGGTTCAAGTTATAAAACATGCCTCCAAATGAGCTCCAAAGCTTCAATATCACGTCAACAATGGTGGAAGAAGATTTCTCAACCCACAAGGTTCGTTCCTCAAGCTTTTGAGTGAAAAGGATTGGCTAGAGTTGAAGATTGATTGAAGAAAGTAAGAAATCAAGCATTGTTTTGTGATTTCCACCATGAATTCAAGGTGAAAGAAGGTCAATAAGCTTACCAACAAGTTGGGGTCGTCCTCATGTTTCTCCCAGCTCCCTTGGTCGTTTTTGCAAGCAATAAGTGAAAGGGGTTTCGAAACTATCCCTTCACCTCAAAGATAAAGGAGCTTATATATGAATTTTATTGAAAATTCATTTAAGAGAGAGAAAGTAGGAATTATCTCCATTTCTTGCCATATGCCCCCTTTTCTTCCTTATGGATGAGGATATCTTCTTTCCCTCATATTCCTCTTAATTATCCACATTTTAAAGGAAAACAAACTAAGCACCTTAAATCATATAATAATAATATCCATAAGTGAGTGGATATTACTTTTTCTTATAATAATGTGAGTGAGTTATCCACTTCCTTTGGATATCTTCGTGTCTTCGCAAGGAACATGGTCGTACACACATAACCAAAGTCAAAAATTATAGTTTTGGTTGAAGGGAAATCCAATTAATATAATTATTTTTGCACTAAATTGGATTAGGGTTTCGATTATGCTTAAATCTTGATTATTTTAATATCAAGATTCTCTCTTCTTCAAAATGATTCAAATGAGGCGCCCTTCTCAAATTATTTTCTCGAACTGATGCCAAGAATCATGAGGGACCCTCTTGAAGTGGTATTTTGCATATTGAACCCTAGATTTTGGGTAAATTGCACATTACACCAAAACTAGGTTTTTAATGCATAATATTGCTCAACAAGCTCTTTCTTGTTATTCAGGTTTGTAGAAGCCATACTAATGCATCATACTCATTCCCATGATGCTTCAACACATGAGGAACATTGTATCATGTACAATTTGCAAGTTAACCCCTCAACTTGGGTAAATTGCACTTTAGTCCAAAACTGACAAAACATTGTTTCAACATTATTCAAAAGGGACTAAAATTGAAATATAAGTTCCTATTGAGCCTTAATTACTTTTAGTGAGATAAGAGAGAGCATATAATCAACTTTATTAAGCAAAACATCTAGGGTTAAGCATAACTCAGGTCAGGGATGTTACAAATTATAAACCCCTAATAAGGATTTCATCCCCAAAATCCCAGATAACAGAAGATAGTTTTTACTCATGTCATCAAGTCCCTAATTATCATCTCAATGTCATGAAGATACCATAGATCTTTAATCCACACAAAGTTCTTCCACACAGGATTATTCTTAAGAAAATATTTTCAACTTGATAAACTTTTTCACCATAATTACACTTGTTCCTTCCATTAGTTCAACCTTATCAAGGTTTATGTTTATGCAGAGCATAAACCCCTAACATATGATGTTCATATTATTTTGTATAACTAGATTGATTTCTCAGTTGGCCAATATAGGTAACCAGCATAAATACCTTACTTTGGTCTTCATCATATGTATTGAGAACACATCTCATCCTTATCATATTCGATTCCCTATTGTTACCACCAAGGGTACACATGCATAAAGTGTTTCTTTTACTTTAGGACATTGCTTGTTCCGTATATCATTATCTTGGAACCAAAGTCCAAAGCAAACTGATACTTTTCTGAGTATCCATCAACGGATTATTTATAATCCAAATACATCAACTATCATAATACTTACTTGATTGTCATGTAAATGAAAGGAGAAACATAAAGTATCATACTCCTATCATTACCCAAGGTTGTTCATCAAAGGGGAAACATATATATATTTAATAGAGGTAATCCACTCAGCATCCTTTATTTGTTTGGGAAAGTTCACTTAGCACTTTATATGTAATTAGGAAAGTTCACTTAGCACTTCTTATGTTATTAGGAAAGTTCACTTAGCACTTCCTATATGGCTGGGAAAGTTCACTTAGCAAACCCTATACAATTGGGAAAGTTCACTTCAGCAATCCCTATGTTATTGGGAAAGTTCACAGAGCAATTTCCTATTTAATTGGAAAAGTTCACTTAGCAGTTCCTATTTAATTGGGAGAGTTCACTTAGATCTTCCTAATTAGTTGGGAATGTTCACTTAGCTCTTCCTCATAGTTGAGAATGTTCACTTAGCTCTTCCTCATTAGTTGGGAATGTTCACTTAGCTCTTCCTCATTAGTTGGGAATGTTCACTTATCTCTTCCTCATTAGTTGGGAATGTTCACTTAGCTCTTCCTCATTAGTTGGGAGTGTTCACTTAGCTCTTCCTCATTAGTTTCATTATACTCACTAGATTGTTTCAGAATGACTACTTGATCAGAGTAATCAGAAAGATAACAATCTAAGAGTTTCATACTTGCCTTATCTCAAATAATCATATACCTGGCCAGGGTATACAAGTATTGAGATTAGGTAGTATGCACTTTATTTACTATCATGTTCCTCACTTTTCATATCATTATACACACATGATTTTTCATTTCTGGATTTTCTTCAGGCATCACTTCTATATGTCATCTTTTATCACACAGCTTAAGAGAGATTATAAAATATTTTAAGGAATACTGAGTAAAATGTAAGTTCTCATCTTCTTTGTGTCTTTATAGGACTAGTCAGAGGAAGTTCAAAAGCAACTACTTTCTCTTTTTTAACACATAGAATCATGAAATGAAGTATTAGAATGAATCTATTTCATCTGACCTGTCACAACCCGAGGGTTGACTATTGCATCAGATTGATTCATTGCATAGAACCTCGTAGTTGTTTGTTGTTGACCCTGTTCTTGATTGTTAGGTGTTGATGAACCAGCTTGGGACACTTGCCCACGTCCTCTAATATTACTAGAAAAATGCCTCCTTTGTGAGCCTTGCTGACTCTGTCCCTGGGGTTGAGTCATCATTGAATTCCCGTCTGGACAATATTTTGCTAGATGTCCCAGTTGTCTACATTGGTAACAGACCCTGGGCGCAAAATAGGGTTTGTGAGATCTAGTCACCGATGTTGATGCTATGCCAGGGGCTCTACTTGGAGCCATACTACGATCCCTACCCCTACTTGACGTCCATTGTGTCTGGGTATGGAGTCTCGATGGTGCTGCCGATGCAGAAAATCTCAGCTTCTTAAACCTTTTAGATCCTTGTCCTTGAAACTGAGTGTATACCTTCTTACCATTGGTCTGTCATTTCTCGATTTCAGACCTTTTTATCCTCCTTACCGACTCCACAAAAGTGGCAAACCTCTCCCTGTTCTCTAAAGCAGACACAGGAGTGGTTAGTTCAGTGTTCAACCCCTTCTCAAAATGCTGAATTCTTTCCTCATCACTAACTGCCATATGCAGACAAAATCGCAACAGCTCCATGAACTTAGCTTCATATTCACTAACGTTCATTTGTCCTTATCTGATCTTCTCATCTAGATATGTCTTAAAGAAGTATCTACTGACGAATTCTCATCGGAATACCTCCCATCCAATCTCTTCACCTAGTCTCTTTTCTTCTTCTATCATCCACCAGTGACCAGCACTCCCTTTTAGGATGTACATAGCATGTCTTACCTTTTTGGCTTCAGGAATATCAAGGATCCTGAAATCCTTCTCCAGCTCTGTCAGCCATAAATCAGCATCTGCTGGATCAGATGTACCAGCATAATCTATGGCTCCAACCCGACAAAGCCTCTCAAAAGTCTTGCCGGCTCCATATCCCTCATGGTGGGCTGGTGCCCTAAGTGCAGGTAGTGGCATCCTGTCTGCCATGTGTATCATGGTTGTCAGAAATTTCTCAAATAGAGCATGGAGGGCTGGGTTTTCTATCATAGTTGGATCAATCTGGGGCTGTTCAAGTATAGGCCCTTCCCTATTCTGGTCTCTTGCACCTCCTCCTAGTGCAGAAACACTGCTATCAGCAGCGTGTTCTTCGTGTGGCCCAGACATCTTCAAGTTTTTCTTCTTCTCCTATATGAGCAGAAGTCACTATCAGATGAACTGGAAGATACTAGAATAGACTCAACATCTTAGTCTTATGTCTCTATAGACTCAACGAACCTAGAGCTCTGATACCACTAAATTGTGATGCATCGTTCGACTAAAACGTTATTAACTAAGCGGAAGCGATCACTAAGCAGTGGATTACCAAAAATCACTAAAAAATAAAACCATTTTACAAAGAGGTCCACACATAGGAAAACTCTTTCATAAAGAACCAGAGTAACTTAATTACATACTGGTTCACAAGTACATGTCATGTATCATCTTTTTTTGAGGATTACATGCATCAACTGCTCTATTAAACTAAACACAGGCAGTATAAAACCTCGAGGCACTGAGCCAAAATCTCAAAAGTACTAACTACTACTCCGAGGACTTGAGAGTACATAGATGACACATAAGACTCTACGTACATCTATACAAGGCATATCAGCCAGTGTCTCCACCTAAGACTTCACTGATGTCCCTGTTGCTGCTGTTGTCCTTCACCTACTGAAGGATTTCTGCCTCCTCGTCCGCGTCCACCTAAAAATGTGGTTCCCACGGGGGTGAGACAATTGTAAAATTGCCCCAGCTAGAGATATAACTCTCTGCCATAAACATTGTTATTGCAGTTTATTAAGATAAAACTTAACAGAAGAATCATAATTGTTTAACAGCAGTTAATTCATTATTTAATAGATTAGAACATTAATCTGGTCTGAAGCCTTACAACTATAACCTGATAGAGCAGCATATCACTTATCCAATAAGGAATGTGAAGAACATGTATAACATTTATCCACTACACTGAGCAGTTTAATATCAACTAATATTTCTCACATTTCATCTTTATGCAAATACACTACATAGCTGATTATATTTTACACATCAGGTGTCAGGCTGCAATTAACTTTCCAGAGTAAATTGACATCTTCATTATAGAGTTATAGCCACAACATATACTCTCTTCAGGCTTAGAGCACATAGCTAATGTCTGGGAATTGTTTTTTAGAGTCATGGTCTATAGCCATACTCTTCTAACAAAGTATTGGGATCTTAATCCCTCATCTCAACAAGTACAATTCCATTTCTTAACAAGTTCATCATCATGATTATATAATATGGGTATTTGAACCCTTAACTCAACATAGAATATTTGTTACCACTTATAAGGTAACTTAATTCCTTCAGGTCATCTGACCAAGGACATTATGATTCTTTTTACACAAAGCATTCCACATAGATCACAAAGCTCATATCTCCTCTTGTTAACCATTAATAGTCCACAAGGCATATTATGGCTTATAAAGCCCATAAACAATTTCAATAAATAAAACATCATATGGCACACAGGGCTCATTAATTTCCGGATTACCTCTCACTGAGCAATAAAGCATATAAAGGCTTATAAGGCCTATAAAACATTTTCAGTATACAAAGCATCATAGTCCATACCTGGCTATGCTCATCCTCTCAACATACCTGCATGATTAGTACTCATGATAACAATCATATATCAGTATCATGCAATACAAGGGTTTTCTTATTACATTCATAACTCATCAATTTGTATTTGAGCTTCACACAGAATTACTCAGTGTTAAGACTTCACATAGCATCACCCTGTATTAGGGTTTCACATAGTATTACCATGTATTAGGGTTTCACATAGCATTACCTTGTATTAGGGTCTTCCATAATAACCATATAGGTTCTCAAGATCATATTATTAAAGATCAAGTCCTATTCCATTGTTTCACACAGCTAGGAATCAATATGGATAACATAAGTATTCAATCATACTTATTTATTCTCATCATTCATCATTAATTGAATTATCAACACAAAGTATAAGTTTCTCTCTCATCTTTATCAGAATATGATTGCATCATGGTCTATTGATTTAGATTAACCTTTTCATAAGGCACGTTAGCCTACACTTTCAAAGTGCATTACATCTGAATGTAACAACTGACATGACACACTTCATGTGTCACTCATCTGAATATATTGGATTTAAAATACATTAAGGTATATCACACTTGAGGTGCTGGATGTGATATCTATAATATTTTGATGTATCACTTCCCTTAACACCATTACCTTACTTGAGTTCATCCACTTAGTTTGTATTAGGGTATTTCCCACCCTAATACTTTATACACTAGTTCATCACATTTATCATGTAATGTATTGGTCACAAGTCACTGTATTTAGAAAAATACAACCATTGCTAATGATATGGACTCATCTTTGAGTTAGGAACTATTGATATAAGGATATCTACTATCAACCTCTTTAGATGTTACACTTGTCAATATATTAATCACTATTCCATTATTAGGAATATGATTTTCGATGTTTATAAATTAAGGTTCACATAGCATCTCCCATAAATATGGGTTTCACATAACATTACTCTACTTTAAAGTTTCACATAACATCCTCATATATCAGGGTTTCATATAGTGTTACCTAAAATTAGGATTTCACAGCACATCACCCAGTGTTAGGGCTTCACATAACCTTACTCTACTTTAAAGTTTCACATAACATCCTCATATATCAGGGTTTCACATAGTGTTACCTGAAATTAGGATTTCACAGCACATCACCCAGTGTTAGGGCTTCACATAGCATTTTTAGCATTACCCTGTATTAGGGTTTCATATACCTTTACCCCATTTTAGGGATTAGGGTTTACCATTCACATTCAAGTAGGGTTTCTCATACCCCATTACCCAAATTAGGGTTACATCATCACCCTAGATTAGGGTTTCACTCAACTTTTCCCTAAATTAGGTCAGTGGCTCAAAAATCTTTTCAATTAGGGTTTCATGATCTCATTATTATAGATCACACCCTAATCACATATTTTATTTATAATGAGAGAATTAGGGATTAATTATGTAAGCATTCCTCTCTCTCTTTCTCTCTCCATCATCCTCTCTAGGATGTTAAGTAGTTCAAGATTGATCTAGATCATCTCTTTATTTAAGTACACACAGTTAGGGTTAACCTTTATAATCAGCTTTGGTCTACATCATTATTAATCAAGTAGCTAACTAAACTTTAATCATATTAGGTGTCCAAATGGTTTAACCACTTTGAACCTCAAAAACTCTTGGTCACTTATACCTCAAACGGTCTTGGTCACTTAGACCTCAAACGGTCTAGGTCACTTAGACCTCAAATGGTCTTGACCAATAAGTTCAAACGGTTTGAAACCATTTAGCAAGGTTGGTGCTTGAAACCGTTTAGACAAGACATATTGAAACCGAATGAACTTGGGTCTCCAAACAGTTTGAGACAGTTTGGTCCCAAACGGTCTTGAGACCGTTTGGTCCAAACTCTCTCAAAACTGAATGGACCAAAAGGGTCTTCCATCACTTAGTCAATTTAGGGTTTCAATCATTGAACCATCTATTAATTGGACCACTGATTTATTCATCAATTGAACCATTGAATCACCCTTCAATTGGACCTTCAATTAAGGTTTTGAACCCAATTGAACTAGGGTTTATAATCAAGACACCATCAATTAGGGTTTTGAAATCGAGGAACCATCAATGGTTGACATTGTGGAACTAATTCGATTGAAATCATTGAAGAACCACTTAGCTATGTCATGACCTGACCTCAAACGGTCTTGAGGTCGTTTGGATGACCTCCAAACAGTCTTGAGACTGTTTTCCCAATCCATCATTAAAATCTATAGAATTCAATTAGGGTTTGCATCATTGAATCAATCATCAATTGAGTTATTGATTGTATTTCAATGTAATATCATTGGATCTTCAACCATCCAATCATACTTCATCATAAGCTTCCAAACGGTCTTGGTTGACCTCCAAACAGTCTTGAGACCATTTGGGTGACCTCCAAATGGTCTTGAGACCATTTGGGTTAGTCAACCCAAGAATTAACTCCATCAATTTAGAAATTCAGCACTCAACCCGATTAGGATTTCTAATTGGAGGATTGTACATATATTGAATCATTCAATTGGATCCATTGGATCATCATCCAAGGTTTACTAGGGTCCTGACCTCAAATGGTCAACCCATACAAATGGTCAACTCCTCTAAATGGTTTGGGATCCAAACCTCCAAACGGTTTGCAAACCGTTTGGTTGGTGAAACCGTTTGGACCAAGGTTACAAAACCGTTTGCAATAAATATTTGTGGAGGTGTGTGCTTATGATGATGTCATAATCATCAATCTATAAACCCACGAAGCTTGCTGTGATTTTCATGGTGATTGCATCAATCAATCAAATAAAATTCCAAGAATGAAGAAAGATTCAACAATTGATAAGGAATTGAATGCAATAACAATATTAAGGGTTCAAGTTATAAAACCCGCCTCCAAATGAGCTACAAAGCTTCAAGATCACGTCAACAATGGTGGAAGAAGATTTCTCAACCCACAAGGTTCGTTCCTCAATCTTTTGAGTGAAAAGGATTGGCTAGAGTTGAAGATTGATTGAAGAAAGTAAGAAATCAAGCATTGTTTTGTGATTTCCACCATGAATTCAAGGTGAAAGAAGGTCAATAAGCTTACCAACAGGTTGGGGGTCATCCTCCTGTTTCTCCCAGATCCCTTGGTCGTTTTTTCAAGCAAGAAGTGAAAGGGATTTCGAAATTATCCCCTCACCTCAAAGATAAAGGAGCTTATATATGAATTTTATTGAAAATTTATTTAAGAGAGAGAAAGTAGGAATTATCTCCTCAACTTTCTTGCCATATGCCCCCTTTTCTTCCTTAGGGAAGATTATATCTTCTTTGCCTCATATTCCTCTCAATTATCCACATTTTAAAGGAAAACAAACTAAGCACCTTAAATCATATAATAATAATATCCATAAGTGAGTGGTTATTACGTTTTCTTATAATAATGTGAGTGAGTTATCCACTTCCTTTGGATATCTTCGTGCCTTTGCAAGGCACATGTTCGTCCACACATAACCAAACTCAACCATTATAGTTTTGGTTGAAGGGAAATCCAATTAATATAATTATTTTTGCATTAAATTGGATTAGGGTTTTGATTATGCTTAAATCTTGATTATTTTAATATCAAGATTCTCTCTCCTTCAAAATGATTCAAATGAGGTGCCCCTCTCAAATTATTTTCTCTACCTGATGCCAAGAATCTTGAGGGACCTTCTTGAAGTGGTATTTGGCATATTGAACCCTAGATTTTGGGTAAATTGCACATTACACCAAAACTAGGTTTTTAATGCATAACATTGCTCAACAGGCTCTTTCTTGTTATTCAGGCTTGTAGAAGCCATACTACTACATAATACTCATTCCCATGATGCTTCAATACATGAGAAACATTGTATCATGTACAATTTGCAAGTTAACCCCTCAACTGGGGTAAATTGCACTTTAGTCCAAAACTGACAAAACATTGTTTCAACATTATTCAAAAGGGACTAAAATTAAAATATAAGTTCCTCTTGAGCCTTAATTACTTTTAGAGAGATAAGAGAGAGCATATAATCAACTTCATTAAGCAAAGAATCTAGGGTTCAGCATAACCCAGATCAGGGATGTTACAAATATGCTTGATGTTTTCTTGTGATTTTGTAAACAGTTGAGAATGAAGCCTCTTGCCGCATCATTTCCATCCATAGTGACCATGGGAGAGAATTTGAAAATGATATTTTTGAATGTTTTTATCAAGAATCTGGTTTTGCACATAACTTTTCTTCACCTTGAACACCTCAACAAAATGGGGTTGTAGAGAGGAAGAATAGGTCACTACAGGAGATGGCTAGAGCCATGCTTTTAGAGTATGACACTTCAAAGAAGTTTTGGGCCGAAGCTGTCAGTTCCTCATGTTTTGTGCAAAACTGGGTTTTTACACATCCTTCTTTGAAGAAAACCCCCTATGAGCTATGGCGTGGTAGGAAGCCTTCTATCGAGTATGTCCATGTTTTCAAATGTCCTTGTTTTGTTTTGAATATGAAAGATTCTCTCAACAAGTTTGATCTGAAATCTTACAAGGTTTTCTTTCTTGGCTATAGCACTACTAGCAAGGCTTATAGAGTGTTTAATGTTGATCTTGCTAAAGTAGAAGAATCCATAAATGTTAAGTTTATTGATACTAACCCCTCTATTCCCAAAGATATTGTTCCAAATGATGATGTTGCAGGTGAAGTAATTCCTATTATAAAAGAGCTCAACTCCACCCAAAAGGGAAAAGAGGTGGTCACTCAAAAAGAAGAGAAAGATGAAGATAAGAAGGATCCAACTCCCTAGTTTGCAAATAATCATCCAAAAGAGTTGATTTTAGGTGATCCATTTAAAAGAGTGAAGACACGAGCTGCATTCAACAAAGAACAAGCCAACAATGCCTTCATCTCACACCTCGAGCCAAAGAACAGTAAGGAAGCTCTTGGGGAAGATGAGTGGATCCTAGCTATGCAAGAAGAGTTGGATCAATTTGAAAAGAATGAAGTATGGACCCTAGTGCCAAGACCAAGTGATAGAAAGATCATTGGCACCAAGTGGGTCTACCACAACAAGCTTGATGAAAGCGGCTAAGTGGTAAGGACAAAAGAAAGGTTAGTGGCTCAAGGCTGTAATCAATAGGAAGGTATAGATTTTGATGAAACATATGCACTTGTAGATAGACTTGAGTCCATTCATATGTTACTTGCCTTTGTTAATTATAAAAACTTTCTTATGTATCAAATGGATGTTAAAAGTGCATTTTTGAATGGTGCAATAGAGGAGGAAGTGTATGTCACACAACCCTCGGGCTTTGAACATGATAGTTTACCTAACCATGTTCATTTGTTGAAAAAAGTTCTCTATGGACTCAAACAAGCACCTAGAGCTTCGTACAAGAAATTAAAGAACTTTTTGTTGGATCTTGGATATATAATGGTCAAAGTAGATTCTACCTTATTTTTAAAGCACACTTCTGACAATTTTCTTATCATTCAAATATATGTTGATGATATCATTTTTGGAGGAACTAACCTTTGTCTTTGCAAAGAATTTAGTGATATTATGTAGAGTGAATTTGAGATGAGTATGATGGGTGAGCTCATGTTCTTCCTCAGCTTTAAAATCAAGCAAATAAAAGTGGGCACTTCATCAACCAAGGCAAGTACACAAGTGAGTTACTAAAGCGCTTTGGGATGAAGAACACCAAGCCAATGGACACACCCATGTCAAATACCGTCAAACATGACAAAGATGAAGAAGATGAGAAAGTAGATGAGAAGCTTTATAGAGGTATTATTAGAAGTTTACTTTACTTGACAGCCTCTAGACCTGATATAATGTTTAGTGTTGGCTTGTGTGTTCGCTTTCAATCAAATCCTAAGAAATCACATCTTATAGATGTTAAGAGGATTTTAAGGTACTTAGCCAAAACCCAAAATTTTGGACTATGGTATCCCAAGTCAATGAACTTTACTCTTACTACTCATAGTGATGCGGATTACGCAGGATGCTTGATTGATAGAAAGTGCACAAGTGGCGCTTGCTTTCTCCTAGGACCATGCTTGGTGTCTTGGTTCTCCAAGAAATAGAGCACAATGGCATTTATCAACCATCGAGGCTGAATACATTGCAGCCGGGATTTGTTGTGCCCAGGTCCTATGGATGAAGCAAATGCTCTAAGACTTTAACGTTCATTTTGATGCTTCTCCTATCTGTTGTGATTATACTAGTGCAATTAACTTGTCATATAATCCTATCTTTCATAGTAGAGCTAAGCATACAGAGGTTCGTCATCATTTTCTTCATGATCACATTGCCAAAAAGGAGATCTATATCACGCATGTGGACACAGAAAATCAGTTGGCAGACATTTTCACTAAACCTCTAGCTAGAGAGAAATTTAACTTTATTAGATTTAAACTACTCATAACTACTTTGAATGAATCTAATATGCCTTCTAGATAGTTGTCATCTATCTTATGTGCTTTGCTTATGTTTTGATCACAATTGCTTGCTAATATGCTAAAATCGGGTTTTTTTCATGTTCTTTTTGCCTTATTTTTCTCTTATTTTTGGATTTTTTTTGCAAATGCTTATTTTATCGCAAAATAGTACCCAATGATGAGTGATATGTGCCTAAGTATGTTCAATATGCAAAATGGACTTGAAAAATAAATTTCATTAGCACTCTAATGGCTAGAAATTAGAATTTCTAAAGTTGGTCAGGTTGACCATCGGTCGAGTTGGCAACTCGATCGATCAGAGGCTAAGAGCTTTTTTAAAGAGCCTCAGTCGAGTTTATGAGTCACAAAACTTGATAGATGGTCGGGCTGGAGCAAACTTAAGATAGGTTCAGTCGACTTTTCTCCCTCTCAACTAGAGAAAAATCGACTGATCCAACCTCTAGCTCCCTCAAGCTCTCAACCCTAGCCCCAACCTTCCTCTCCCTAGCCCTAGTTCGACCTAGATCGACCTTCCTTGACCTTCTTCCTATCAACCCTAGGTAGGTGGATGAGTTTTAGTGGTGATTGTTTAGCTTTTACTCTCTCCATCCTCTCCTTTTCGTCTCCATGGTGTCTAATAAGAGGAAGAGGGCCACCCCAGCTAATGCACCTTCATCTTCGTCCAAATCTCACTTGATTCCTTTTGATGACACTTTCTTCATCTCAAATGATGCTCTCAATAGGTATAAGGAGCTCCTTCTTAGGAACCCTTTTCCTTTTTGTGCCCTATTTGAGCCACTCCCACGGAGATAAGAGGTCATAGATCAAGTAACAGAGTTGTTATATGACCACCATATCTCAGCCTTGGGTGTTGAACGCGTGTGCTATAACAATTCCATAACAAGCACCAAAGTCGTTCATGAATTATATGCAAATTTGTGTTGGAATTACGACACTCTTGTACCCCCACCTAATACTCAAGTAGTCCTCACATCTATGATCATCGGGAAGAAATTCCAAGTCTCTGAGGATACCCTGAATATCTTATTCTCAGGTACTGAAGTGACTGACACCTGGCGTAAGGACTATCCCGAGTATTTTGACCTAGTCGAACCTGAAGCCTTCTATAAGAAATATGATCTTACTCTCCATGATATTCATAAGTTCTTAAAGAAGCCTCAATTCCCATATAGGAAGAAGTGCACCCTTCCCTCCTCTGCCTTAGACCTTAAGAGATGCATACTTGCCTTAGTTGTTAACTACAATATTCATCCAAAGAAAAATCAGATTGAAATTTTAGAAAACATTGTGATCATTATGTACTACCTCCTGAAGAAAATAGGAGTCAATTAGGTAAGATAGGTTCTCCACCATATGACCTATTTTGACTCAGGCAAGAACACCTGTGGCACCCACCCACCCTACCCAACCCTGATTTGTGGTCTATTCCAATTTGTCACTGGAAAATCGCTTTTCCATGACCTGCACTACAAACTTGCCTGGAAAGGAGTTTACATCAGTGAGACCACACTTTAGAAGTATGTGCCTATACTATCCACTACAACACCTGGTGCCCCTACATCTACCTCTACTTGAGAACCTCCACCACCTCAGCCTACCTGACCTTCCCGTGCCTCGTTTCATGTATCCAATGAAATCCTTATGGGCTACATGATGCATCAACATGCATACAACCTTCAGGTTCAGGAGCACCTGCATCAGGACCTCTATGCTATCATGACCAACATGAACCTGTCCTGTGCTCACCCTTATCTTGCCTATCAACCCTACCTAGGAGGTGACTATGCATCCTTTGCATATGATCACTTTTACCCTACCCCTCCACCTGCATCTTCCGCTGCTACACCCTCTATTGTTGGTGGATCTACCCCTGGTGTACTGCCTCTAACAGATGGCCACTTGGACACTCTGCTTGTTACTCTTAGTTTTTCTGCTCCCACCTTTCCATAGGACAATGAGCTCCATGCTCATGGCATGTCTTGGGATGAGCAAAATGCCCATTGGCCTAATCAAGGTTTTGGTTCTCTTGCTGATGAGGAGATGCCAGACCAGGCCGATGAGGAGGTTGTTGCTAATGAGGAGGCTGATGAGGATGATGGTGAGGTTTCTGATGATGGCTCTGATGGCTTTGATGGTGACTCTGGTGATGAAGGTGATGTTGATGCACCTTCAGACGGAGATGATTACTATGAGCCTAAAGCTTTTACTGTTGATGATGTTGTGGTTGATATCAACATAGATGACTTAGATGTTTAGATCTTCTAGTTTTTAGTCTAGATGATGGTCATATATATCTTTCTAGGCTATTTTGTATTAAAAACATCTGGGCACATTTTTTTAGTTGTACTATTTTACCATCTAGTTTTCATCATTTTGGCTTGTAGTTGTTTGCTTGGAACATGCTTTCTAGGTTGTAGTCTTAATCTTCTATACACTTACTCTTTGATTTACTATATTTCATGAGTTGGTTCCATGCTTACCATATTTTGATTATGACTTAGATTGTTTGTTTGTTTCGTCTCTTTTTGGTGTATGCTTTGAGATTACATGTTATTGGTGTATGTTTGGTTGTTCTTGGTGAAGACTAGTTTCTGTGCTCTTCTACCCCCTTCCTTTTTGATAATGTCAAAAGGGGGAGAGAAGTTCAATTTTTTCGAAGCTCAACCATACTGCTTTTATTGCCTATGTGATCCTTTTCTTGTTGATTATATGCTTTATCATGTGATTTACTAAAGGACCATATGGTGTGTGTGTGTGTATGTATATATATATATATATATATATATATATATATATATATATATATATATATATATGGCTAAATATTTGTTGCCCGCGCGGGTAACTTAATCTCGCTACCCGGCACTGTTGCATTGTCCGCCTCTTTCCCTGTGTGCAACCAAAGACTGAAGCTTCTCCAAATCTCTATTGTTCAGCGATTCTCCTCCGATCTCCTCTGCCGCTGGCAAGCATCCGCCGTTGGATGCGCTGCTACCGTCCATCCGCTACAAAGTATTAGGGTTTCTATTCACTACTCCAGCTTCTCCCTCTCCTTCGCCCCTCTTCGATCCAAGAGCTCCAATTGACGGCGTGGCTATTTCTTCCTAAGCTACATTGATGGTGATAAGGTATCCTTCTGTATCGATCAAGTGCTCCAAGTGTGTCTGCATCTTGCCCATCCTTCCCCTAGACCAGTGCCCCGATTTGAAAGCGGCGCCCGACCTAGAAGGATAGTGACATTATTCATTAATCCCCGAACCGCAAGAAGGGTTTTCCAGTTCTTAGTTTTCCTAGAGGAGGACGACGAAGGTGTTTTTGAACTCATATGAACCCTATTTGGCGGTCGTCTGAGTATTAGGTGAACATATTGATAATCATCAGTTGAAATCATTGCTATTCAAGTGTGTCTGTCCAACTTTGAAATTTGTTCTATTCAAATGTGTCTGTCCAATTTGGTAATTTGTTCTATTCTAATTTGTAATTTGGAATACTAATCTATCTATAGTGATTGAATTGAAGAAGAGAACACAAAACAATGTGCATTCACTGTCGATCTCAGATGCCTTCCTATATATATTAGGATGAAGAATAGCTTGACTAGTTCTTGTGGGTGATGTCGCGGTGCTCGATAGTGATTTCCCCGATGAGTCTGTTGACCTATACATCAAACTCCTCAACTTTCTAGCCCTCATTGTCATCCTCACTTAGATTTGTGCCCCCACCCTCAACTGTGATAGAGGATGCGTATTTTCTAATGCGAGGGTGACCGAATTGGGCGTGGGGTGGAAACCAAAGAACTGTGTCCTGGCAGATTTTGTGGGTGGGATTTTGTTTTGGTGTCGGCATCGAGTGTTTCCTCTAGAGGTTTGATTCCGTAAAATTTGTTATTTCCACTTGTGCATTGTGTGGATTGTCAGAGGGCAAAGCAAGCATTGCAGGTAGCAGGTTACAGGGGAGATGGCAGAGAAGTTTAACGGAGACCCTACAATCTACCAGATTATGCCTACTTCGGATTGTTAGTAACCAAGGGAAATTGAACGAGGACCATGCTATCTTATCTAACAGTCAAACCTTGACGACACATTGTTTATGTATTTAGTTATTGTGTCTATCCATGACAAACAGACTAAATAATTGATTCTGCAGTAGGTCATTCATCTATATTCCATGATGATCTTGATTGATTCATCGTCATCTCACTTATTTATCTCTATTCATCTCTCTGACTTTTGTATTCACAATATGTTATCATCTCTCTGACGTTTGTATTCACAATGTGTATACATTTCTCTGACTTTTGTGTTTGAAATAAACCCAATTTTTTGTTTGCATTTTTCATTTTCGAAGTAGTTACTCATTTGTTATGATGGGTTACTCTTCTACCTGACAGAGTTACTCTCTGTTGTTTCAGGGTTACTCCTCTGTCCTGTTGAGTTACTCCGGTGTATTTGAACAAATCTGAACCTTATTTGGTGGTCGTCTGATTATCAGGTGAACATATCTATAATCATCAGTTTCAAATCCTTGCTCTTTTTTCTGTTGTTGTGAAACTCATTTGGAAATCTACATATAACCTTATTTGTCCAAGTTAGATTTCTGTATTTTCTTCTTCAATTCAAGTGTTTATGTCCAACTTGGAAATCTATTTCATTCTGATTTGTAATTTGGAATACAAATCTTCTTGCAGTTACTCGTTTGCTATGCTGGGTTACTCTTTGGCCTGATAGAGTTACTCTCTGTTGTTTCAGGGTTACTCCTATGTCCTGCTGAGTTACTCCTAGATGATGTAATGGATCCCAGCCTTGATACAGATGCTGCTAATTCAAATGTCTGCCTTGATAATGATAATGCTAATTCTTATCCTTCTGTTGGTGCTTCCACTCTGCCCCCAGCTGCAGTTCCTAAAATTGGTCTCCACTTTGGAAGTTTAGATGAAGCTATCTCATTCTATTCTAGCTATGCTGGCATGATTGGTTTTAATATTAGGAAAGATGACAACATGTATGAACAGGGAACTAAGATTCTCATTGCTAAAGATCTGGTTTGTGACAAGTAGGGTACAATGGGCCATTCTAAGAGGTCAAGAGGGCTTCTGATCCCCGTTTGTGATAAAGTGGGTAAGTTGCAAGAAAATCTATCTAAGAAGCACAAGCAATCTGTGAAGAGGTGTGGTTGTGGAGCCATGATCTGATTCACACTAGACAAGTCCTCATCCATGTGGGTTGTGACTGCCTTTGTTGAGGAACACAACCACAATCTTATTGATGATGCACATCTCCATTACCTGAAGTGTAACTCATCTCTTGATGAAACTCAAAAAGATATCCTTTCTTCCATGAGCCAAGCTAACATACATGTATCGAGACAAATTGCATTGATGGCATCCGAGTCTGGCGGCTATGAAAATCTGACATTTACCAGCAGACAAGCTCATAGACACATCAGTAGAAAGAGGAAAGAGTCAGCCAAGTATGACGTCAACATGGTCTTGGATCAGTTTGCTAAGTTTAAGGTACTCGATCAGAAATTCTTCTATACATACCAAAACGATCCCGATTGTTGCTTGAATCATCTGTTTTGGGTTGATCCTGTTTCTGTTGAAGATTGCGGGTTGTTTGGCGATGTGATTGTTTTTGTGGCATCCAACTCACAAAAACATGATTTACTTAAGCGGAAGCTATCATCAACAATGGATTACTAAAAATCACTAAAAATTAAAACCTTTTACATAGAGATCCATACATTGGAAAATTCTTTCAAAAAGAACCAAAGTAATTCAATTGCATTCTGGTTCACAAATACATGTCTTGTACCATTCCTTCTTGAGGAACACATACATCAACTGCCTTGTTAAAACTGTACATAGACAGCATAAAAACATTGAAGCATCAAACCAAAATCTCAGATCGGTTCATTAAACTAACTACTGACTACTATTCCGAGGACCTGAGAGTACAGAGACGACACATAGGACTCTATATACAAACATGACAGCCAGTGTCTCCACCTGGATGTCACTGTTGTCCCTGTTGTTGTTGTTGTTCTTCACCCGCTATAGGGTTTCTGCTTCTTCTTCTGCGTCTGCCTAAAAACTTGGATCCCACAGGGGTGAGACAATTGAAATTGTCCCAGCGAGAGATATAACTCTCTGCCAGAAATATTATTATTGCATTTAATGGAATAAAACTGAGCAGAAGATTCATAAGTATTCAACAACAGATAATTCAATTATCTAAGCAAATAAGAGCAATGTTCTTCTTCAAAGAATTTCAACTTTGAACTTGATAAAGAAGTATATCAATTATCCAATAAGGAATATGAAGAACATGTATAACATTTATCCATCTAAGATATGCTAAGTAAGGTATCATCAACCAGTGATTCTCATATTTCAACCTTAAGCAAATACGCTACACGACTGATTACATTTTACAATCATACTTAAGCCTTGAGGAGATGAGGTATACCGCTCCTACTCCAACCGACCATTGTGAAATCAAAATCGGTACCATACATAGGTAAATGGAAGAACCGGATTCCCATGACCTCATCTTCCTCAGTCAGTGTGAGGACCAAATGCAGGACATCTTATGTCTCTGTTAAATAGCTTTCTAAGGTATACTGGCAACTTCTCTATTAGAGTTACAGTGGCATGATGTACTCTATTCGCAATCGAGAGATTTCATATTTATCTCACATCGATCCGGCATTAACATCATCGGGAGATTAGTACTACATCCATCCCGACATTTGGGAGATTAGTGATACATCCATCCTGGAATATATAATGAAGGATTGAGAGATTTAATGTTTACCTCACATCAATTCCTCCATTAGGGCGTAAGGATATTTGCACCCATAACCCCCACATACTCAATAGTATGCCCTCCAAGAGTTCCCGTAGGAAAACCTATTTCACCATCACCAGTTATTGACGATTATGGATCTATGGTCAGGGCTCTACATGATAAGATTTCACTTGATTAATTAAGTACATTGCCATATTCTTTTAGCATCAAACATGTTTTCAAAATATAATTCATTATGACAATTGCTACTCAAAATAAGTAATACTTCTATCAAGTACTTTTCAAGCTTTATGAAACATTGGGATCTCAATCCCTTATCACGTCAGGAGCATTCTCATCCCTTAACATCTCATCATTAAGATTATGAAATATGGGTATTCAAATCCTCAATTCATCAAGAACACTTATTACCACTTATTAGGTAACTAATACCTTCAGGTCATCTGACCAAGGTAAACATGATACTTGCAATACATGTATTTCACATGGCTCTTAAAGCCCATTAATCTCTTGTTACCTCTCACTAGGCAACACATCATATTATGGCTTACAAGGCCCATAAACAATTTCATTAATAAAACATCATAGCTCATACCTGGCTATGTCCAGCATCTCATTAAACATGCATGATTAATGCATATTATAACAGTTATATCAATCACATATCAGCACTATGCAATGTGAGAGTACATCACTATTTCCTCATTAGAGTTAGGATTTCCCATTTCATGTCAATTAGGAACACTCATCTCATTACTCAGATTAGGGTTATGGTTTATCATCACATTGCCCAAGATTAGGGTTTCATACACTATAACCCATGATTTGGGCTTCACATACCTTTACTCTGTATCAGAGTTAGGATTTCATATCAAGGTGTCACATATCATTACACATCATTACCTTAGGTTAGAGTTTCACATCACATCATTGTTTTAGGGTTTCACTTGACATCACCCTCAATTAGGGTTTCACATGTCATCACCCTTGATTAGGGTTACTTACATCACCCTCAATTAGGATTTCACATGTCATCACCCTTGATTAGGGTTTCGCATGTCATCACCCTTGATTAGGGTTACACATTACATTATAACATTAAGGTTTCACTTTAACATCACCCTTGATTAGGGTTTTACATAACATCTCTGTATTGGGTTTGTACTTAACATAACCCTTGATTAGGGTTCCTCATGACATCACCCTCACTTAGGGTTTCACATATCATCATCCTTATTTTGGGTTTCATATGACATTACCCTCACTTAGGGTTTCACATGACATTATCCTTAATTGAGATTTCTCACATCATCACCCTAGATTAGGGTTACACCAAGCATTGCCCTAAATTAGGGTTGGGGTTCATCAACCTTCTCAATTAGAGTTTCATGATCTCTTTATCAAGGATCATACCCTAATTACATGTTTTATTTATGTTATGAGTTTTGAGATTTAACCATTACATGATTATTATACATGTATGGACCCTCTCTCTCTATCATCCTCTTTAGCATAATACTTACATCAAACTTGATTAGATTAGGTCAACTCAACTTGAATGAAAGGTTGACATAGTGTATTAAGTCATTACTTCCATAAGCATCAAAGGTTAACCATTCAAAAGGTATTAATCACTTAAGTACCTTGAAGGTACAACCATTGTAATTACCTTTGATAGACATCATCAACAATCATGTATTTGATTGTAATAATATGTCTTGAATCAATTAGACCTTCAAACGATCTTGAAATACCTTGACCTCCATTCGATCTTGAGGTACTTGACCTCCATTCGGTCTTGCCTTACTTCTTCAATTGGTTTTGAAACTATTTGATCAATTTATTATTGAAACCGAATGAACCCTAAACGGTTTGTGAACAATTGCCCTTCAAACGGTCTAAGGACCGTTTGGACTCAAACGGTCTGAAGATCGTTTGGTCCAAACCATCATGAAACCGATTGGATCAACTAGGGTCTCCTCCATTCAATTGATTGGCTTTAGGGTTTTCTCTATTGAATCGATCATCAATTGAACCATTGAAGTGCATCCAATTATAGCCTTTGGGTCTTCAATCATTCATCACAACCTTTAGCCTCCAAACGGTCTTGAGACCATTTGCCTCCAAACGGTCTTGAGACCATTTGGATCATCAACCAAGTGATTTACCCAAATCAATTAGGAATCCTTCAACCAATTTGATTAGGGTTTGCAATCCATTGATCATCCTTCTAGAATTAATTATAATCAAATCAATTTGAGCTATTGAATGTTCATCAATCACATCAGAAATTAACCCCATACAGTTTTGAAGTCCAATTTATCCATTCAATCTTATAGTTAATTACCTGTCTGATCTTGAAACCGAATTAACTCAATCGGTTTTCAAAATTGATTGCCCCTTCCTTTTGTTGAGGTGTGTGCTTAAGATGACATCATCATCTTCAAGCTTCAAACCTTCGAAATCAGTTGCAATTCTTATGGGGATTTCAATAACTAACAAAAAGGAATTCGAGAAAATAGAAAGGTTCAACATATAATGAACAATTTGCAAGCAATAATGACATTTAAGGGTTCAAGTTATATAACCCGCCTTCAAAACTGAATCCAAGATTCAAGCTCCACGTCTCCAATGGTGAATGAAGCTTTCACAACCTCCCAAGGCTTGTCCTCAAGCTTTTGAGTGAAAAGGAGTGACTAGAGTTGAAGATTGAATGAAGAAGAGAAGAAATCAAGCATTGATTTTTTATTTCCACCATGAAATCAAGGTTGAAGATGATTAAGGAGCTTACCTACAGGTTGGGGTACGTCCTCCTATTTCTCCTTAGCTCCCTTGTGTTCAACCAAAGAAAGGAAAGAAAAAGGGATCGAAAAATCCTTTCATTTGGGTTGGAAATGGGATGTTTTTAAGGAAATTCAATGAGAGAGAAAGTGATATAATAATCCCTTCAACTCTCCATAATTGGTGCCACATCTCCCCCTCAATTCCTTGCATGCAAATAAACACTCACTTAGGATATTTCATGGCCTTTGTAAGGCACAAGGACGTACATTTTTATGCAAATTCAACCATCTCAATTTTGGTTGATAGGCACTTCAATTAATATATTTATTTTTGCATTAAATTGAATTAGGGTTTCAATTATGCTTAAATCTTGATTATTTTAATATCAAGATTCTCTCTCTCCAAAGTGATTCAAATGAAATGCCCTTCTCATTTTTTTCTCTACATGATGCCAATAAACATTAGGGACTCTCTAGGAGTGGTATTTTGCATATTGAACCCTAGGTTTTGGGTAAATTGCACATTACACCAAAACTAAGTTTTAATGCACAGACATTGCTCAACAAGCTCTTTCTTGGTACTCAGGCTGACACAAGATATACCTCTGCATCATTCTCATTCTTATGATGCCTCAACACTTGAGGAACATTTTATCATGTACAATTTGCAAGTTAACCCCTCAACTTGGGTAATTTTCACTTTAGTCCAAAACAAACAAAACATTGTTTCAACATTATTCAAAAAGGACTAAAATTGAAACATAAGTTCCTCTTGAGCCTTAATTACTTTTCAAGAAATAAGAGCAAGCATATAATTAACTTTATTAAGCAAAACATCTAGGGTTAAGACATAACCCAGGTCAGGGATGTTACAAATTATCCACCCCTAACAGGGATTTCGTCCCCAAAATCATCAAGAGAAAAGAGAAGGGTACTTCCTCCTCATATCCTCCTCTAGCTCCCACGTTGCTTCTTCAATGCCATGGTGATGCCAGATAACTTTCACAAGACATATGTCTTTCTTTTTCAGCTTTTTAATTATTTTGTCAAGGATCATCACAGGTCCTTCAACATATGATATATCATAATTTAGTTCTACCTCCACAGGTTGCAAAACTAACTTTGTGTCAGGATGACACTTTCTCAACATGGATATATGGAACACTGGATGCAACTTATGCAACTCAAGTGGCAACTCCAGCTTATAGGCTACCTTTCCAATCCATT
Source organism: Alisma plantago-aquatica (assembly GCA_963693085.1). NCBI lineage: Eukaryota > Viridiplantae > Streptophyta > Magnoliopsida > Alismatales > Alismataceae > Alisma > Alisma plantago-aquatica. Next base: position 645,423,251 of record OY856409.1, on the reverse strand, counting down.
CAATGATTGGATAAGGCCCCATAAATCTAGGTGCTAACTTCCCCTTCTTTCCAAATCTAAGAACACCTTTCCAAGGTGAGACCTTGAGATATACTCTGTCTCCAACTTGGAATTCTAAAGGTCTTCATCATTTGTCGGCGTACGACTTCTGTCTATCTTGTGCAGCCTTTAATTGTTGTTGTATTACTTTAATCTTCTCAGTTGTTTGTTGTACAAGCTCAGGACCCAAAAGTTGATATTCTCCTATCTCATACCAACATAAAGGATATCTACAACGTCTACCATATAATGCTTCATATGGTGCCATATCAATACTATGTTGATAGCTATTATTATAAGAAAATTCTATCAAGCTCAGGTGTAGATCCCAACTCCCTACAAACTGAATGACACGTGCCCTAAGAAAATCCTCCAAAGTTTGTATGGTCATATCAGATTGTCCATCTGTCTGTGGGTGAAAGGCAGTACTAAACCTTAACTGTGTACCCAAAGATTTATGTAGTCGTTCCCAAAAGTGACTCGTGAATTGGAGACCTCTATCAGAAACAATAGTAGCAGGGACCCCATGCAACCATACTATCTCATTTACATATATTTGTGCAATCTTCTCAGCAGTATAGGTTGTTTTGACAGGAAGGAAATGTTTTGTCTTAGTCAACCTATCAAAAATCACCCATATGGAATCATGACCTTTGGTTGTTCTAGGAAAACCAACCACAAAGTCCATGGTCACATGATCCCATTTCTATTGTGGTATAGGCAAAGGTTGCATTGTTCCTGCGGGCTTTTGATGTTTAGCTTTAACCTACTGACACATCGGACACCGCATGACAAACTCAGCAACATCTTTCTTCAATCCTAGCCACCAATACATATCTTTCAAGTTATAATACATTTTGGTGCTCCTTGGATGCATTGCATACATTGAAGAATGAGCTTCCTCCAAGACTAACTTCCTTAAGTCATTGGCATCAGGTACTACCATCCTACCATGGTAACAGACTACCTGATCCTCTGACTCATGAAAGCCGTCCCATTTCTCACTACCATACTCTGACCTAATATGTTGAACTACAATATCCACTTGTTGTGCTTCTTTAATCTGTTGTCTCAGAGTAGGTTTCACCTGCATCTCAGCTAACAGCCTGGCTAACAACGATACCTTAAGCTGTATATTGTTTTGCCTCATAGAGATAAGCATATCTCTTTTAAAGCACACTAAAGAGTTCAACTGTGCTTTGTCTAAGGCCGGTGATGATGATTTCCTACTTAGTGCATCAGCCACTGCATTAGCCTTTCCTGGATGATAATTAATTGTACAATCGTAGTCCTTGATTAACTCCATCCAGCGGCATTGCCTCATGTTCAACTCATGTTGTGAGAAGATATATTTTAGATTCTTATAGTCTGTGAAAATCTGGAATGTTTCTCCATAGAGATAATGTCTCCAGATCTTCAAAGCATGAACCACAGCAGCTAGCTCTAGATCATGTGTTGGATAATTCTCCTCATATTTCTTAAGTTGTCGAGAAGCAAAAGAAATCACTTGATTATCCTGCATCAACACACATCCTAGACCATTCTTAGATGCATCACAAAACACTATGTACCCCTTCCCTTGCTCAGGTAACACCAGCACAGGTGCACTTGTTAACCTTTCTTTCAACAGCTAGAAAGAATGTTGACACTTGTCATTCCAGACAAAAGGAATCTCCTTCCTAATCAACTTGGTTAAGGGTAAAGCTATAGAACTAAAGTTCTTAATGAACCTCCTGTAATAGCCTGCCAGACCTAGGAAACTGTGTATCTCCATTGGTGTCTTCGGTTGTTCCCATTGTAGGACAGATTCCACCTTCTTAGGATCAACACGGATACCTGAGGCAGGTATTATGTGTCCTAGAAAAGAAACTTCTGGTAATTAGAACTCGCATTTGCTAAACTTAGCATATAGTTTATGCTCTCTTAGCAAAGTTAGAGCCTGACGAAGATGTTGCTCATGTTGTTGAGCATCTCTACTGTATATCAAGATGTCATCTATGAAGACTACTATGAACTGATCAAGAAAAGGTCGAAAGATTCTATTCATGAGTTCCATGAATGCAGTAGGTGCATTAGTTAGTCCAAACGACATAACTATGAACTCATAGTGACCATACCTTGTCCTAAAGGAAGACTTGGGTATGTCACTCTCCTTGATGCGCAACTGATGATATCCCGACCTCAGATCTATCTTAGAGAAGATAGTTTCACCATGCAACTGATCAAACAGGTCATCAATCTTCGACAGAGGATACTTGTTCTTTATGGTTACTTTATTCAACTGTCTGTAATCAATGCATAGCCGCATTGATCCATCCTTCTTCTTAACAAAGAGAACCGGAGCACCCCATGGTGAAGTACTCGGTCGGATAAAACCCTTCTCAAGCAACTCTTGCAGCTGTTTCTTGAGCTCTGCCATCTCAGCAGGTGCCATTCTATACAGTGTTTGTGCTATTGGTTGTGTTCCCAAAATTAGATTAATCTCAAAATCAATCTCTCGGGGTGGAGGTACACCTAGAAGTTCCTTAGGGAATACATCTTCAAACTCCCTAGCTATTGGAACTTCAGAAAGATTAGAACTCTCCATTGTGGTATCTACCACATGTGCCAAGAATGCAAGGCATCCTTGCCTTATCAGCTTTTCAGCTACCATAGCTGACACAAGATAGGTTGGAAGAATCTTTCTATCTCCCTAAAAGATCCATGTGTCACTATTATCTGTGAACACAACTTTCTTGGACTCACAATCCAAGACAACCTTGTACTTTTCTACGGTGTCCATTCCAAGAATTACATCGAACCCGTGCATCTCAAGTGGTATAAGATCCACCTGAATGTGATGTTCAGAAAAGGAAAGAATGCAGGGAGAACACACCTCCCACAGCACTGCAGATCCCAACAAAGGGGTTTCTAATAACATACTATCTGATCTATGACTAACAGTCATGTTGCAATCATGGATCACTCTTCGAGTGATAAAGGAATGTGTAGCACCCGGATCAATTAAAACAGATACGAAGCAAGATGAAGACATATCAGAATGAAATAGTTTCATCTGACCTGTCACCACTTGAGGGTTGACTACTGGTTTGGGTTGATTCATTGCATAGAATCTCGTCGTTTCTTACTGTTGACCCTGTGCTCGATTGTTGGGTGCTGACGATCCAGCTTGGGATGCTTGTCCATGTCCTCTAGCACCACTCGAAAATTGTCGCCTCTGAGAGCCTTATTGACTCTGCCTCTAGGGTTGAGTCACACTTTCTTCTCTAGCTCGACAATCTTTCATCAAATGCCCCATCTTTCCGCATATAAAACAGCCTCTGTTCCCTGACTGTGGCCTGGTTGGTCCTATTACCGACATTGATGCTAAGATGTGGGCTCCTTCTGGTGGTAAACTACGACCTCTACCCCTATTCGACGTCCATTACATCTGGGTATTAAACCTTGGTGGTGCTATTGGTGCAAAAAACCTCAGTTTCTTAAAACTTTTGGACCCTTACCCTTGAAACTGAGTGTACACCTTCTTACCACTGGTCTGTTATTTCTCGATCACAGACCTCTCTATCCATCTGACGAACTCCAAAAAAGTGGCAAACCTCTCCCTATTCTCTAAAATAGACACAGGAGTGGTCAAATCAGCGTTCAACCCCTTCTCAACATGTTGAATTCTTTCTTCATCATTAGCTGCCATATGCAGACAAAACCGCAAAAGCTCCATGAACTTAGCTTCATAATCACTAATGTTCATTGGTCCTTGCATTAACCTCTCAAACTGAGAGATCTTCTCATCTAGAAATGTCTTGGGAAAGTATCTATTGACAAATTCTCATCGGAATACTTCCCATCCAATCTCAACACTTGGCCTCTTGCCCTCTTCTATTGTCCACCAATGGCCAACACTCCCTTTTAGAAGGTACACTGCATGTCTAACCTTCTCATCTTCTGAGATATTAAGGATTCTGAAGGCCTTCTCCAGCTCAGTCAGCCACATGTCTACATCTGCTGGGTCAGCTGTACCAGCATAATCTATGGCACTAACCCGGCAAAGTCGTTCAAAAGTCTTACTGGCTCCTTGTCCTTCATGGTGAGTTGGTGCCCTAGGTGTAGGTGGTGGCATCCTATCCGCCATATGTTTCATGGTTGCCATGAATTGCCCAAATAGATCATGGAAAGATGGGTTCTCCAATGCATCTTGATTAAGCTGGGGATGTTCAGGTTCTGGTTCATCCCTATTCTGGTCCCTTGCACCTCTTCCTGGTGCAGCAATGCTGCTCTCAGCGGCATGTTCTTCATGTGATCCAGACATCTTTAATTTCTTCTTCTCCTCCTATATGAGCAGAAGACACTATTAGATTACTGGATGACACTAGAACATACTCAACAACATTAATCCTATGTCTCTATAGACTCAGTGAACCTAAAGCTCTGATACCACTAAACTTGTGGCATCCAACTCATAAAAACATGATTTACTTAAGCGGAAGCAATCATCAATAGCGGATTACTAAAAATCACTAAAAATTAAAACCTTTTACATATAGATCCATACATTGGAAAATTCTTTCAAAAAGAACCAAAAGTAATTCAATTACATTCTGGTTCACAAGTACATGTCTTGTACCATTCCTTCTCGAGGAACACATACATCAACTGACCTATTAAAACTGTACATAGACAGCATAAAAACATTGAGGCATCAAACCAAAATCTCAGATTGGTTCATTAAACTAACTACTGACTACTATTCTGAGGACCTGAGAGTACAGAGATGACACATAGGACTCTATATACAAACATGACAGCCAGTGTCTCCACATGGATGTCATTGTTGTCCCTGCTGCTATTCTTCACCCGCTATAGGGTTTCTACTTCTTCTTCTGTGTCTACCTAAAAAGTTGGATCCCACAGGGGTGAGACAATAGAAATTGTCCCATCGAGAGATCTAACTCTCCGCCAGAAATATTATTATTGCAATTAATGGAATAAAACTGAGCAAAAGATTCAAAAGTATTCAACAGTAGATAATTCAATTATCTAAGCATATAAGAGCAATGTTCTTCTTCAAAGCATTTCAACTTGTAACTTGATAAAGCAGTATATCAATTATCCAATAAGGAATATGAAGAACATGTATAACATTTATCCATCTAAGACATGCTAAGTAAGGTATCATCAACCAGTGATTCTCGTATTTCAACATTAAGCAAATACGCTACACGGCTGATTACATTTTACAATCATACTTAAGCCCTGAGGAGATGAGGTATATCACTCATACTCCAACCGACCATTGCGAAATCGAAATTATTACCATACATAGTTAAATGGAAGAGTCGGATTCCCATGACCTCATCTTCCTCAGTCATTGTGAGGACCAAATGTAGGACATCTTGTGTCTCTGCTAAATAGCTTTCCAAGGTATATTGGCAACTTCGCTATTAGAGTTACAATGGCATGATGTACTCTCTTCGCAATCGAGAGATTTCATATTTATCTCACATCGATCCGACATTAACATCATCGGGAGATTAGTGTTACATCCATCCCGGCATTTGGGAGATTAGTGATGCATCCATCCCGACATATATAATGAAGGATTGAGAGATTTAATGTTTACCTCACATCAATTCCTCCATTAGGGCGTAAGGATATCCGCGCCCATAACCCCCACATACTCAATAGTATGCCCTCCAGGAGTTCCCATAGGAAAACTTGTTTCACCATCACCAGTTACTGACGATGATGGATCTATGGTCAGGGCTCTACATGATAATATTTCACTTGATTAATTAAGTACATTGCCATATTCTTTTAGCATCAAACATGTTTTCAAAATATAATTCATTATGACAATTGCTACTCAGAATAAGTAATACTTCTATCAAGTACTTTTCAAGCTTTATGAAACATTGGGATCTCAATCCCTTGTCACGTCAGGAGCATTCTCATCCCTTAACATCTCATCATTAAGATTATGAAATATGGGTATTCAAACCCTCAATTCATCAAGAACACTTGTTACCACTTATTAGGTAACTAATACCTTCAGGTCATCTGACCAAGGTAAACATGATATTTGCAATACAAGTATTTCACATGGCTCTTAAAGCCCATTAATCTCTTGTTACCTCTCACTAGGCAACACAGCATATTATGGCTTACAAGGCCCATAAACAATTTCATTAATAAAACATCATAGCTCATACCTGGCTATGTCCAGCATCTCATTAAACATGCATGATTAATGCATATGACAACAGTTATATCAATCACATATCAGCACTATGCAATGTGAGAGTACATCACTATTTCCTCATTAGAGTTAGGATTTCCCATTTCATGTCAATTAGGAACACTCATCTCATTACCCAGATTAGGGTTATGGCTTATCATTATATTGCCCAAGATTAGGGTTTCATACACTATAACCCATGATTTGGGCTTCACATACCTTTACTCTGTATCAGAGTTAGTATTTCATATCAAGGTGTCACATATCATTACACATCATTACCTTAGGTTAGAGTTTCACATCACATCATTGTTTTAGGGTTTTACTTGACATCACCCTCAATTAGGGTTTCACATGTCATCACCCTTGATTAGGGTTACTTACATCACCCTCAATTAGGATTTCACATGTCATCACCCTTGATTAGGGTTTCACATGTCATCACCCTTGATTAGGGTTACACATGACTCTCAGTAATTTGAATATTATCAGTATACCCTTATTCATGGGACTCAGCCGAGTCGGGCTTTTCGGGCCTTAGGCCAACAACGGAAAAACCTAATTCTTGGCAAACCCTTTGACTTTTCAAACTAACCAAGTCTGAATTCTTTCGTCTGATCTCAGATTCCGGGGTTTGAATCCCTTCCATTTTTTAGAGCCAGATCTCTTTATACACTAAAATGGCCGAGATCTACAATTTCAATCTTTAGCAGATAAGAGAACGAAGGGAGGAGTTCTTCTCTTCTACTCTTTGATATTTGATAGAAGTTTCTCCTTTGCAAGAAAATGCCTTCTTAGGAAGTTTCTCAGGCTTGAGAATGCAAGGCCCTCTTATTGTTCTCGAAAGATAGAGGGAGGGAATTCTTGTACATGCAAGGACCCGACCATCGTAGATCAGTTGAACTAGACCAGATAGTGCATCCAATTTTGGAAATCAAAACAGACGATAGAGAAAGATCAGATAGAGAATCCACTGTGAATGCTGACGATAGCGTAACTGCTAAAGGAACTTACATACTTCAAATTAGATTCATGGATTAAAGGGTTAGAGAATACAAGGAATCGAATGTGTGGTTACTGCTGGAGGAAATGGGCCCGATTGAGACAAGTACATAGCATAGGCGCAAGTTGGGTTGCAGGAGAAACCATGTTTTGAAGAATGCCTTCTCGGGAGAAACCATGTTTTGAGCGTTCAGGAATTGGACACTAAAAGAGTGTGAAACCACTTCGTTCGTGTCCTACTAGGAGTGTAGTGAGGGGTCAAAACCATCAAAGACCATTTTATGAGTGCTTGGTCGAATTGAAAAATGGGAATCTCTCCTAGTGGCAAAATCATTCCAAATTGTTTTGCTTGGTTCAACGAATCAGATTAAGAAGTGGCACCTGCCTTGAAACTCTTTTTGCGAATCATTGATAGAAATCTCATAAGTGAGTTGGAAATAGATTGAAATGACGTACGACTTACTGCTACATCACCCTTGATTAGGGTTTTACATAACATCTCTGTATTAGGGTTTCACTTAACATAAACCTTGATTAGGGTTCCTCATGACATCACCCTCACTTAGGGTTTCACATATCATCATCCTTATTTTGGGTTTCATATGAAATCACCCTCACTTAGGGTTTCACATGACATTACCCTTAATTGAGATTTCTCACATCATCACCCTAGATTAGGGTTACACCAAGCATTGCCCTAAATTAGGGTTGGGGTTCATCAACCTTCTCAATTAGAGTTTCATGATCTCTTTATCAAGGATCATACCCTAATTACATATTTTATTTGTGTTATGAGTTTTGAGATTTAACCATTACCTGATTAGTATACATGTATGGACCCTCATTTCTTTCATCCTCTTTAGGATAATGCTTACATCAAACTTGATTAGATTAGGTCAACTCAACTTGAATGAAAGGTTGACATAGGGTATTAAGTCATTACTTCTATAAGCATCAAAGGTTAACCATTCAAAAGGTATTAATCACTTAAGTACCTTGAAGGTACAGCCATTGTAATTACCTTTGATAGAAATCATTAACAATCATGTAGTTGATTGTACTAATATGTCTTGAATCAATTAGACCTTCAAATGATCTTGAAATACCTTGACCTCCATTCGGTCTTGAGGTGCTTGACCTTCATTCAGTCTTGCCTTACTTCTTCAATCGGTTTTGAAACTGTTTGATCAATTTATTATTGAAACCGAATGAACCCTAAACGGTTTGTGAACAATTTCCCTTCAAACGGTCTGGTCCCAAACGGTCTCAAGACCGTTTGGTCCAAACCATCATGAAACTGATTGGATCAACTAGGGTCTCCTCCATTCAATTGATTGGCTTTAGGGTTTGCTCTATTGAATCAATCATCAATTGAACCATTGAAGTGCATCCAATTAGAGACTTTGGGTCTTCAATCATTCATCATAGCCTTTAACCTCCAAACGGTCTTGAGACCATTTGGATCATCAACCAAGTAATTAACCCAAATCAATTAGGAATCCTTTAACCAATTCGATTAGGGTTTGCAATCCATTGATCATACTTCTAGAATTAATTATAATCAAATCAATTTGAGATATTGCATGTTCATCAATCACATCCGCAATTAACCCCATATGGTTTTGAAGTCCAATTTATCAATTCGATCTTATAGTTAATTACCCATCTGATCTTGAAACCGAATTAACTCAATCGGTTTTCAAAACTAATTGCCCCTTCCTTTTGTTGAGGTGTGTGCTTAATATGACATCATCATCTTCAAGCTTCAAACCTTCGAAATCAGTTGCAATTCTTATGGGGATTTCAATAACTAATAAAAAGGAATTCGAGAAAATAGAAAGGTTCAACATATAATGAACAATTTGCAAGCAATAATGACATTTAAGGGTTCAAGTTATATAAACCACCTTCAAAACTGAATGCAAGCTTCAATCTCCACGTCTCCAATGGTGAATGAAGCTTTCACAACCTCCTAAGGCTTGTCCTCAAGCTTTTGAGTGAAAAGGAATGGCTAGAGTTGAAGATTGAATGAAGAAGAGATGAAATCAAGCATTGATTTTTTATTTCCACCATGAAATCAAGGTTGAAGATGATTAAGGAGCTTATCTATAGGTTGGGGCACGTCCTCCTATTGCTCCTTAGCTCCCTTGTGTTCAACCAAAGCAAGGAAAGAAAAAGGGATCGAAAAAGCCTTTCATTTGGGTTGGAAATGGGATGTTTTTAAGGAAATTCAATGAGAGAGAAAGTGATATAATAATCCCTTCAACTCACCATAATTGGTGCCACATCTCCCCCTAAATTCCTTACATGCAAAGCCATCTTCCCCAGCTTCGAATTCCTCTTCATTATCTATGAATTAAAAGAAAGCAAATTAAGCACCTTAACCATTATAATAATAATATCCAAAATTGAGTGGATATTACTTTTCCTTTAACTAATGTGAGTGGGCTCTCCACTCACTTAGGATATTTCGTGGCCTTTGCAAGGCACAAGGAAGTCCATATTTATGCAAATTCAACCATCTCAATTTTGATTGAAGGGCGCTTCAATTAATATATTTATTTTTGCATTAAATTGAATTAGGGTTTCAATTATGCTTAAATCTTAATTATTTTAATATCAAGATTCTCTTTGTCCAAAGTGATTCAAATGAGACGCCCTTCTCATTTTATTTTCTCTACATGATGCCAAGAAACATTAGGGACTCTCTAGGAGTGGTATTTTGCATATTGAACCCTAGGTTTTGGGTAAATTGCACATTACACCGAAACTAGGTTTTAATGCACAAACATTGCTTAACAAGATCTTTCTTGGTACTCAGGCTGTCACAAGCCATACCTCTGCATCATTCTCATTCTTATGATGCCTCAACACTTGAGGAACATTTTATCATGTATAATTTGCAAGTTAACCCCTCAACTTGGGTAATTTGCACTTTAGTCCAAAACAAACAAAACATTGTTTCAACATTATTAAAAAAGGACTAAAATTGAAACATAAGTTCCTCTTGAGCCTTAATTACTATTCAAGAAATAATAGCAAGCATATAATTAAATTTATTAAGCAAAACATCTATGGTTATGGCATAACCCAGGTCAGGGATGTTACAGTTTTTGACACCACCTACCACACCAACAAGTATTCTATGGTTTTTGGAATGTTTGGTGGTGTTGATCACCATCGTAAGACGGTCTTGTTTGATTCAGCTCTTATGTTTGATGAGAAGTATGAGTCATTTGTCTGGGTTTTCAAGAAGTATCTACTTTGTTTTGGAAAAGAGTCTGTGTCCATCATAACCGATCAAGACATGGCTATGAATGCCGCTATCCTTACTGTTTTTCCGAATTGCAAGCATCGCTTTTGTAGCTGGCACATCCTACAAAAGTTGCCCTCTAAGCTTGGTGGTCTTCCTAACAAGGACCAGATCATAAGCTCCTTGAATGATTGTGTGTGGAATGTGGATGATGTTGGTATATTTGAAGAGAGGTGGGATTTTGTTGTTGAGGAGTATGGTCTGTCTTCCATTACTTGGTTGTCTGACATGTATGTGATGTGTTTGGAGTGGGTTTCGTGCTATATGCAGTCTTCCTTCTTTGCGGGCATGAGGACAATGTAGAGGAGTGAGATCTTGAATGCATTCATTAGAAGCCATGTGAATAGTAGGAAGACTCTCTTTGAACTTGTATGTTCATTGAAGACTGCGTACTCTCATGTACGGGAGATTGAAAATTTCAAAGACTTTAAAGATGAGTATAGTAATCTCCCTTTGTCATCATTGTGGCCTCTGGAGGAGCAGATGAGAGGTATATACACCAAGTCAATCTTTAAGATCTTTCAAAGGGAGGTTCATCAAAGCATGATCTACAATGTAAAGGAAGCTTCAGAAGAAGGTGTGTTTGAAGTGTATCGTATCGGTGGCCTTGGATCTGCCCGCATCTTAAAGAAGAAGTCATCGAGTGAGATTGTTTCTTGCAACTGTTGCATGTTGGAATTCAAAGATATCCCTTACAGGCACATCTTGTCTTATTTGAAGAGTCGTGACTTTTGCGCTCTTCCCGAGCCATACATACTTAAGAGGTGGACCAAAGGGTACAGAGAACATCCTTTGATTTTTGGCAAAGTGTCAGTTAATCATCCTTCCACTGGGAGGACTCTTAAGCTTGTTTTTGCATGCAATTCGATTGTGAACATAGCGTGTAGGAACAACACTGTAGATCTTTGCCATGGAAAACTGTTAGCCTTACGAAAGGAGCTGTTAGAATTGGATCTCGTTGATACTGGTACAGATGCATGTGCTGATGTAACTGCTTCAAATACAACTTCTTCTTTCGCTGTCAAGGTTCATATTCCCAATGTTTACAAAACTAAGGGGAGACCCAAATCCACAGATGTGAGGTTTAAATCTGGAGTTGAGATTGACCAGTCTAAAAGAGAGAGGCAGTGCAAGAATTTCTTAGAGTTTGGTGTTAACCATGACAGCAGGAACTGTCCTAAGAAGTAGTCCATTCTACAGTGATGCTCTTTCTGGACTATCTGTTATTGTTGTTTACTGCTCAACAACTATATCTGGTGTTGCTTGTGTTGTTTGTTTGTGTTTGATGTTTATATTTGTTATCTTATCATGTTGTTGATCTATTATGTTCTTCTCTTCCAGCTCCTGGTGCTGCTCGCTAAGATTTATTTTCTGCTGCTGTTGTTGATTGTGGGGAGCATCCTGGTGTTGCTTATTGTGGTTTCGTTTGTTCTTTTATCATGCGATTGGGAGTTGTTGCTGCTACTGCAATTCATGGATATGTGCTACTGCTAATGCTCTTGTGATGTGTTGTTGCTGCTACTGCTGTTGATGGTTATGTGCTACTGCTACTTCTAGTGTGATGAGCTGCTGCTGCTACTACTATTAAGATCGTTCTTGTTTTGCTGATTAGGAGTTGCCAATACTATTTCTACTGCTCGTGTTCTGGTGTTGTTGCTACTGCTATTTATGTATATGTGGTTCTATCTTTTTTAGTGGAGTTTGTAGTTGATTAGTGCATCAGTGAGGCATGTTCAAATCTGTAATGGGCTGTTCTTTTTGTGTAGTTTTGTGAAAGTGATTTTATAACCTTCTATGTACTTCACTTGTGTTTGTAATCTATCTTTGTGTTACCTTGTGATCTAGCAGTTGTATGTATACTCTGAATATGTTACAAAGAATATGTTCTGATCAGTTGTTATTCTTTTTGAAGAATATGTGTTTGACTTTGTGTGCAATGGATACTCTTAGTGTTTTCACATTTACTCTTACAAAGTATAAGAGTAACTGAGTTTGAATCATAGTGTTTCTTTTCTAGTCTATCACAGTTACTTTTATTGCTGTTAGAGTTACTCGTAGTGCTCGTTCAGTTACTCGTAGGGTCGTCACAGTTTCTCGTAGTGCTTTTTCAGTTACTCGTATTATTTTCACAGTTACTCTAACTGCTATTTGAGTTACTCATAGTGCTCGTTCAGTTACTCGTATTGTTGTCATAGTTACTCATAGTGTTTCATAGTTACTCGTAGGCTTTTTTCAGTTACTCGCAGGGTTTTTTAGTTTCTCGTAGGGTTTTTTCAGTTACTCGCATGGTTTTTTCAGTTACTCGTAGTGTTTGTTCAGTTACTCGCATTGTTTGTTCAGTTACTCGCAGGTTTGTGATAGTTACTCACAGTGTTTGTTCAGTTACTCAACCATTACTTGCAGTGTTCAGTTACTCGCAGGCTTGTTTCAGTTACTCACATGCTTTTTTTAGTTACTTGCATTGTTTGTTCAGTTACTCGCAGGGTTGTGACAGTTACTCGCAGTGTTTTCGTAGTTACTCTAACTGCTATTACAGTTACTCACATGATTTTTTCAGTTACTCGCATTATTGTCACAGTTACTCACAGTATTGTCACAGTTACTCGCAATGTTTTTTCAATTACTCGTAGTCCTTTTTCAGTTACTCGCAGTGTTTTTTTCAGTTACTCTAGGGTTGTGACAGTTACTCGTAGGGTTTTTTCAGTTACTCAACCATTACTCTCAGTTACTCAAGCATTACTCTCAGTTACTCAAGAATTAATTTCAGTTACTCAAGCATTACTTTTCAGTTACTCGAGCATTCTGTTACTTTCAGTTTAGTTACTCGCATGGTTGTATCAGTTACTCGTAGTGGTTTTAGAGTTACTCTTACAACATTCAAAGCATAAAGGTATTTAAAGCATTCAAGAACATAAGCATTCAAACCATAAATGTATTCGAAGCATTCAAGATCAGTTGTACATTCAGTCTTTTTGCAACACACTAACAAATAATCCATTTTAATCAGCTGTACAATCATCCAAAATATAAGGGCAAAATCAATATTGTTCAAGATGAGCTGTACATCAAGATCAGTTGTAGATTTAGACTTTTCACATATGTACATTCAAGATCAGTTGTACATTTAGTCTTTTCACAGAGTTTATACATCAGAATAATAGAAGCCTATTGTTCAGGCTTTTCACAGTGGTTATACATCTGAATTATAGAAGCCTATTCTACATTCAGCCAAAATACAAGGGAAAAATCAATATTGTTCAAGATGAGCTGTACATCAAGATCAGCTGTAAATTCAGGCTTTTCACAATTGTACATTCAAGAGAAGCTATACATTCAGGCTTTCATAGAGCTTATACAACATAATAATAGAAGGTTGTTGTTCTTATTTTACAATCAAATCAGTAATCCAGTTTTTTAGCTGGATTTTAGCCATTTATCAAGGCTTTAACTATTTCTTCCTCTGGGATCTGTTCTTCATGCATTTTTGTTGTTGTTTCTTCATTCTTCTCTGTTTCTTGTTGTTTCTCAGCTTCATCTTCTCCTCCCTTGTTCTCATTAAATTTACCTTCTTTGATGTCTTCGCTTTCATCTTTTTCATCCTCTTTTAGAGGCTGCAGCTGCCCCCTTGCCATCATTTGCTGAAAAACATCAACCCTTATTGTCAGTATGTCTTTGCAGGTGAAGTCCACAGTTTTTCCATTGACTAGGCAATCTAGGTACTTCATGACAAAGATCCCATAGTCAAGTGAGTCTTCTTCCTACTGTGGGCAGATCGGGTACTCTCGTTCCCACTGCGACAACTGGCTCCCCTTTTCCGGTGCACCCCTAAAGAATTTGTGCACTATACCCACCTGCATTAAAAAAACAAAATGTTTATTCATCATCAATTAAAGAACATTAATCCTTTCAATCTACTACTAATAGAGTTAATTTTTATAGATCACCTACCCATCTATTGAATTCTTTTCTTGAGTTGCTACTCCAACTCATTGAATTATAAGACAGGTGTGCTCCATCCCTGAAACTTGCTTCATACAAGTGCCAGTGGTTGTCATTGTTTAGTATTGTGAACATCGAGTCCATTGTGCCCCAATCTTTCATTGGAACGTTGAATTGTGGAGATAGCATGTCAATCTGCTCGATGGTGATGTTCTCAACATCAAATGATAGCTTTTGCTGCAAATGTAGAGTTTAAAATTCACATCTATAAGTTTTAGTTTGTGTTTCTATATTGTAATTTCATGTAAATTTGTATACAGGAGCATAAGTGCTCATGTAGTGCCACGTCAACCCCTTCTTCCTCCGCTTGTTTGTGCTCTCCTTAAGCATCTTTACAAAGCAGTCGAGAACCTAAAAAAAACAAAAGCTTTCTTAGTTTAGCAATCCAAATTATCTATTTCAAAGAGTTACACTACGTTCTTGTTTCTTACAGGTGATTGCATCATCTGATCCTTGTATCGGAGGGCAGCGAGGTCCTTCCCCATGCACCAAGTGTCTTCACTGAATTTCCATTCTCATTTTGACCTACCAATTATTTTTATAGATGTTAAACATACGAGTTGGATATTGAAATAGTAATGTTTTATCATTTTACACTTGACAATAACCAATTCTCTTACATTTCTTCTATGTTGTCCATGAAGTGATGGACAATTTCTTTGGTTTCTTTTGTTTTGAAATGTTCAAAACCTATGAAATTTAACATCTTATGCTATCAACAACAATAGAGCAATCCATGTTAGAATCAATCTTCATTTTGCACAAGTTACTTAAGCATTACTATCAGTTATTCAATCATTACTCTCAGTTACTCAAGCATTACTTTCAGTTACTCAAGCATTACATTCAGTTACTCAATCGTTAGGTTCAGTTACTCAAGCATTAGGTTAAGTTACTCAAGCCTTACTTGCAGTTACTCAAGCATTAGGTTCAGTTACGCAAGCTTTAAGTTCAGTTACTCAAGCATTACTTGTAGTTATGATATACTTGAAAGGAGATGAAACTTACCTTTTCCTCCCTTCTTTTCTTCACATTTTTCTCTATGCTTCCTATCTTTAGTTCTTCCATCTTCTTCTTCTTCTTCAATCTTTTTTTGGGCTCCTTCCGCCCTTCTTCTTCTTCTACTATCTTCTCCTGTTGTTCACTTCCTTCTTCTTATTTCTTTTGTTCTGCATCTTCTACATACTTTGGTTGTTCAGAACTGTCGTCTTTTGTTTCTTTCTTCTCCTCTTCATCAGCATTTTTCCTGTCCTCACTGTGATCTTCTGATTCCACATATTTTCTTCTGAGGGTCAGCCTTCTTCGCTTCATCGGTGGGTCGACATCCTTTATCGGTGTGTCTTTCGGTTCATCTACATTCACCGAGGCAAAACCCTCTGCAAATTCTTTGAATCCACTTTCAGGTGACTGTGATTTGTCACCCTCATCTTCCCACTTTCTTTTTAGATTTTTATTTTCTTCTTCTAACTTGGCTATTCTTTCTTCTAGCTTTTTATTCTCCATCTGCAGCTCAGTGAATTTCTCAACACTTATTCTTGTGCAGATCTCCTTATGCATTTTGAACTCCTCCTCCAACATTTGGATTCTTGTCTCCAGGGTGGAGGTGTCAGGAGTGTCTCCCTCTTCGATGATTGGCTTTGCTGGTGCCTTATTGGTTGTTGGCTTACATTTTGCTGGCATGCCCTTCGATGATTTTGTAGCCTTCCAATCATCTCCCTGGTCTACCACTATCCTTTGATAAACATGTCCAACATATAAATAAAAATAATGTCTCACAAAATGAAACATGTATGATTATGTTATATATTAGATTTTGTAACAAAGATTAGATAATCTTACATCCTTAGGGTCCACTGCCCCTAATTCCATCAATTTCTCAACCGGCGCAGCCCACTTCTTTATCCTTGGCTTGGAGTCAAGGAATGTTGGCTTTGCCATCTTTGTCATCTCATATGCCCAAACCTGCATGTAACATATAGAAAATATAATGCATATATAACTGCCCCCCATAGTCAATATTGTATCAATGTAGATGAATATGATTTTCTTCACTTACGCATAAGCACATGACACTGCCTGTTGTGTACAAGGTGTTCTTAGTCACTTTCTCTCCTTTCCTTCTTAGCTGGACATTCTCCTTCAACATCTTCATATTCTTGAAGATACTCCCATGCACCAGCTTTTCCCAATTCATCTGCCCAGTGGCAGTGACATAATCTAGGTAGTGGATAATGTAGATTGGTGTGCAATAGCTGGTGTCTGGGATTAGGAATGTTTCCAGTAGGTGCAACATCCACGCGCGATACATATTTTTATTGTCCGCTGGATTGTTGGTCTTGGCATATTCTTGCCAAAGTTTTATTAAGTTGTCCTTATGTAAGACATCCTTTTCTCTCAACCTCTTTGAGGTCTCACCTTCATTTCTATTTTTACAAGTCGCCTTGGCAAACTCTTGCTATATCGACTTTACTATGTCAGAATCTTTCCTTTGTTTTATTTCCATACCTTTGCTGGGGATACCTAGAATTATTCCCACGTCATCTATTGTCATCCTTCTCTCCTCCCTGTTGGCCAGCAGAAATATGTCTTCATCGACATATTTATCTATTAAATCCTCTAACGAGCCTATGTCAACTGTAAGATTTGGCATCTTTACGAGGTTTGCAAAGGTTGTTGAGCTCATCATCATAAGTTGTTCTTTTGTATACACCATGCTCTTGCTGGTGTTGATGTAGCTCTTTAAGGAGCACCTGTGGTACAGTATATTTACTCCCACTACAAACATATCAAAATTTATTGTTAGAGCTCATTGTTTATTTTGTAAAAGCAATTTAATAAACTGCAAGTAACTGAAAATTAAAACAATTACAATTCCATACAATCTTACCTTTCTCTTCAGTTGCTTTTCCTTTTCCCTTTTGTGTTCTCTTATTTCTTTCCGTTTCCCCCCCTCATTTGTAGCCTTTTATTTTCCTTTCGGTTTCCTTCTTCTTCTTTCCTCTTCTTTTGTATCACCAACAGCCTTCCCTTTCTCTTTAGTTGCTTGTTCCTTCCCTTTCCCCTTGGTTTTCGTTTTTCTTCTTTTTACATCACCTTCTTCTTCGCTAGCCTTTTTTGTCTCTTTCTATTTCTGATTTGCATTTGTACTCTCCTCATCCCCTTTGCTTTCTTCTCCTGCATACGAATAGAGTTACTCCAAGAATGTAGTATTTAGCTTAACAATATTGTTTTCTAGTTTAATTGATATGTTTAGTGTGTGAGACACTATTTGTTACTCAAGCATTACTTTCAGAAATAAATACTCAAACATTACTTTTGGTTACTCAAGCATTCTATAATAGTTACTCAAGAATTAATTTCAGTTACTCAAGTATTCTGTAATAGTTACTCAAACTTTATTTTTGGTTACTCAAGCATTAATTTCAGTTACTCAAGCATTCTGTAATAGTTACTCAAGCATAAAGTTCAGTTACTCAAACATTACTTTTAGTTACTCAACCATTCTATAATAGTTACTCAAGCATTAATTTCATTTACTCAAGCATTAATTTCAGTTACTCTAGCATTACTCTCAGTTACTCAAGCATTACTCTCAGTTACTCGAGCATTACTCTTCCTATTATAATAGTTACTCGAGACTATCTCATAGTTACTCAGATCTGTTGGTGTAGTTACTCTAGCTACATCGTCTAGTTTTAATGTAGTAACTATCATACATTGACACATCAGTAGTAGCCTGCATAGCATGAGGGGCAGGATGCAGAGAAGGTCAAAGACACAACATTAGTAGCCTACATGCAAACACAAATTACCTTGTTGTTCTTCTTTTCCCACTTTGTTGCGCGCAACTTCTTTCTTCTCAGTAGCTCTGTTACCTCCACGACCAGCAGTAGCAATCTTACTACATTTTGCACTTTTTGATGGAGGTTTGATCCATGGGGGAGCTGTAATCCCTTTTTCCCCCTTTCTTTTGTGTCTGAGGTGTCGAAGAAGTAGCTTGCTTATCTCCTTCAGTAGCCATCGCAGCTCCTGTTTTGACCTCTTTCTGTATTGTCTGAGGAGTCTCAACAGCAAACCCCTTCTCCATTTCTGCAGCTTCTTCTTTCCCCTCTTCTGCTGCTTCTATGGCCTTGGTAGCCTCTTTCTTATCCCCTTTCAGAGTTGTCGGAGTAGTCTGTTCTTGTAATTCCCTTTCTGCGACCGATGCCGCTTTTCCCGCTTCTTTTGCCTATTTTTCCATCTTCTCGTCAGCTTGAAACTGGTGCGTTTCGAAGTCGTCGTCACCTATTTTGACCACCGTCGGTCTATTCTTTCTCCATGGAGGCATAATTGACGATTTCCGTGAGGCTTTCTTCGTACTCGACATCTCTGAGTAACTGACAAGTCGATGAAGGAGTGACTGGAGGAGGTGATGATGGAGGAGGTGGTGATGGAGTGGTTGGGTGATGTCTTTGCCGGTGAGATTGCGCGACAAAGGGAAAAATCGTTGGGGAGGGTGACGGATTAAGTAGAGGAATTGGGGTTTTGCTTCGCTTGCTAGCTGCTCTTTCCACTATTTTCTCGCTGCTTCCGCTCGAATGTTTTTTTTCCACTTTTTTCCGCTATAACAGGTTCCGGGTTGCGGGAGTATTGTTGTCGGGTAGGGTAATTAAGTTACCCGTGTGGGCAACTAAAAGTAACTATATATATATATATATATATATATATATATATATATATATATATATATATATATATATATATATATATATGTGTGTGTGTGTGTGTGTGTGTGTGTCATGTTGCTTTGTGTAGATAGACTAACTATGCATTTAAGTGTAAGCATAGATTGAGGGGGAGCAATTCACATTGTTCAAATCTTGAATCTCCTTGCAATTCACAAGGCAAAGGTATAACTTTACATATCCTTTTCAATATGATTGAGGAATGGTTTGTCATTGTCAAAAAGGGGGAGAATGTTGACTTCAGAGTTCTACATTGTCCATATTTTGATAATGACTTAACCATTCCATTCCTATGTATCTAATATGTTTGTTCAAGATTGATTTCAGGCTTTAGGTACATGAAAAGGATCAAATTACACAAGCCATGGCTTGTTCAAGTGCAAGTCAAAAGCAAGGCAAGTGTGTGTTTTGGGAAATCACTCCAAATGACCTTAAATGATTTTTGTAATCATTTGTATTGATGATATGACTTGTAATTAAGATGAGAAAAAATCAGGGACACTTAATTCCAACATTTGATCACTCAAATGTCAATTTAGAAAAATTTTCACAGGCTGTTTATCGGTTGAGTTGGAAACTCGATCGATCCAATGATGGATTTTCTAAAGAAACCAATCGATCGAGTTGCACACTCATAAATTTTTACTGACCGGCTCACTAAGCAAAATTGATTTTATCTCATCATTCAAGTTTCCTAGAACAAACTCGACCAATAGTTTGAAAATTGGCTTTGTCTCTTAGTGGATCAGTCGAGTTATTAGAACTCGACCGAATGTATTGTACGAAAAACACAGAATAAGTGATTATAACCATTGATTAGTTGTTTTGAGCAAAAATAGACTCATTGCAACTTGGAAAATGGCTATATTTTTCCCTTGAGTGATCCCACACTCAAGGGAACACACCCAACTATAAATAGGACCCCTTGGAGTTCATTCCAAGTTTGCTTATTCATGCTATTCTAAGTACTTGCTATAGTTGAGTGTGTTGCGGCTTCTTGAGCCCCTTTCTCTCTCTCATTTACATAGCATTTCATGATTATGAGTGAGTTAGGCCAGTTGTAAGAGAGCTACTTCCTTGTGCTTGTAAAGCTCTCATTCCATTCCATCTTCCCTACTCCTTTCCTCAAAGAAGCAAAGGTGAAGCAAGCTACTCTGAGTGAATGTGGAGTTATTGTTGTTCTTCTTCAAGGTTGACAAAGAGGCGAAGATCTTCTTCAGGTGAAGGAGAAGGAAAAAGCTGAAGATCCAAGAAGAGTGGGTAATCCCTTGAAGGCTGAAGACTTGTGCAAGAGTAGGTAAGTCCTTGGAAGAAGGTGGAAGACTCTTTGCAAAGTGGGGAAGTCCTTGGTAAGGTTGAAGACTCTTTATATTGGTTAGGTAAGTCTTTTGGTGGGTCTTATGTTGTAACTCTTATTGGTGAATATATAGAGGAAAGCACTTGTGAAGTCCTAGAGGTTGACCTCTCTAGGTTGGAAATTGACTCTCTCCTAGTTTGGAGAGTGGAACCACTCTAAATGACCTTATCCAAGTGCTTGTTTCATTTTCTCTCATCCTTGCTATGCTTGTTAGTTAGGACTTTGAATTGCACTTAAGCTATTGGTTTTGATTGATATAATTTGAAGGTCTAACTTATCTTGTGAGAAATTTTGAAGCTTTATTCACCCCCCCTTCTAGAGCCCTAGATCCAACATAAACCTGAAGTGGAGATTACCATCCCCATCTTCTTCTTCCTAAATGTCTTCAAGTATAAAGGATGAGTTCCTCTTGTACTTTTCTTTCTCATTATCTTGAGTGTTGAATATTTGGATTTAGGCTTGACCTTAGAACTCTTCTTACTCTTACTTTGATCCTTGGACTGAACTCTGATGATCACCATCACGGGCTTGTCCGTCTTCAATTTTGCTTCAACATGAATCAACATGGCAATCAAGTCTGACATCTATTCACCCATATTATTCACATGATAACATGCAATTGAACGGGTATATGACTCTGCATTGTATTTAGAATCATATTAGTGGCCAACTCTTGGCTCAAGGTGAATCCCAGTTCTTTTAGATGATACACATGTCCAATCATATTGAGCACATGTTCTTCTACCGAGGTTCCCTATGTCAGCTTAGACTCAAGAAACACCTTTAGGATATCGTCCCTGTCTTGATTTGCAAGACCAAGTGTCACTTTCTTAAGGTATGTTACCATCTTAAGAGCACTCATGTCCTCGCACTGGTCATGCAACTCATAGTCCATGTAGCTAAGCATGTGGTTCTTTATCTCCAAGGCATCATTGGCATGCTTCCAATAAGCATCCACTTGTGCCCTAGGTGCATCAGGAGTAAGTATTTCTAGCACTGGTTTGTCAAGGATGTAGAGATTGCATTCTTCATGGAGAACCCTTCTCAAAGTCCAAAACTAGTCATGGAAATTTGTCCCATCAAGTTTGTCCTTCCTAAGGACCAATCGCAATTCAAATTTGTTCGTCATTTGATTCTACAAGAGAAAATTTGCATTTGTGAAAAACTTTTGATTTGATTTGAAAATTTGATGATATTAATTAGGTATGATTATTACCGCTCCCACTATTTTATTTCAAATTGTTAGCCCTCACATATCAGTTTGAAATAATAGTATAGTGGGCCAAGATCCATATTTCATCAAATCATGAGTCAGCTTTGGTTGATCGCCCACAACTTGACTATTTAGGTAGGCAACTTTTGCCAATTGCATCCATATGCAACTCTTGCATAGATTATATGTGCAAATCCTTGCCATGATCATTTGCATACTTTTGGTCTTAGACGCTCTAAGAATCACCAGTTAAGCCTGACCCATAAGCCGATACGATAATAATGTACCCTTCTTTGGCGACACCTACATTATTACCATCACACTTCCACAAGATAGATGACATACCACGCTTTGGCATCACCTATGCTTGGTCGATCAAGTTTTTCATGTGTGCCACTTTTGGAAAGCATCTAAGACTTAACATTTTAATAGAGTGAGTTTGTATAAATATACATACTTTATCCAATCATCACATATAAAGTATGTATTGTATACATGCTATATCCCAAACGAAAACATGAAATAAATGGAAGTGATGTTTATGGCCATCCTAATGTAATTCCTTGGAGCCTATTTAGGGATTAAGGCTAATTCTAATTGAGAAAGAGTATGGAAAACTAAAGAAAAGACTAAGGTAAACATCCAAAAATGGAGGTTATCAAGCCACAAGGAATTACCACAATCTAGATCTACATCACATGCAAAAACCTTGCTATTGATGAACATCTTTGCTTGCCAATCCAGGTTGACCAGTTCAACCCTTGAATCAATCGGCTCGCCTCTTGTCTAGTCATTTGGTTGTCTCACCAATCATCTAATTCTTGTATCCACCATCTACTGGCTCCTCCATCTAAGCGGTTGGGTCCACCAGGCGATCGATGCGGCTTGTCCTCCTGGTCCTCCATGGTCCTTCAGTTGGTCTGCTCATCTTTGGGACGTCTTATTCTTCGTCATAACATGAAATTAAACCATCCTACTTTTATATGATTATTGAGAAACCTTGAGCTACATTTGAGGGGAGTAAAGATAGGAAAGAATTAACTTTACATTAGGAAGATAAGATGGAGGCTCAGTACACAGATCGAGATAAAAGTATAAACCAATCATACAACCATGCAGAGATAATAGGGGTTATGGGCCATAACCATGCTACACATCCACCATCAAATAGCTTTTAGGACGACACGTGGGAATTGCATATATATATATATATATATATATATATATATATATATATATATATTAGTTTGGGATTATTGTGGTATTTGATTGGATAAGATATTATTTGTATTGCATGCAATAATAGAACAACAAAACCAAAATCAGACCATATTGATTATTCCATAATATAGTAGATTGACGTTGGCTCTAATACCACTGTAGGGAAATATGGCTACAGAGCAGGCACCGGAAATAAAATGTATCTACCATATCCCCCATAACTAGTGGATCGTGTCATTATCTATAAGATGGAATTGATATTTTTGAGGATATACCTGGTCCTAGAGCAAGTCGAGTGACATATCCTCATCATTGTCAATGCGTAACTCTAACTCCTAGTTGCACTGGGACTCCTTTGACTGCTCCTCCATAGACAACATACTCGAACGTCGTCTTCTACAATAGCTCCTCTCGCCATAGACTGTTTGTTGACAATGTCCTCCTTTGTGACAGACAAAGGCCACCTTGCCTCTAGAGAAGTCCACACAGACTGCCTAGAACTCCTATCATCTTGCTAGAATAGATAGGAAGGAGTTGCCCCTCATGTTGACGTACTAGTCACCAACTTGCTCTTCCACAACAATGATCTCAGTTATTCTCTCCCTTTCTATCCCTCCTTAGTCGGGTAGGACTTGTTTGGGCTCTCTTGGTTACCACAACCAGAGAGGACAATAATTTTCAGAGTAACTGATTCTCAATTGTCTGTGTTGTATTCTAGGAAGCATGCAATACCCCTCTATTTATAGGCGGGGTTTGGGCCAGGGTTCCCAATCTCTTCGGGAGTGGAAGGGAACCAAATATCTTGAAATTTCTACAACCTACAACCACCAAAATGGCTATATGGCACACCAGGCATTCATATGGAATGTGATACGGCCGTCTCATACTACGAAATGGTTGTTTCACAATTTCTCAATCACATACAAAATCGACAATTTGTTTCTCATTAATGTTTCTCATTAATTCCTTACACAACAAGTAATGTGCAATCAAAACGAATGTGAAAAGTATCTAAAACCTTCCTTTGACCAAACTGACCAATCTAGACCATGCAAGACAACCGTCTCGGTCATCCAGATGGTCGTATGGTGACCTGAGTTGAGCCGGTCGGTTCACACCTTAGCCAATTTCAACTCAAATCAACCTAACGCTCCAAACACCCGTCTCAACCCTTTAGATGAGCGTTTGGCACTCCATCCGTCTCACTCTATGAGAAGGGTATTTGGCAGTTCAGTCATCCTGATTTGTTGTGTGAATCAATTACCTAAGCATTTTAGTAATTAATTCAATTGTCATTCAAGATTAAACTCCTCTTCCAGGTCGAGACTTATGTGTGTGACCCTATAGGTCCCAAATTACATTTGTAGTAAATGTCCATAACTACTTATGACATCACAAACAATGAGCGGTGCGTAGTCTCACATCAATACTACCTAAGTAAATGGAAAGTTGGAGAACAACTTCAAACTACAATCTATGTATGGCGTTGTTGTATTTGTATAGTTCTTTTATCACTGATGTCCAGATCGATCTTAAGGCATGGAGCAGTCATCCTCTTCATCATTCAATCTTGTTTCTTGAACCAGAGCATACTGTCATAGATATATGTAAGCTCAATATCACATATTGACTCACATGTACATGGCCATGCATTTCTCAGTCTCACTAATCAAGAGGACTAGGACATCAAACTTATATAGGAGGGAAAAAGCCCATTTCTATCACTCATATTCTATCTCCATGTGTTAAAGTCACCCAATCATCACCTTTATAACAACCTATATTTTAGGACTATGTTTGATGATGTCAAAGTGTACCCAACGACATGTGATGAGTACAACGATTTCAGGTCTAAGAACCACAACCACCACCATCATTGTAGGAGATGTCTATGACTTCTATAATGATGGATTCCATGTGTCAGTCATAGTGGATCTGTTCAATACACTGTTCTCTAACATGTATCTGTGTGCTTGGTTTGATATATCCATATCATGACTATTAAGATTCTATCATCAACCAACTCACACTCTGATCTTATGTGTCACTATTACCTATCAACCTTCCACAATGACAACTGATCAGAGACATAATGAGAATATGTATATGTACTCTTAGCATCCATATGATCTCATTTTCCCAAGTCCTATACTTGAAGACATACGTCATTGAGTATTATTATTCTCTAGACATTTATAGTGTTGCATCATTATCTCATAACTGAATTAAACAAAATAAATTGGAAGCTTGTCTTTGTTATTAATCAAATCCATTACAAGTTTTGCCATTACAATCATCATATAATTGGCTCTTAGGGCATACATACCAACATCTCCTAGGACCATGAAGAACTGTGTTCTAGCCCCTAATTTGATAGGTGAGGGATGGAGGGTAGTAATTTTCCATAAAGTTGGCTTGTAGATCCTCTGAAGTTGTGATGTTGTCCCCCCTCCATGGAGTTGTAACAACTTCTTTCGTTGTCCGTCAATGTGTACTTAAACAACCAAAGTTTGAGGGCATTTTGAGACACATCGGTTGCTTGCCAAGGCACAAAAATCTGCACAACGCCACAAGTGACTTTTGGCAATCGCCACCTATATTATTAGTAAAATCACTACTTCACAACATGGTGATCTACTGTAAGAAGATCTCAAACTTTGAAGTGGTGATATTGGGAGCAACCACCAGGTGATGTGCATTGGTAGCTTTAGGGACATAGAAGTCCCTAAGATGTTTCTTTCATTCATCTTCAAGGTGGCGACCGCTTTGGCCATGTTCTCTTCCATTGTAGCAGCTCATGTCTCCTTCACAAGAGCTTTTCTCTGGGCTGCAAGAGCCAGATTCACCATGTGGTTTATTTCATCCTCATCCATCCTATTATAGCATGCTTGGTTCAGGCTGTGGAAGGTCTGGTCGATCTCTAGATCAAATGCAAGAGGTGTCGAATGAACGCTTTGTGAGAGTTGCATGCAACACCTGAAAGGAGAGTGGACAAGATCAGATTTTAGGAAGAAAATTTCTAGTATTTTTAAATGTATATCAATAGAAAAAGGAAAAATCCTAACTGTTCAAAACATCAAGGTTCATAAGAAATTTCATTGTCCCCAACAATGAGGGAATTTTTTTGATGTGAGTTTTAATGTACAAGAAATTTTCTAAGACAATATTCTAGGTTTAATTTCTTTTTCCTTAATGTAATATCACTCACTTGCAAGCAAACAAGTCAATTGCAATATAGCAAAGGTTCGTACCCAAGGGACAATATGTTAAGAAATAGTTTACAAACTAGATGTTGTGAAAAACATTTCAAATCAATTGTTGAGGATGATTATTAGCTACTGGTTGAATTGAAGGTTGCAATGCAAAGGAAATGATTGAAGTGGATTTAAAATAATGTTTTAAAGGTATTAGGGCATTTGGATTTTACCACCACCACCTATGTACTTCTTCTAACCATTAAAACTCGGTAATCACAACTAATTAGACTAGGAGTGAGTTACTTGTCTCCTTTGGGAACACAAGTTGCACAAGGATCGAATTCTATGTGAGCTCAAGGTCTCATTACCCACATGTCATAACCCAATTGTCATATAGAACTCATGTTGTGATCGCATCTGGAATCCTACACATTCATTCGAGGATCTAATCATATGTTTTATGGTCTCTACATTGTATTATGTCAAACATACTAACAGAGAGACCACTTCAATAAGAAATTGAATAAATAAATGAAGATCAATCTAAATAACTAATAATACTGAGTTTGATAACAATTAGAACAAATTATGGGCAATGGGGCTAATCCTTATGCCCCAACAATGGAGTCTGATCGCTCATGTCCATAGAGGAAGCACAAATACAAGAGAAGAGAGAAATAATCATGTCATTGAAGAGGAGGAAGGAGTAGCTAGAGATCTCTGACTATAATTTTCTGCTCCAACACGAGTAGATCCACAAAGTTCATAAAGAGGATGATGTTCTTCCCCCTTCTCTCTCTTTTGCACTCCAAACTTGACTAGAACTCTCTATGGACGATCCCCATTGGGTGTTAGGTAATGTCTTTTTTTTATTCCATGGCCCGTTGCCTCCCAAATTGGGTTGGCAGCTGATTGCGCACCTATCTATTGTGCCACCTCGGTGAATAGGGAATCCAATCAGCTAACTAGTTTTTAAGTGGCGTGTCTGATGGGATTTTGGTCACCGACTGGTAGACAGGGCAGGCGACTTGTTGTTTGATGAATCTTCTAAAGAGGGGCTTGATCGGCCAACTAGTGAAATGGGTCAACTAACCGACGAGGAGCCCAAAACTCTAGCCATTACTGACTTTGAGGGGATCAATTCCAATCGATTGACTGATTAAGTGGGCCAATGATTGAAATCTAATCAGTAGAGCTTTTGGTCTTTGATAGGATGCATAAATTTTAGTCAGACAATAAGCAGGTTGGGTCAACCGACTGGATTGTGCTTGTGGGAGCCCTTGGCTGGTCGGGCTGATCGACCAATTGGGGAATCTAGTCGCATGACCAACTTGTTTGATTTGTGTTGAATTGTTCCTTATTGCCTTCGAATTCCTTCAGAATTTGAGACATGAATTCAAAGACTTCCATCGTGCTATCGAGTTGTGTTGTGCTTTTCTCTACATAAGAGCGAGAAATCTTGCCAAAATATTAATATTTTAAGAACA
This sequence comes from Alisma plantago-aquatica, assembly GCA_963693085.1. Lineage (NCBI taxonomy): Eukaryota > Viridiplantae > Streptophyta > Magnoliopsida > Alismatales > Alismataceae > Alisma > Alisma plantago-aquatica. The sequence continues at coordinate 645,395,467 of OY856409.1, read as the reverse complement.
AAAGCATATACCACAACTAAACAAAATAACAAGAAATGACTACTTGGAACAAGAAAAACTAACTTAGAATTTTCAATGAATTTTTAATGAATATGCATTCATCAATTATCATGTTAAAAATAATTATTTTGATTAGTTCCAGGCATTGATTTTGTGTTATTCAAATACAATGGTTACACATGTCAAAATGAGCTAATTTCTTTAATGGTGACTAGTTCACCAATATAGATCAACATTATCCATTTAGTCTTAATTGTGAAAATGAGAAGAAAATCAATTCTACACAAAATTGATTCTATTCTAACTTTATTACGTACACATGCATAAATTTTTGTTTGAGAATCTAAATTAGTATAAGACATTGATGTGTATTCACACACAATAATGCGTTGTTTTCTAAAATATCTCTACAATATAGAAAAGTGCATACAAGGGGTTTGGATTAGTTTTTCTTTTATTTTTTCAAATCATAATTAAGTTTTTGTGTATTCAAATAAGACATATAAGGGTCGTATAGGGGTTGGATGTAATTTTTATTAAAATTTTAAAATATAAATTGACTATTTCTCAGTTCATATGACGTGGAAAGGTTTGTATATAATTTTTACCCTTATTTTTTAGATTCTAATAAGGTTGTATGTACAACAATAGTAGCTTCCATACTACATCACAACATCTTGTTGCATGTGATAAGATTGGAGTGCCTGGAACCAAGAGAGGAGACAGAGGACATGGTCACTGACACGATTTTACCGTGCGTCAAACGCGAGTGTACGCGTCAATGTAATATAGGCCTTTGTGAGGCCCGAGTCGAACTCAGGGACACTGAATTATCGGAGACTACTACTAACTACTCACAATCAGCTAGACCGATTATAAAGTTGGAAGTTGTTGTAAAATTAAAAGAAAATGAAATAAAACAAAACAAAGTAATCGATTAAAGGTTTAGTTTAATCAATTCAAGTGGAAATCTTTAGGATTGCGGTTTCACCGCGGGTTTTCATTATATGAATTTCTATATAGTCACTCAGATTTATCTCTCTATCCGAGTAGTGGCATGTAATCAGAATTGCCCACTGTCATGGTACAATTCACTACCTATGTCTAGGTCTGTTCCACCGTCGTAGTAACCTATACCCTAAACTAAGTGCATTGGAATCAATCTCTAGGTATCCACCATTAACCTTACACCACCTTGTTCAAGGGATTTGTCAATTAATGTGAATTTCGTCTCTTTTCAACCATTAATTCTTCTTTCAAAGTAATTAAAGGCATTAGATTATTATTATGGTGATCAAGCATAACAATATAATTGAGAAAACGAAATCATACCACGGATTGGAGAGATAAATGATGAATTACTATGATAAAATTGTCATTCAATGATTCCCCGGGCTACTCTCGGTCCTAAAGATAAAGGGGATTAGCCCCACATGTTCATCTCAAAGCAAAACATGGTAAAGATAAAGGGACACATAGGGAAAAACGTGAAACAAGAATTGAAACCCCTGAACGGAGGAGATCCAGGCACTCCTTGGCGTAGAATACACGTTCTCCCGCCTTTCGGTGGTGGAAAACATCTTCTTCGGCGTCCGGAACGGCTGGGGAGTGCTTCTGGGCTCCGTTCTTCTCTCCACACCTTCTCGGGATGTGTGCAGCGGCTAATGACGTGATAGATTGCTCTTGGCCGCCGTCATTAGGTATAATCACCGAGTTAGGTTGCCAAAATATCACAGTCGTCGGATTTAGAACGATCTGAAGCAAACTTGTATCTGACGGTGTCGATAGTATCGACGCGGGTCGATAGTATCGACCCTGCACTGTATCGGCTGGTCTCCTTTTATTTTCTTTGTCGCGACTGATGCTAACTCGATACCATCGACGAGGGTCGATGGTATCGACTCTCTTAGGCGTCACTTTTGTCTTTTTCTGTCGCTGAAGCTCCTCATGTCGATAGTATCGACTTCGTGGTCGATAGTATCGATTGTCTTCTTGCCAGCAACCTGATGGTATCTCGATACCATCGAATTTGTGTCGATAGTATTGACTCTACGATACTCTTTGCGGCTGGCAACATGTGGTTGTGTCGATGGTATCGACCACTGTCGATGGTATCGACCACTGTCGATGGTATCGACATCAGCAGATATTCGTTTTTCCTGAAATTGCAACACAAAACCACATAAGCCGAAATAAAACATATTATTGTACTCATTTATGCTCAAAACACTAAAACAAAGGAGATTTGACACTAAGAAGGATCATAAACCAAAATAAATGAATCATGCAATATTAACCACTAAAATGACCAATAAATGCATAAAACACAAGTAAAATATGTCTATAAATGCGACTCAAAATCATCCCATCAAACTCCCCTAAGCTTGAACATTGCTCGCCCTCGAGCAACTAAACTTTAGAATAGAATTGTAGGGTCAACTAAAGAACAGATCATCACAACAAAAATCACCATATGATCCCCACCGGACATTCGCATACCGGCCCTTACTAACCACGGAATGATAATTACCCTTGAGACGGAATAATAGTACATGCATCATACCACCCAAATGTAGGCATTAGGGCATTTACACTTGCATATGCGTCATTTAGGTCATTTTTGTTTTGTGCATGTTGAAACTGTATAATGATTCCATTTCTTCCATGAGCCACCCATTCCATCCACCCATTGCTCGAATTGGTAGGCTACTGTGATTTTCTCCTCACTTGTGAATATTAGGAGAGTTGCTTCCATGTAGATGGTAGTTAGGGTGAGCAATGTAGAATAGGAGATCACAAGATGCACCGAATCTGAACCGGCGAATTTTATTATGTTAACTGCCTTATGTGATAGTGTTCATCAATAGTGAGGTGGATATCTTTTATGAATGATTATTGTCGCCTTTAGGGTAATTATCATTTTGTGGTTAGTAAGGGCCGGTATGCGAATGTCCGGTGGGGATCATATGGTGATGTTTGTTGTGATGATCTGTTCTTTAGTTGACCATCACAATTCTATTCTAAAGTTTAGTTGCTCGAGGGCGAGCAATGTTCAAGTTTAGGGGAGTTTGATGCGATGATTTTGAGTCGCATTTATAGACATATTTTACTTGTGTTTTATGCATTTATTGGTCATTTTGGTGGTTAATATTGCATGATTCATTTATTTTGGTCTATGATCCTTCTCAGTGTCAAATCTCCTTTATTTTAGTGTTTTGAGCATAAATGAGTACAATAATATGTTTTATTTCGGCTTATGTGGTTTTGTGTTGCAATTTCAGGAAAAACGAATATTTGCTGCTGTCGATACCATCGACAGTGGTCGATACCATCGACACAACCACAGGTTGCCAGCCGCAAGGAGTATCGTAGAGTCGATACTATTGACACAAAAGTCGATGGTATCGAGATACCATCACGTTGCTGGTGAGAAGACAGTCGATACTATCGACCACAAAGTCGATACTATCGACACGAGGAGCTTTAGCGACGGAAAAAGACAAAAGTGACGCCTAAGAGAGTCGATACCATCGACCCTCGTCGATGGTATCGAGTTAGCATCAGTCGCGACAAAGAAAAGAAAAGGAGACCAGGCGATACAGTGCAGGGTCGATACTATCGACCCACGTCGATAGTATCGACACCGTCAGATACAAGTTTGCTTCAGATCGTTCTAAATCCGACGGCTGTGATATTTTGGCAACCTAACTCGGTGATTATACCTAATGACGGCGGCCAAGAGCAATCTATCATGTCATTAGCCGCTGCACACGTCCCGAGAAGTTGTGGAGAGAAGAACGGAGCCCAGAAGCACGCCCCAGTCATTCTGGACACCGAAGAAGACGTTTTCCACCACCGAAAGGCAGGAGAACGCATATTCTACGCCAAGGAGTGCCTAGATCTCCTCTGTTCAGGGGTTTCAATTCTTGTTTCACATTTTTCCCTATGTGTCCCTTTGTCTCTACCATGTTTTGCTCTGAGATGAACATGCGAGTCTAATCCCCTTTATCTTTAGGACTGGGAGTAGCCCGGGGAGTCATTGTATGACAATTTTATCATAGTAATTCATTGTTTAGCTCTTAAATCCGTGGTATGATTTCATTTTCTCAATTATATTGTTATGCTTGATCACCATAATAATAATCTAATGCCCTTAATTACTTTGAAAGAAGAATTAACGATTGAAAAGAGACGAAATTCACATTAATTGACAAATCCCTTGAACAAGGTGGTGTAAGGTTAATGGTGGATACCTAGAGATCGATTCTAATGCACTTAGTTTAGGGTATAGGTTACTACGACGGTGGAACCGACCTGGACATAGGTAGTGAATTATACCACGACAGTGGACAATTATGATTACAGGCCACTACTCAGATAGAGAGATGAATCTGAGTGACTATATAGAAATTCATATAATGAAAACCCGTGGTGAAACCGCAATCCTAAAGATCTCCACTTGAATTGATTAAACTAAACCTTTAATCGATTATTCTAATTTGTTTTATTTCATTTTCTTTTAATTTTACAACAACTTCCAACTTTATAATCGATCTAGCTGATTGCGAGTAGTTAGTAGTAGTCTCTGATAATTCAGTGTCCCTGAGTTCGACTCGGGCCTCACAAAGGCCTATACTACATTGACGCGTACACTTGCATTCTACGCACGGTAAAATCGTGTCAAGTTTTTGGCGCCGTTGCCGGGGACACGACAATTGTCGGCACTACGAGTGCTGCAAGCGGCCACTCTAGGCCACATTTTCATTTCATAATTTTATTTTCACTGTTTAAATTCATAGCTTATCTTTTGCATTTTGTAGTTGTCAAGCACGGTACTAAACTCAAATTTTCACTTTGCAGGTACTGTGTATGGTGCAAACGCGTAGCACCGACTACTCACAACAGGCACCAGAGGTTCCACTACTGGGACCTGACGACGAAGAGTACTACATTCAAGAACACTCAAAAGGAACAGATTCCGAATCGGAACAAGAAGAAATGGCAGAGGAACAGACGATATGGGAGAAGATTAAGGTTTCTTCTTCATCTGCTTCAAAGGGGACAATCAAGAAGCAGGCGATTAACATTCCAACTTACAAGATTGATCATGCGTTAATCAACTTGGTCAAGTCGAATGCTTTCCATGGGCTCAAGAACGAAGACCCAGTCACTCATATAAGCCAATTCGTGGAAAAACTGTGACATGATAAAAATTGATAGATTTCCACAAGAGACGCTCTACTTGAAGCTATTCCCGAGTTCTCTGGCAGGGAACGCACGAGAGTGGTTGCACAATTTGGACGATGAATATGTGGAATCATGGAACCACATGGTGGAGGTATTCTTTGAAAGGTTCTTCCCGCCCGAGAAGACCAATGACATGATCAGGAAAATCCACAATTTCACTCAGAATGCAGGAGAGACCTACTCTGAGACCTGGGAAAGGTTTCAGATCATGCTTAGGCGGTGCCCACATCACGGGCTTGACAAGGAAACACAGGTCAAAATCTTCTATTTTGCTCTCTCTGAGCATGATAGAAGTAACTTAGATTATGCATGCTCAGGATTCTTTTTGAACAACACAGACACGAGGTGTTGGGAAATCCTTAAAAATATGGCCAAGAAGCAATCCTGGGGCGATAGGGATGCCGTAGAGCACGTTCAAGTAGCAGCGGAGTCAAAGGCAATCAAAGAGCTAAATGAAAAGATGGACCTTCTAGCAAAGCAACTGCTTGCAAAAGAAGATACTGAATTCGAAGATGAAGCTCAAGTCAAATTCATGCGGCAGCAGCAGGGTTATAGAAATAACGAATACTCATGGAGGAAGGAGAAGAAATTCTCATGGAAGGATCTGAACAACTTTTTGCAGGATCCCGATGCAAAAACCCCAACCGGTCACGGAGGATAAGAACACGGAGTTGCTCAACTAAGTGATAAAGTAGAACCAAGAACTTATGAACACTTTTGGTCAGCAGATCTAGCAACAGGGGGAATTTATGAATCAGTTTGAACAGACATTGCAGAGCCATGGGGCTCAGATGAGGACGATAAAGACGTCCATGGCGCAAATGGCAGCTGAGATAGCCAATCTGAAGAAGCCAGGCGCAGCAAGGTTTTCTGGGTAACACGAACATTCCAGGAGGGAACCAACAGACGAAAGCCATCTTGCTAAGGAGTGGCAAGAAGATTTTAAACCCCAGAGCCGATGAACCAACCAAACCCCAAGTAGAAACTGAAGCTGAGGCCACTGAGGAAGTGCCAATTTCAGCCACTGAGCCAGTTGTGGAAATAGCAGAGGAGGTCAATGCAGACCCCTTAGTTGTTGAGGAGGAGACACAGAAAAGGACACCATATGTGCCGCCGCATCAAAGGGCACAGGTCGTTCCGGTCCCATATCTGAATAGTGCAAAAGTAAGGAAAGTGGACGCCCAGTTCAAGAAATTTTAGACAGTTTCAGAAAGCTCTCAGTCAACATTCTGTTAATAGAGGCAATAGAGCAAATCCCCTCTTACGACAAGTTTTTGAAAGACATCATTACTAAAAAGAGGAAAATCCCTGACACAGAGGTTGTAGTTCTTAAGAAGCAAGTGAGTGCCTTCATCATGGGAACATTGCCACCGAAGAGGCAGGATCCAGGCTGTTTCAATATCTCATGTTACATTGGAAAGGTGAAGTTTGGTGAAGCGCTATGTGACTCCGGGGCAAGCATAAACTTGATGCCCCTCTCAACATTCAAGAAACTGGGATTAAAAGAGTCAAGGCCAAGCAACATGACAATACAACTGGCGGATAATTCTGTAGTGAAGCCATACGGTATTTGTGAAGATGTGTTGGTGAAAGTAGATCGGTTTGTATTTCCAGCAGATTTTGTCGTAATGGAGATGTAAGATGAACAAGGCAATGAGTTACTACTCGGACGACAATTCCAAGCTATAGCTGACATGATACTTGAGATGGGGAGAGGTCATTTGACCTTGGGCATCACTGATGATCGCATCGAGATGGTCATGCCTTCCAGCACCACGTCATATAAAGCTACGGAGCAGTGCCGCATGGCAAAACATTTTGATCATAATATCTCACTTTGTCTAGGGAAGCCATTTTTAGATATGGCTCATGTAATGACTAAGGTGGAGAGAGGGACATTGGTTGTTGACATCATGGAGCAGACCAAGGTTGTATCCCTTAGCAAAGCTGTGGGTTTTCCTAATGATGAAGAGGAAGACATCCCGCCCTCTACTGAAGATGAGGCAATAGCAAATTCTATTTTTGATGCATATCCTGAATTACCACTTGAAGCCTTCCTGCTTAATATAACACATGATTGGATGAGGAGCAAGTCACTGCAAGAGTGCGCCAAGATGCTTCAGGTGCTTCCATGCTTTTATGCTAGGTACTATGAAGACCTTGGCGAACTCCCACCACCAATTCAGTCATCCTCAATCAGCCCGCCAGATTTGGAATTGAAGCCTTTGCCACCGCACTTGAAGTATGCATTTCTAGCTGAGGAAGAAAAGCTCCCTGTGATTATATCAGCTTATCTGAGTGCCGAGGAGGAGGACCAGCTGCTGATTGTGTTGAAGAACCACCGAGGAGCATTCGGGTGGTTGATCGCAGACATCAAGGGGATCTCCCCTACATTGTGCCAGCACAAGATTCGGCTCGAGGAGGGAGCCAAGCCGGTGATTCAGCCACAACATCGACTAAATCCTAACATGATGGAGGTTCTCAAGAAGGAGGTGATTAAGCTCCTTTCTGTAGGTACCATCTATGCTATTTCCGACTCGACGTGGGTGAGTCCTACATAGGTAGTCCCTAAAAAGGGGGGGATCATTGTTACTCATAATCTACTAAATGAACCTGTCACGGCGCGCTTGGAAACCAGGTGGCACGTCTGTATAGATTACCATCGATTGAATGTTGCTACGCTTAAGGATCATTTTCCCCTCCCATTTATTGACCAGATTTTAGAGCGTTTAGTCGGCCGATCGCATTTTTGTTTTCTTGACGGTTATTCAGGGTACAATCATATTTCAATTGATCCTAAGGACCAAGAGAATTCCACCTTCACTTGTCCTTATGGAACGTTTGCATACTGCCATATGTCGTTTGGGTTGTGTAATGCACCGTCAACCTTTCAACGTTGCATGCTTGCCATCTTTTTCGATATGGTTGAACGCTGTTTGGAGGTTTTTATGGACAATTTCTCCGTCTATGGTGCGTCCTTTGACGAGTGCTTATACAATTTGGACAAGGTGCTACAACGTTGTGAGGACACACATTTGGTCCTAAATTGGGAGAAATGCCACATGATGGTGAGCGAAGGGATAGTGCTAGGACATAAAGTGTCTAGCAAAGGGTTGGAAGTAGACCTGGTAAAAATCAAAGTGATTTCCAAATTTCCCCCACCGAATTCGGTTAAAGGGGTACGGAGTTTCCTGGGTCACGTCAGTTTTTACCGCCGTTTTATAAAAGATTTTTCTAAAATCGCCAAACCTTTATCTGAGTTGTTAGAAAAGGATGTTGTTTTTTACTTTAATGAAAAATGTCTACATGCGTTCAACGTGCTTAAGGACAAACTGATTTCCGCACCGGTTGTGCAAACACCGGATTGGACCAAGCCGTTTGAATTAATGTGTGATGCATCCGACTTCGCAGTTGGGGCTGTTTTGGGACAACAGGTGGACAATAAACCCGCTGTGATTTTTTATGCATCCAAAACTTTGAATGACGCCCAACTTAATTACACGACAACCGAAAAAGAACTACTGGCCGTTGTTTATGCTTTTGATAAAATTTGGCAATATCTTGTTGGATCAAAAGTCGTGGTATGGACGGACCACGCCGCCATCAAGTATTTGATTGAGAAAAATGATGCCAAACCTAGATTGATTAGGTGGATCTTGCTTTTAAAAGAATTTGATATTGAAATCAAAGATAAGGTGGGCATTGAAAATGTGGTCGCAGATCATTTGTCTAGGTTGGAGAGGGTAGATGAAAAGGATTTGCACATACCCATTACCGAGACATTTCCGGATGAACAACTTTTAAAAGTGGAATCGAAAGACCCTTGGTTTTCTTACATTGTTAACTATCTTGCCTGCAAAATTATCTCGGATGATTGGACATACCAAGAGAAGAAGAAAATTTTCCATTCTTTACGTTATTATTTCTGGGATGACCCTATTCTTTTGAAGCAGTGCAGGGATGGTGTCTTACGCAGGTGTGTACCGGAGGTGGAATACGAAAGTGTTCTTCGTCATTGTCATACACTACCGATGGGGGGACACCATGCTAGCTCTCGCACTGCAGCCAAAGTACTTGAAAGTGGCCTATACTGGCCTACTTTGTTCAGGGATGCTTATGATTTTGTGCGGCAATGTGATTCCTGCCAAAGGGCGGGTAACATCTCGAAAAGACAAGAGATGCCCCTCAATGTATTTCAAGAGGTTGAGGTGTTTGACTTGTGGGATATAGATTTTATGGGACCCTTCATGTCCTTAAATTCTAATTTGTACATTCTTTTAGTTGTTGATTATGTGTCGAAGTGGGTAGAGGCAATACCCACAAGGACTAATGATGTTGTTGTAGTGTGCAGGTTTGTTAAAGAATATATTTTCTACAGGTTTGGTGTACCCAGAATGATCATTAGTGATGGGGGTACACATTTCCGGAATTAAAAGTTCGCGGCACTGTTGAGAAAGTACGGGGTAAAACACAACATTGGTACCCCGTACCACCCGCAAACTCAAGGGCAAGTGGAGGTCTCCAATCGGGAGATTAAGAAGATCTTGGAGTGTACTGTGGTTTCCATGAGGAAGAATTGGAGTACCCTACTACCGGATGCTTTGTGGGCATACAGGACGGCATATAAGACACCTATAGGCACTACGCCTTTTAGGTTGGCTTATGGTCGGGCTTGTCATTTGTCGGTGGAATTGGAACATAAAGCGCATTGGGCGCTGAGGAAATTAAATTTGAGCTATGATGAAGCGGGAAAGAAAAGATTACTTGAACTCAAAGAACTAGACGAACTGAGGATGAATGCATATGAAAGCTCGCGGATCTACAAGGAATGAACAAAGTTGATTCACGATCGCCATATTCAGATGTGCGTCGTCACGAAAGGAGATCGTGTACTTTTGTTCAACTCCAGGCTGAAGATGCATCCTGGGAAATTGAAATCCCGATGGAGTGGACCATTCACCATAGAGGAGGTCAGGCCACATGGCGCAATCTTGGTGCGTGATGGCGAGACAACCTTCCTGGTCAATGGGCAACGTTTGAAGTTGTATTTCGGTGAAGATTACACAAGGAAAGTAAATGAGGTCAAACTCATTGCACTTTCAGATGCATGAGGAGCTTAATGTCGTCTAGCCTAAGACGTTAAATAAGGGCGCTTGTTGGGAGGCAACCCAGCCATCGCTAGTGTAGTTAGTTTTTTCACATTTTGTACTTTGATTCGTTTTGAATTCATTTTTAATGTAAAAAAAGATACCGTGATCGTTTTCTCAATGTGCAGGACTGAGGCATAGTCGATACCATCGACCATTGTGTCGATGGTATCGAGTTGGGTACAGGTTGGCGACTGCAGAAATCGCTATGCGTCGATATCATCGACGGCCTCATCGATGGTATTGACTCACCAACCGGTTGATCGCAAGAAGGAGGTCGATAGTATCGACATGGGTGTCGATACTCGCGAGATCTCTGGAGATATTCAGAAGAAATCGTCTCAGTGAAGTTGATACCATCGACGGGCCTGTCGATGGTATCAACCCAGTTACAGGCAGATGGCGGCAGTATCCCCGACAATGGCGCCAAAAACTTGACACACGTAAACTGTGCGTGCAAATGCAAGTATACGTATCAATGTAATATAGGCCTTGTGAGGCCCGAGTCGAACTTAGGGAAATGTGAATTTTAGTAGACTACTACTAACTGGTTGCGATCAGCTAAACTGATTAAAAGAGTTTGAGAGTTGTTGTAAAATAAAAGAAAATAAAATAAAACAGAGCAATCAATTAAGGGTTTAGTTTAATCAATTCAAATGGTAATCTTTAAGATTGCGGTTTCACCGCGGGTTTTCATTGTATGAATTTCCATATAGCTACTCAAGTTCATCTCTCAATCCGGGTAGTGGCCTGTAGTCAGAATTTTCCACTGTTGTGGTACAATTCACTACCTAAGTCTAGGTCAGTTCCATCATCGTAGTAACATATACCCTAAACTAGGTGCATTAGAATCGACTTCTGGGTTTCCACCATTAACCGTACACCACCTTGTTCAAGGGATTTGTTAATTAATGTGAATTTCATCTCTTTTCAACCGTTCAAAGTAATTAAAGGCATTAGATTATCATTATGGTGATTAAGCATAACAATATAATTGAGAAAACGAAAGCATACCACAGATTTAGGAGACAAATTATGAATTACTATGATAAAAACATCATACAATGCTTCCCCGGGCTACTCCCGGTCCTAAAGATTAAGGGGATTAGCCCTGCATGGTGGACAATGGAAAATACATAGGAGTAGATAAGAAAAACATGGGAAACATGGAGCAAACTCATGTAACCCCTGATACAAAGGTGTTCCTGGAGATCCTTCTCAAGAAACGTGCGTTTTGCAGTCTTCTGGCAGCAAAATCGCCCGTCGGAGGTGCCCGGATCGCTCAGTTGACGGCCTTCATCTCTGTCTCCTCTCTCTCTCCCTCCTTCTTGGATGTTGTGAAACACAATATGCGATCTCCCTAGGGCCGTCCGTGCTCTTCTTAGGTCATAGGACCACTTTACGGCTTCGAAAAAGCTCAACCGTCGGATTAAAACGCTCCGTTTTAGTGCTGAAAATTGCCAGATCCCGACGATGTCGATAGTATCGACCCCAGGTCGATGGTATCAACCATGATACATGTATTTCCTTCCAAAATCATGTTTTGGGGTTGCTTTCTGATGAAATGTTGATACTATTGACACGAGGGTTGATAGTATCGACTCTGGACAATGCAAAAGTGCCTGAAAAAGTGCCGAAACATGTGTATAAGTTTGGGGATTATATAAAATCATATAAATATGATAAAAGAAGTATAATTTGATGCAAAAAGAGTTTAAAGGCCAATTATAGTGAATTATGCAAATATAATCAAGAAAATGACAAATACATGCATAAAACAGATATAAAATAAGCCTATAAAAGTGACTCAAAACCCATGCATCAAACTCCCCTAAGCTTAAACCTTGCTCGTCCTCGAGCAACAAAACTTTGGATCTGGTTGAGATAAGTCAGCAACAGGACATAAATATATGAAATGAATCTACGTCATCCCCACTTTCTTTCCACAAACCGGCCCTCATTGACCAATGAACTGCCATCCAGGTGACCAAAGACCTATGTAAAAGATGTTTGTCTCCCAATTAGTGAAACACTATCAATTAAAGCAGTTAATATGATAAACTCATTTGATCCATACTTGATGCATCTTGTGATCTCCTATCTACGTTGCTCATTTCCTAACTACCATCTAAATGGAAGCAGATCTCCTGATATTAATAAATGAGGAGAATATCATGGGTGGCCTACCGTTTAGAGCAACGGGTGGATGGGATAGGTGGTTGTGGAAGAGATGGAAGCACATAACAGTCAATCATGCAATTCAAAAATTAATGACCTATCATGATGCAAAATGCAAGTGAAAAATGTCCTAATGCTACATTTTTGGTGGAATGATGCATGCACTATCATTCCGTCTCAAGGTGAGATGAAATATCTAAGAAAACTACACCATGTGCTTATTCTTCTTAGTATGTAAGTGAGAACAAGTTCCTTTCTCCCTCTTCTTCTTTATTACTTCTCAATTCTTTTTTTTCTCTTTTTTTCTCATTTTTTTCAATTTTTTTTCAATACCTTATTTTCATAGATGACAATGAATTATTTTTCGGGCTCACTTCTTGTTACATAACTTATACATTTGAAGCATTCAGAAGATATAGAACAAGTTCACCACCTTTAATGTTTTAGAAGACATAAGATGCATGATGTACTATATGCACAAAAGATGTGAATGCAGCTACAAAATGATAGTTATGCAATTAAATGACACACACCTAAGGATAATGTGCATGTATAACTACTCTAAAGTCGAACCCCATATTACATATCATATTGCGGTCGACGTAACGGGTTGGCTCGATCTTTCTTTTCATTATCTCCTCGTAGATCTTCCGAACCTCCGCAGAAGGATTAACAATCCGCGGGCACAGAATAGAAGCAATTGGTGGAGGAACGAACTCCAGGATCTCTATTGGATTTGCCCGGGAAGAAGAAGCGCCGGCGGTGTGCACCATTGTCGAAAAAGAAGAAAGATTAGAAGATGGAGCTCGGAGAAGGTCAGAGAAGAAATCTTCGCTCGGTGAAGAACTTACTCGTAGCCGGGCTCTGATTGCTCACAAAGATTCTCAACACAAGTGGAGAAGGTTTGCTCTGAAGGTGTGACGTCATATGACGACAATCCATCCCTTATATAACTGAGGCCAGCATTGCTGTATGCCCGTCGATACCATCGACGCGAGTCGATGGTATCGACTCCTGTAGCACAATCCGTCCGCCGCTGGTATCGATGGTCGTCGATGGCTAGATGTGGGGGCCCTGATCGATGACGTGTCGATACTATCAACGCGGGTCGATAGTATTGACCCGTCCCACGGATTGACTATCTCGATGCAGCGATCGTCGTTGATCTTCTCTCGTGGATCGGTGATGTGTCACGTCGATACTATCGATGCTAGTCGATAGTATCGACTTTTGGTTAGGGCAACACCCTCGTGAGGCCCGGCCGCCACCATCTGCTTGTAACTGGGTCGATACCATCGACAGGCCCGTCGATGGTATCGACTTCACTGAGACGATTTCTTCTGAATATCTCCAGAGATCTCACGAGTATCGACACCCATGTCGATACTATCGACCTCCTTCTTGCGATCAACCTGTTGGTGAGTCGATACCATCGACGAGGCCGTCGATGGTATCGACGCATAGCGATTTCTGCAGTCGCCAACCTATACCCAACTCGACACCATCGACACAATGGTCGATGGTATCGACTCTGCCTCAGTCCTGCACATTGAGCAAACGATCACGATATCTTTTTTACATTAAAAACAAAGTCAAAACGAATCAAAGTACAAAATGTGAAAGAACTAACTACACTAGCGATGGCTGGGTTGCCTCCCAACAAGCGCCCTTATTTAACGTCTTAGGCTAGACGACATTAAGCTCCTCACGCATCTGGAAGTGCAATGAGTTTGACCTCATTTACTTTCCTTGTGTAATCTTCACCGAAATACAACTTCAAACGTTGCCCATTGACCAGGAAGGTTGTCTCGCCGTCACGCACCAAGATTGCGCCATGTGGCCTGACCTCCTCTATGGTGAATGGTCCACTCCATCGGGATTTCAATTTCCCAGGATGCATCTTCAGTCTGGAGTTGAACAAAAGTACACGATCTCCTTTCGTGAAGACGCACATCTGAATATGGCGATCGTGAATCAACTTTGTTCGCTCCTTGTAGATCCGCGAGCTTTCATATGCATTCATCCTCAGTTCGTCTAGTTCGTTGAGTTCAAGCAATCTTTTCTTTCCCGCTTCATCATAGCTCAAATTTAATTTCCTCAGTGCCCAATGCGCTTTATGTTCCAATTCCACCGGCAAATGGCAAGCCCAATCATAATCCAACCTAAAAGGCGTAGTGCCTATAGGTGTCTTATATGCCATCCTGTATGCCCACAAAGCATCCGATAGTAGGGTACTCCAATTCTTCCTCGTGGTAGCCACAGTACGCTCTAAGATCTTCTTAATCTCCTGATTGGAGACCTCCACTTGCCCTTGAGTTTGCGGGTGGTACGGGGTACCAATGTTGTGTTTTACCCCGTACTTTCTCAACAGTGCCGCGATCTTTTGATTCCGGAAATGTGTACCCCCATCACTAATGATTATTCTGGGTACACCAAACCTGCAGAAAATATATTCTTTAACAAACTTGCACACTACAGCAGCATCATTAGTCCTTGTGGGTATTGCCTCTACCCACTTCGACACATAATCAACATCTAAAAGAATGTACAAAATAGAATTTGAGGACACGAAGGGTCCCATAAAATCTATACCTCACAAGTTTAACACCTCAACCTCTTGAAATACATTGAGGGGCATCTCTTGTCTTTTTGAGATGTTACCCGCCCTTTGGCAGGAATCACATTGCCGCACAAAATCGTAAGCATCCCTGAACAAAGTAGGCCAGTATAGGCCACTTTCAAGTACTTTGGCTGCAGTGCGAGAACTAGCATGGTGTCCCCCCGTCGGTAGTGTATGACAATGATGAAGAACACTTTTGTATTCCACCTCCGCTACACACCTGCGTAAGACACCATCCCTGCACTGCTTCAAAAGAATAGGGTCATCCCAGAAATAATAACGTAAAGAATGGAAAATTTTCTTTTTCTCTTAGTACGTCCAATCATCCGGGATAATTTTGCAGGCAAGATAGTTAACAATGTAAGAAAACCAAGGGTCTTTTGATTCCACTTTTAAAAGTTTTTTATCCGAAAATGTCTCGGTAATGGGTATGTGCAAATCCTTTTCATCTACCCTCTCCAACCTAGATAAATGATCTGTGACCACATTTTCAATGCTTGCCTTATCTTTGATTTCAATATCAAATTCTTGTAAAAGCAAGATCTACCTAATCAATCTAGGTTTAGCATCCTTTTTCTCCATCAAATACTTAATGGCGGCGTAGTCCGTCCATACCACGACTTTTGATCCAACAAGATATTGCTGAAAATTTTCAAAAGCAAAAACAACAGCCAACAGTTCATTTTCAGTTGTTGTGTAATTAAGTTGGGCGTCATTCAAAGTTTTGGATGCATAAAAAATCACAGCGGGTTTATTGTCCACCCGTTGTCCCAAAACAGCCCCAACTGCGAAGTCGGATGCATCACACATTAATTCAAACGACTTGGTCCAATCCGTTGTTTGCACAACCGGTGTGGAAATCAGTTTGTCCTTAAGCACGTTGAACGCATGTAGACATTTTTCATTAAAGTAAAAAACAACATCCTTTTCTAACAGCTCAGATAAAGGTTTGGCGATTTTAGAATTTTTTTTATAAAATGGTGGTAAAAACCGGCGTGACCCAGGAAACTTAGTACCCCTTTAACCGAATTCGGTGGGGGCAATTTGGAAATCACTTCGATTTTTACCGGGTCTACTTCCAACCCTTTGCTAGACACTTTATGTCCTAGCACTATCCCTTCGCTTACCATCATGTGGTATTTCTCCCAATTGAGGACCAAATGTGTGTCCTCACAACGTTGCAGCACCGTGTCCAAATTGTATAAGCACTTGTCAAAGGACGCACCATAGATGGAGAAATCGTCCATAAAAACCTCCAAACAACGTTCAACCATATCGGAAAAGATGGAAAGCATGCAACGCTGAAAGGTTGCCAGTGCATTACACAACCCAAACGGCATACAACGGTATGCAAACGTTACATAAGGACAAGTGAAGGTGGACTTCTCTTGGTCTTTAGGATCAATTGAAATCTGATTGTACCCCAAATAACCGTCAAGAAAACAAAAATGTGATCGGCCGACTAAACGCTCTAAAATCTGGTCAATAAATGGGAGGGGAAAATGATCCTTAAGCTTAGCAGCATTCAATCGACGGTAATCTATACAGACACGCCACCAGGTTACCAAGCGGTTTGTGACAGGTTCATTTAGTAGATTATGAGTAACAGTGATCCCCCCTTTTTAGGGACTACCTGCGTAGGACTCGCCCACGTCGAGTCAGAAATAGCATAGATGATACCTGCAGAAAGGAGCTTAATCACCTCCTTCTTGACAACCTCCATCATGCTAGGATTTAGTCAACGTTGTGGCTGAATCACCGACTTGGCTCCCTCCTCGAGCCGAATCTAGTGCTGGCACAATGTAGGGGAGATCCCCTTGATGTCTGCGATCGACCACCCGAATGCTCCTCAGTGGTTCTTCAACACAATCAGCAGCTGGTCCTCCTCCTCGGCACTCAGATAAGCCGATATAATCACAGGCAGCTTTTCTTCCTCAGCTAGAAATGCGTACTTCAAGTGCGGTGGCAAAGGCTTCAATTCCAAATCTGGCGGGCTGATTGAGGATGACTGAATTGGTGGTGGGAGTTCGCCAAGGTCTTCATAGTACCTAGCATAAAAGCATTAAAGCACCTGAAGCATCTTGGCACACTCTTGCAGTGACTTGCTCCTCATCCAATCATGTGTTATATTAAGCAGGCAAGCTTCAAGTGGTAATTCAGGATATGCATCAAAAATAGAATTTGTTATTGCCTCATCTTCAGTAGAGGGCGAGATGTCTTCCTCTTCATCATTAGGAAAACCCACAACTTTGCTAAGGGATACAACCTTAGTTTGCTCCATGATGTCAACAACCAATGTCCCTCTCTCCACCTTAGTAATTACATGAGCCATATCTAAAAATGGCTTCCCTAGACAAAGTGAGATATTATGATCAAAATGTTTTGCCATGCGGCACTACTCCGTAGCTTTAGATGACGTGGTGCTGGAAGGCATGACCATCTCAAAGCGATCATCAGCGATGCCCAAGGTCAAATGACCTCTCCCCATCTCAAGTATCATGTCAGCTGTAGCTTGGAAGGGTCGTCCGAGTAGTAACTCATTGCCTTGTTCATCTTGCATCTCCATTATGACAAAATCTGCTGGAAATACAAACCGATCTACTTTCACCAACACATCTTCGCAAATACCGTATGGCTTCACTACAGAATTATCCGCCATTTGTATTGTCATGTTGCTTGGCCTTGACTCTTTTAATCCCAATTTCTTGAATGTCGAGAGGGGCATCAAGTTTATGCTTGCCCCGAAGTCACATAGCGCTTCACCAAACTTTACCTTTCCAATGTAACATGAGATATTGAAACAGCCTGGATCCTGCCTCTTCGGTGGCAATGTGCCCATGATGAAGGCACTCACTTGCTCCTTAAGAACTACAACCTCCGTGTCAGGGATTTTCCTCTTTTTAGTAATGATGTCTTTCAAAACTTGCCGTAAGAGGAGATTTGCTCTATTGCCTCTATTAACGGAATGTTGACTGAGAGCTTTCTGAAACTGTCTAAAAACTTCTTGAACTGGGCGTCCACTTTCCTTGATTTTGCACTATTCGGATATGGGATCGGGATGGCCTGTGCCCTTTGATGCGGCGGCACATATGGTGTCCTTTTCTGTGTCTCCTCCTCAACAACTAAGGGGTCTGTAGTGACCTCCTCTGCTATTTCCACAACTGGCTTAGTGGCTGAAATTGGC
Source organism: Alisma plantago-aquatica (assembly GCA_963693085.1). NCBI lineage: Eukaryota > Viridiplantae > Streptophyta > Magnoliopsida > Alismatales > Alismataceae > Alisma > Alisma plantago-aquatica. Next base: position 645,377,091 of record OY856409.1, on the reverse strand, counting down.
ACTTCCTCAGTGGCCTCACCTTCAGTTTCTGCTTGGGGTTTGGTTGGTTCATCGGCTCTGGGGTTTAAAAGCTTCTTGCCACTCCTTAGCAAGATGGCCTTCGCCTGTTGGTTCCCTCCTGGAATGTTCGTGTTACCCGGAAAACCTTGCTGCGCTGGCTTCTTCAGATTGGCTATCTCAGCTGCCATTTGCGCCATGGACGTCTCTATCGTCCTCATCTGAGCCCCATGGCTCTGCAATGTCTGTCCAAACTGATTCATAAATTCCCCCTGTTGCTTGATCTGCTGACCAAAAGTGCTCATAAGTTCTTGGTTCTGCTTTATCACTTGGTTGAGCAACTCCGTGTTCTTATCCTCTGCGACCGACTGGGGTTTTGCATCGGGGTCCTGTAAAAAGTTATTTGGATCATTCTATGAGAATTTCTTGTCCTTCCTCCATGAGTATTCGTTATTTCTATAACCCTGCTGCTGCCGCATGAATTTGACTTGAGCTTCATCTACGGATTCAATATCTTCTTTTGCAAGCAGTTTCTTTGCTAGAAGGTCCATCTTTTCATTTAGCTCTTTGATTGCCTTTGACTCCGCTGCTACTCGAACGTGCTCTACGGCATCCTTATCGCCCCAGGATTGCTTCTTGGCCATATTTTTAAGGATTTCCCAACACCTCGTGTCTGTGTTGTTAAAAAAGAATCCTGAGCCTGCAGAATCTAAGTTACTTCTATCATGCTCAGAGAGAGAAAAATAGAAGATTTTGACCTGTGTTTCCTTGTCAAGCCTGTGATGTGGGCACCGCCTAAGCATGATCTGAAACCTTTCCCAGGTCTCAGAGTAGGTCTCTCCTGCCTTCTGAGTGAAATTGTAGATTTTCCTGATCATGTCATTGGTCTTCTCGGGCGGGAAGACCCTTTCAAAGAATACCTATACCATGTGGTTCCATGATTCCACATATTTATCATCCAGATTGTGCAACCACTCTCGTGCATTCCCTGCCAGAGAACTCGGGAATAGCTTCAAGTAGAGCGTCTCTTGTGGAAATCTGTCAATTTTTATCATGTCACAGTTTTCCACGAATTGGCTTATATGAGTGACTGGGTCTTCGTTCTTGAGCCCATGGAAAGCATTCGACTTGACCAAGTTGATTAACGCAGGATCAATCTTGTAAGTTGGAATGTTGATCGCCTGCTTCTTGATTGGCCCCTTTGAAGCAGATGAAGAAGAAGCCTTAATCTTCTCCCATATCGTCTGTTCCTCTGCCATTTCTTCTTGTTCGGATTCAGAATCTGTTCCTTCCGAGTGTTCTTGAATGTAGTACTCTTCGTCGTTAGGTCCCGGCAGTGGAACCTCTGGTGCCTGTTGTGAGTAGTCGGTGCTACGCGTTTGCACCATATACAGTACATGCAAAGTGAAAATTTGAGTTCAGTACCGTGCTTGACAACTACAAAATGCGAAAGATAAGCTATGAATTTAAACAGTGAAAATAAAAATATGAAATGAAAATGTGGCCTAGAGTGGCCGCTTGCAGCACTCGTAGTGCCGATAATTTCCGTTTCCCCGGCAACGACGCCAAAAATTTGACACGGTTTTACCGTGCGTAGAACGCAAGTGTACGCGTCAATGTAATATAGGCCTTTGTGAGGCCCGAGTCGAACTCAGGGACACTGAATTATCGGAGACTACTACTAACTACTCACAATTAGCTAGACCGATTATAAAGTTGGAAGTTGTTGTAAAATTAAAAGAAAATAAAATAAAACAAAACAAAGTAACCGATTAAAGGTTTAGTTTAATCAATTCAAGTGGAAATCTTTAGGATTGCAGTTTCACCGTGGGTTTTCATTATATGAATTTCTATATAGTCACTCAGATTTATCTCTCTATCTGAGTAGTGGCCTGTAATCAGAATTCCCACTGTCGTGGTACAATTCACTACCTATGTCTAGGTCGGTTCCACCGTCTTAGTAACCTATACCCTAAACTAAGTGCATTAGAATCGATCTCTAGGTATCCACCATTAACCTTACACCACCTTGTTCAAGGGATTTGTCAATTAATGTGAATTTCGTCTCTTTTCAACCGTTAATTCTTCTTTCAAAGTAATTAAAGGCATTAGATTATTATTATGGTGATCAAGCATAACAATATAATTGAGAAAACAAAATCATACCACAGATTTGAGAGATAAATGATGAATTACTATGATAAAATTGTCATACAATGATTCCCCGGGCTACTCCCGGTCCTAAAGATAAAGAGGATTAGCCCCACATGTTCATCTCAAAGCAAAACATGGTAGAGACAAAGGGACACATAGGGAAAAACGTGAAACAAGAATTGAAACCCCTGAACGGAGGAGATCCAGGCACTCCTTGGGGTAGAATACGCGTTCTCCCGCCTTTCGGTGGTGGAAAATGTCTTCTTCGGCGTCCGGAACGGCTAGGGCGTGCTTCTGGGCTCCGTTCTTCTCTCCACACCTTCTCGGGACGTGTGCAGCGACTAATGACGTTATAGATTACTCTTGACCGCCGTCATTAGGTATAATCACCGAGTTAGGTTGCCAAAATATCACAGCCGTCGGATTTAGAACGATCTGAAGCAAACTTGTATCTGACGGTGTCGGTCGATAGTATCGACCCTGCACTGTATCGGCTGATCTCCTTTTCTTTTCTTCGTCGCGACTGATGCTAACTCGATACCATCGACGAGGGTCGATGGTATCGACTCTCTTAGGCGTCGCTTTTGTCTTTTTCCGTCGCTGAAGCTCCTCGTGTCGATAGTATCGACTTTGTGGTCGATAGTATCGACTGTCTTCTCGCCAGCAACCTGATGGTATCTCGATACCATCGACTTTTGTGTCGATAGTATCGACTTTACGATACTCTTTGCGGCTGACAACCTGTGGTTGTGTCGATGATATCGACCACTGTCGATGGTATCGACAACAACAAATATTCGTTTTTCTTGAAATTGCAACACAAAACCACATAAGCCGAAATAAAACATATTATTGTACTAATTTATGCTCAAAACACTAAAATAAAGGAGATTTGACACTGAGAAGGATCATAGACCAAAATAAATGAATCATGCAATATTAACCACCAAAATGACCAATAAATGTATAAAACACAAGTAAAATATGTCTATAAATGCATAAAACACAAGTAATGATCATAGAATCGATCTCTGACGTGCCACTTCCGCGACAGATCTTTGCAAAATTGTCGATGCTCAGAAGAAGTTGTTCATTTGAGCATTGTGGGAATCAAGGTCAATTCCCTCATTGTCAATTTCTTCTCTTTTCACTAATCTTCTTCTTCATATTTCATATGTAATGGTGTTAGATTAGTCAAAATAAGATTCAACACATGTTTTTTTTTCCTTGAATTAACTATTGATTCCGATTCAATAATATATTTTTAGTCCTTGAATTTGTCAAATGTTCTCAAATACATACAACGGGCATATACCTAGTATATAGATAAAAGTAGGGGCATCAAGTTCGGATGCCAACCACTCGTTATGTGCTTCAAGGTATCAATGCCATAGTCAATACCACCATATCTATCCGGATGTGTTGGTGGATGCAACCATCTAGTACACGAAAAGACGGGACATACATATTTTTTCCCAAGAAGATAAAAGTAGATGCGTAGAATTTGGGTTCCAATTTCCAACCTTATCACTAGAAAAGAGAGATAGGAGACCAAAATGAAACAGAGGCGGTCACGGACAATTTACTGCAAGATGCTCAAAATCATTGTATACACATATAATATGTGTATGTATATATGTTCCAAATATATGCTAGGAAAGGTAAAATGGGAAGTGAACAACAAAACAGAAATTTGTTTCTGATCATCAATTATCTTGTGGTATTACTATTCGCCCTAAAATATTTCCCGCTGCCGACCCCGGCGCGTAACCTACTCGAGCAAGTCGTCGTCCGGATAGCTAGCGATTCTCACCATCTTGATATCCACCGTCCTTTCTAGTCTGGGTCCCACACGGCGAATCCGGATTCCAAAACTTTTAAATCTAGTTTTGAAAATAGAGAATCCTGATATAAAAGGCCGTTCGGCTCCCTCCGCAGTGTACCGAAGCCTCCGTCGCTTAGTTTTTCTGTTCCGGTGAGGGCTCTTCCCCAACCCATACACCTCCGGTAGGCGACGCGAGTACTTGTTTACCAAGTACCAAAGGGTTTTGCAAGATGTCTGCTCCGGCGACTCAGGAAGAGGACAAGAAGCCGGCGGACCAGGGGGCGCACATCAACTTGAAGGTCAAGGGACAGGTATATTTCTCGATGATTGCCGTTTTCATTAGGATCGCCGTTCCGATCATGGGTTCTCGGCGTAATATCTGCATGGACCTTAGTCGATCCCTCGCGCCCTACCGGTTTTCCTCGTTTGCTGGCGTATCTGTTTGCTGCCACCATAAGCTGCTTGCGTTTATTTGACGCTAATGATGTATATGTACTATTCAGAAGGTTTGTCTTGGTCGCTACTATTCTAGAACTATATAGATTGTTTCACGTACGGAACCCGCGGTTTTTTTAGCTCTTCAGTCCTCCTCTAGTAACTTAACTCATTGAAACAGCCTTAGTTTTCTCGAAATCAATACATGGTTACATCTAAAGAATTTTGAAATTTATACGTAACATGGCATTTCCATTTACAATTGAAGTCAATTTTCGTTCCCTTGCATATCTATAGCCCGATAAGAAGTTGTTTACTAGATATGATGTCTGTACTCTATAACAAAGTGAACTTAGTCTTGGGGTACCATCTAGCATTAATATAAGAGGTCACTGGATCACAGAGCTGCATAACTGTTATTCCAACTGAAAGTAATCCAAAATCTACTTCTTTCATGTAATGTCAATAAAGTTGTTATCCTTGTCCTGTTTTTTTAGCTGACATTCGATTGCAGCATTAAAGCTTAGGGATATCCTACTTTTATTAATTAGTTACTTATACATACAAAATGTTATGTAAGGTACAATTAATTACCTGGATAAACCAGGTATGATTGTCATAAAAGATGCTGACTTCAGGATCGAGTTTGCGTGGTGTGGAAGTAGAACTTTCTGGCAAATTTGAGTAACTTCTAAGAAAGTATTGTTGGAGACTACTGATTTTCATCTTCATCTGTGTGTATTTTAGAAGAGAATTGCGTGAATTTAAGGAAATATAGAGAACATATTGAATGGCACCTTAAATATATATCCAATAATCCTTACATATATATAAACACAAAGTTACAAATAGCGACGTCTTGGATACGTAAATCCCTACTTTGTCCAAGTGAGGACATCCAATTGGCTAAAACCCTTGGTATGCTACCAAGAGGTCTTAGGATCGACCCCCGGACACATGATGAATAGAATGGCTATCTAAAAAAAATCCCTACTTTGTCAAACTTTTATAACATAGTTCACATGATGAACAAGGAAAGTGCATTTTTCGTACATTTTAGTTGGGCTTAATTTTCACTGCTTTCCATCTGATCTTCAGGTGAACATCGAATTGGATTTTGGTTGCCAGTACAATGCATTATTGCCACAAACAAATGGATGACTTTTCTTGTTCCTTTCATTGGACATGCATAATAGGTTGTTAAGACTCGCACACATCTACAACTTATAGCTTATATGCATACACAACAACATTATGCACTTATACAATTTAAACTCATGATTTTGAATTGAAACTATATACTGAACAATCTCAAGCACTTATATATCATACAAGTGTGGTGCACAATATTTGAACATTCTTGATGTTCAATGGCACTCTTCTTGATTTCTTTAATATATCCTATGTGGCTATCAATTTGCACATGGGATATGTGCGATCCCATTCACAAATCTTGGGTATATTGGCAAGACCAACATGGTATTAGTGTGATAGAGATCTAGCTTGGACTTTTGAGTTAGAAGAGGCATTACATGTCCAGAGTAGTCTTAGTTTTCATTTTCAATATGTATTACAACGCTTAGAAGTAAAAATACAACTTGTTCTTTTCTCATTCCTCCTCATTCCACGCCACTACTGTTGCCATCTTGTTCATGTCTATAGGTATTGAGGCAAAGAGAGCTGAGAGAGTAAACAACTGTTCACTTTTGCTGTGAGCAGAGACCAAGGTAGGAACTGGCAGAGTAAAAGAGAAGGGTTAGCCAGGGGAGGCTAGAGACGTAGGCCAACCGGTGGCGGTCATCATCTCCTCATCATATTTGGTTCGGCCCAATCTTTAAAAGGAATGGGCCGAGCTTTTTAATTAGACTTGGAACAAACAAGAATTATCAAGCAATTTGATCTGGCTTATGCATGTCTTTGAACTCTAAATTGATTTCCTTCCACACTTCACAAGCAGCAACAAGCTCACGACTCCATTTGCAGGTTTTACGGATAATGTCATTACCTTGAGCAGCTAAATCACGCCCTTCATTATGAGCTTGCATGCATGCTTCTAAAGCCACTCGGTTAACTAGGTGCATTTACCCAAGGGTGTCTTATTTAGACCGTCCTCTTCTACTAGCCAATTGCTGACCTCATCATGATCCCCCATCTCAATCCCATAGAGAGAAAGAGAGAGAGATGGGGGGGAGTGGAGGGATTAAGTGAAGCGAGGTTTTGGTGTTTAGTAGAGCCAAAAGTTGGGCAAAATGGGCGCTTAAGTGCACAGGTCCATGCTTTGGAATTAGGCCTAAATCACTGTTTCTAATAAAAATAAGACTTCTACACTGTGCACACTGTGTAATTATATTAGAACTATGCAATATCATATAGAACTAAGTACAGTCTACATATGTTGTAAAATAGCAATGTTATATTCATATTATTGTTTTATTTATTTACCTATCAAGTTGTTTGTAATTACATATCAATTCTAGTGCACGTTGTTATGCAATAAGTTCAATTCTGTGTATTCATCTGCTGTATCGCTTGAACCGCCTACCACTCTCTGTGCACTATAACATAATAATGTCATATTATGTTTCTTTTATCTATTTTCAGTTAACTCTTAACGGTAGGTTGACTGTGTTCTACCACTCTCTGTACACCATAACATAATAATGTCATATTATGTTTCTTTTATATATTTTTAGTTAACTCTTTATGGTAGGTTGACTGTGTTCTTTCAAAGAATGAACAGAGTAATTAGTGAAGTATAAATCTATTACGTGCCATGTATTATTGTTTACTATTTCATTGACTACTGTTATTGTTGTGCTGCTTAGTACCTTACAATGTCAAGAACGTCAATTTTTTTTGTGCAATACTGATAATTCGGTTACATCAGGACTGAGTGCTAAGTAAATTACAGAAAAAAGCCTTGTCTTCTAAATAGATGTCTTCTCCTAGGGCAGGGCAGAACTGCCAGTAACTTTCATGAAGAGGTTGCTTGAGACAGGACTTAGCAAGGATATCCGTAAGCTTATTTTGGTTTCTCTTGATGTGGACGACTTCTGTGGCATTGACTGTGGCTAGAGCTTCTCTTAACTTGCAAACCGTAGTGAGGTATTTTCCCGGCACCCCAGCAAAACCTTTCACCCACTGCACTGAATTCCAGGAATTCGATAGGATAGTGCCTTTGTTGTGATTGAGCTGTCTCGCGAGGTCTACCCCGTGAAGGAGGGCCTTGAGCTCCCCCTCCATAGCGTCGGTCCCAGGATGCAGACGAGAGGAGCCCCCTAGCCATTCCCCTGTGATGCTACGGATAATAACACATGTGCAGGACATATTGGACTTGGTTGAAGTGGCAACATCTACATGGAGGATGAAGTTAGTGTTATGCAAGCTTATGGGATGTTCCAGGCTGGATTTCGCAGGACGATCAGCTGGGTTGCAGGAGAAAGCCTGGACCGAGGAACTAGCTTCAACAAAGCATTGTGCTGTCGCAATTCTTGGTGGTATTACATACTTCTCGAAGATCTGAAGGTTCCTACATTTCCAAATCTTCCAACATGTAATGGCAAATAACGTCTTCCAGGTATCCGGTGTCTTTACAGTCCTAAGATTGTATTCCATCCATCCCCGAATCGTCTGGCTCTCAAAGAAGAGATTCGCCTCCCTGGGCAGAATGAAAGACCAGATCTGTCGAGCCAACCTACAGTCCCTCATCGCATGCACGCAGTCTTCTTCAGAGTTATTGCAGCGTTGGCATGTTGGATCATCTGTCATCTTCCTTTTAGAGCGCATGACGTTGGTGAGTAAGCGTTCATGCAGCAGCAACCACAAGTGAGCTCTTACCCGGTGCGAGACGGAAATAGACCAAGCATCTGCAAACAACGAGCTCGATGCGCCTGGCATGGAATGGCAGAGAAGATCGTAGGCAGACCGGGCAGTGAAAGTGCCGTAGCTGTCCAGCTTCCATACGAAGGTGTTGTCCCCGTAATGGATTCTGGGAGTGGGCATATGACTAATGGCGTTGACTGTGTCTTGCACAAACCAGTAATTGAGAAAATCTAGGTCCCAGGAACCGTCGTCTCTGACCAGGCTCGAGACCTTAAGGTCGACAAGCTCCTCCGGCACCGTAAGATCAACTTTAATAGTGGGTGCCATGCCGGCTCCGATCCATTCATCAGTCTAAAACCAAGGTGTCCAGACCTGAAACGGCATGACGGCGTGAGTTCTCTTTCAGGAGAGGGAGAAAGGTCCTCAAGCTTCGCCATAAGTGAGAACCGGTTGTTTTAGGTAGGCCATTTGTGAAATATTTGGATCGCATGATATCCACCCAAGGTATACGCCTGTTTTGAATGAGGTCCCAACCCATTTTCATCAGCAAGCAGGAGTTATAATCCTTCGACTTCCTCAGACCCAAACCTCCAAGAAGCTTGGGGTGCGTAACTTTGCTCCATGCGACCATATTTAGACGTCTTTGTGAGCCCCCATTCCACAGGAAGTTCCTTGTAATCTGATCAATTCGGTCGCAAACTGAGATAAGGAGCTGGACTGCTTGCATGATGTAGCAAGCTTGCGATTGAAGGACCAATTTAGTAAGCGTCATTCTCCCTGTAAGGGAGAGAAGATTGTTCTGCCATTGCGATATGTGCTTCTGAAACTTCTCCAGCAGAGATGAGAAGAGCTCCTTGCCTTTCCTGCGGTGGATGATGGGAACACCCAAGTGACGACCAAGGTTACTTGTTTCATGGATGCCCAATCTTCTACAGATCTTGTTTTTGACTGATCGGGGGGTGCTGTGGGAGAAGAAGATAGTTGATTTCTCATGAGACAGAGCGAGCCCGGAGGCGTGATTGAAGCGCTTAAGGCAGCGAAGGATCACCCTTGCTTGATGGGTGGATGCTTCCCCGAAAAGAATAATATCATCCGTGAAGCTCGCATGGGTGATAGGGATTCTTGCTTTGGTGATGACGATAGGCCTCCAATTTCCTTTGTCGATCTCCTCAGCTATCAATTGACTGAATCTTTCCAGGCATAAAACGAAGATGTAGGGGGAAAGAGGATCCCCTTGCTTGACACCGCAAGATGGATGGAACGTGCCTGCAGCCTCTCCGTTCCAGAGGATGGATGAATTCCCAGAGCAAATGATTTGCATAATGATATCTATGATCTCCTTGGGCAGCGTAGTTTGAGTAAGTGTGTCGTGGATAAAATGCCAGCTTAATTTGTCAAAGGCTTTAATCAGGTCTAGCTTCAGCGCCATTGTTCTTTTCCTACATGAGTTAGATTCCATCGAATGCACCACCTCCTGGACTAGGGCTACGTTGTCTCCAATCCTCCGTCCTGGGACAAAGCTCGATTGGAAAGGGGAAATCCAGTCATTGAGGTAAGGTTTGAGCCTGGTGGCGATGACCTTTGAGAGGAGCTTCGTGCAGACATTATTGAGAGAAATGGGCCTCAATTGAGAGCATTTTTCCGGTGGGTTGCTCTTGGGGATGAGAATGATAAGCGAATCAGTCGCAGAAGGAGGAATCAGAGTGCCCTTGAAGGGTCCCTGGATGAATTGACATAGCTGGGCGTTCAAGATGTTCCAGTTTTCTTGATAGAATCCTGCGTCCACTCCATTCGGCCCGGGGGCTTTGACAGGTGACATGGAGTTCAGCGCGTCCCATATCTCCTTTGTTGAGGGAATGGATACCATCTTCTGATGTTGGTCAGATGTGAGAGGCGTAAAGGCCCCAGGAAAGGAGATGCTTGCAGAGCGTCTGCGGTCTTTGTCTACCTCCAGATATACATTAGAGAAGAAAGATAAAATGAGGGATTTGAGCTCGGGTTCATTGTCATACCAGACGTCGTTATCGTCTTTGAGGCGGGTGATCTTATTCCTCCATCTTCTAGCTTTTGTAATAGAGTGGAAATAATTTGTGTTATTGTCGCCCAGCTTAATCCATGTGCATCTCGATTTCTGTTGGCTTTCGGCTTCCTCCCGCCGCAGGATACCGTCCAGTTGGGCTTGGAGCTTGACTGTCTCCATTGCCAGCGAGTGGTCAAAATGAAGCGAGAGATTCATTTGGTTCCATCAGATCTTGTTTGTGATTTGGTCTTTACATCTTCTATCTTTTTTGCGCAAAGCAGTGTCCCAGGTTCTCGCCTTCTCCAGTAGCGACTTGTTCGCAGTGAGAAGGTCGGTGTGCTGAGGCCATGCTTCTTTAAAGAAAACCTCATAACCTGGCACCGAATACCATCTCGCACTGGTGCGGACGTGCATCTTTCCCTGGTAGGGGGGAGAGTCTTCTGAAGACACCATTAACGGTGCATGATCTGAGTGATTCTTTTCAAGGACCAAGATCTCCTTCTTGCCTTGCTGTTCGATCCACTGCCGATTACCCAGCGCCCTATCCAGGCGTTCATGCAAGAGTCCCCTTCTGAAGGTGGTGCGGGGGCCGATCGCTCCAAGGTCAAGCAGCGAGCAGCTCTCAGTGGCCTCTATGAAATCCATACTATTAGCTTTGTCGAAGATGTTGCTTCCAATTTTCTCAGATGGATGCATAACCACATTAAAGTCCCCCATCACTACCCAAGGGTCCGTGATTGAGAGGGCAATAGCGTTGAGCTGGTTCCAGAGAAGCTTCCTGCCTCCCCTCGTCGTGCTTGCGTAGACGAAAGTGAAGAAGGTGTTGTGAATCTTACAATGGACGAATTGTTTGTGAGAGGCAATAATCTCAACCTGCGTGTTGTGCTTCCAGAGCACCCAGATGCCCCCAGAGTAACCTACAACTTCGACTCAGTGTGAGTTCGAAAAACCAAGATTCTTTATTATCCCCATAGCTCTCGTTCTGCTACATCTTGTCTCCAGCAGGCACATGACTGAGATCTTGTATTTTTGGGTCAGATCTTTCACCGTGTTTTGGGTGTCTTTATCACAAACACCTTGTACGTTCCACGTTGTAACCTTCATTTATCAACTTCAGCAAGTGTGGATTTACCCATTGTCCTCGCCTCTTCCTCCAGGCCCTGCAGCAAGGATGTCTTCCCTCTTTTCCTCGTGGAGGATTTCGAGGTGTCCCCTGAGCTCAGAATTTTTCTATTCCTCAAATGGATGCCAGCCGAGTTTCGACTTGGGCTTCTGTATGGGTGGGTGTGGCTCTCAGTTCTAGTCACCAAAGGTGAAAGGTTCATTGACAAAGGGCTTTGGCAGGTTCTCCCTCCCTTGCACAAGAGAGTCTCCAGTAGGATTGACGGCAGTGTGCGCAGTACTAGGTTGGGTCGTCAGGTTCTGTGTCGTCCGGGAGGGGGCAATCGGGTCCCTGGATTTGCTCTACGCGGGAATAGCATTGGCCTTGGATCTGTGTGAGTTGTTCTGCTTTCTCGTTTTCCAGTCGATCCCATTAACCACCCTATCGGCAACCGAGTCGACGTCTATAACCTCAGTATCTTCGACTTCGTCTTCCTCCTGGTTCTGTAAGTTCTGGAATCTATTGTTATTTCTTTGATTGCCGGGTTTGGTTGTCGTGCTCGGTCTTCGCCTCCGCGGGAGAGGTCTCGCATGTATGTAGTCCGTAAAACCTTGGACAAGGGGTCAGAGAGGTTGGCTTGCAGGGGCTAATTGTCCCTCCTGCAGGGATGTGTTTTCGTCTGCGATTCTCTTGGAGCAGTCCTTCTCCAGGTGGCCGGCCTGTCCACAGTACATGCATATGCATGGTATATTCTCATATTCAATCCTGTATCGGTTGCCTTCAATCATCACGAGGGGCGTGAGTGGTTTGTGCAGGTCGAGTTCAACTGCTATTCTAGCGAATCGACCACGACGTTGAGATATGGTGTTGAGGTCGACCTTGATCGTCTTTCCAATTGAGTCTCCTATCCCCGCCAGCAGAACTTCTCGGTATAAATGAATAGGGAGATTAGGGATGCAGACCCAGGCAACCAGTTTCGGTGGGGCTGTGGTCTCAGGCGAGAAGTCGGGATGCCATCTTTGGACCGAGAGATACGAACCGAACAGTGGCCAGGGGCCTCCTGTTAGAGCGTGCATGTAGTCATCTTCCCGCTGGAGTTGGACGACGAAAAATAATTGGCGAGATCAATCAGGTTGAAACCCCCTTTAGGTTTCCACATGGATTGGATCCTATCACGTAGGGTTAGGAACCCAATATCTTTGGATAGAAGCTTCACGACCACCGTAAACTGCCATGGCTTCAGCAGGCATCCCTGGCCTCCATCGTCAGATCAAAGGCCGGCACCCTGTTATCGGAGGAAACCAGGATGTCCTCCGGTGTCAGAAAAATGTCAAGGTCTTCTGCGTTTATGCTTATCCCGCCTTGGGCGTCTGCAGTCCCTTTTCCGACCATAGCACTATAGGATAGCCCTGAAGTCTGGGGCTGAGATGTTGCGCGATGCTGTCGGGAGGGAAGTTTAGGGAATTGAGAAGCTTCTTGCGTTCCTGTGTCCACTTCCATGTCCTGGTTCGGAGGACTGTTTCCGGTCGCTCTTCCCGCCCCATGGGTTGCATAGTTCAGAGAGATGCCCGAGTTTCCTAGCGGAACCACGTTGCTTCGTCCGCCACGATCCGCGTCTCCGTCGTCATCAAGGAAGTCGTCCCCCTGCACCGTGCCGCCGCCGCTCCCGGTTGCGCTAAGATTCCCCATTGATGCAATTATCTATCTCTAAGAATTCAAGAACGTCAATATTAAGTACTAATAATTAAATGCTACTAAGTACTGGCATCTAGTTCTGATATCTAAGCATTAACTAATCTTCCATTTATTTTAATGTTTAACTAGTATTCTATGTGTGATTGTTTTTCAATTACCAATCTAGGTACTAATTTTTACTTGCTACCAATTACTAGTATCCATTTCTGGCTGCTGAAGGATGAAAAAGTACTGATATATTAGTATTAACTAGCAAGTACAAACTTATTATTCTATGTGATTGTTTTCTATGCCAATCTAATAATACATCACTACTTGCAGTATGAAATCTTTATCTTGACTATTAATTTCATACTATAGATATCTATATCATCTTGATGCATGTCTAATTTTCTAGAAAGTGACTACTACATATTTAATCCGCCCAAGGCGTGGCTGTTGTGTGCTACTCCCTGTCCGAAACCCGGGTTTTAAGGGGGATTTAGTAGGAGGACGCAGCAAGGAGGTAGTGCTGGCAATTTGTTAGGCTGTGAGCTACATTAATTTCACTATTGAGTGGCTGTGTAAGGTACGCAGTGAGGTAAATGTTGTGGCAGTTCTGATGAAGCGCCTATCACTTGTATAAATAGATAATATTGATGAAAGTCCACAAAATACTCTGGAAAATTTTAGATATCCAATAGCCACCAGTATTTGAGATAGAAACCTGCACTTTGTAATCAAAAGTTTAATGGAAAAGCAGTTTAATGAATGATAGATAATTTTGACTAAAGATTGTAAGTTCAATGAATGATAGATAATTTCGACTAAAGATTGTAATTACAGTGCAATGTTACATCTCTAACTACCACAAATACCTTATATGAAAACTCGAATTTGACATGATAAACAGCCGAATGTAAAATAGACAACCTTGACACAAGTTTGTAATACACTAGAAAGGTTAAGATATCTAAAAACCACAATAAACACGCCCAGAAATCTTAGGTATCAGTTAAACAGACACTCATGAAATAAGCAATACTTGCACATGAATGGCCCCAGATATTATTGTTATATTCAATGGTCATATACAAAATGTGGATAAAATTCAGTAAGGTTAGTTCTAATCTTTCAGTGAAACTGCAGGTCTCTGACTTCCTATTCCAATATTAAAAACATTCAGTGCTCCCAACTCCAATAAACAAATCATAACTCCATCCAAGTAGCACTTCCTAGGTTTACTCGTAAATCGATTTCTTACTTTATATTTGAATTCTGCTTTTACCTTGGTAACCCCGCTGAGGATGCTTACCAAGTGTAGTGGTGCTGCTCAAGATCTCACCATGTTTCTCCAATTTGCCCAAAGAGTTCCATCAGCTATAGGAGCTAATGCTGCTAGTTTAAAATTCATATATAAACAACATGACAAAAACATAGACATCAAAAGATAAAACAATTAAAGCGCCCTTCCAATGTAAGACTAGATTTTGCTACGTGCTTGTCATCCCGGTATGGCGTACATGTGTATGTGAAAGTGTGTACAATATAACACGCCGGTTTATGTGTATGAATGGGTTTGAACGAGTGTATCTATGATGTCATTACTGTTATCTGTATTTTCCAGCACCATATTGCCTGAATGAAGTCCGTACAAATGCATTGTCATCAACTAAAATGTGTACGATTTCTGGGCACTGCTTGTGTATTGAGGATGTCCATTGCACATATCTTGACATTGTTATGTCCTTATATCCAAATTCCAAATCTGTACTGTACTGAGCATTTACTTGACCTTGCGGTATCTTGAGTTTATTAAATTTGTGTAAATCGATGTAAATCCACTTTGATAACAAATTACACTCCGCCTAGCATTTTGTTTTCTTTGGAAAATTTGGCATGCTGTCTAAAATTCCCCGTTGTTTGTTTTATCTAGTATGATCAAAGAGCCTCAATATTTTGCCCTCCCCGTTTTAAAATTAATTTTCTTTTTTTAGGACGGAAATGAAGTGTTCTTTAGGATCAAGCGAACCACACAGCTGAGAAAGCTGATGAATGCCTACTGTGACAGACAATCTCAGGACTTCAATTCGCTGGCTTTCCTCTTTGATGGTCGTAGGCTCCGCCCGGAGCAGACCCCCGACGAGGTAGGTGGACTGAAAGTTATAGCTTCTAGATGCCTATTTTTTTTTTTTTTGACAGCAGATGCCTATTAGTTAGTTGGCTTGCAAGTCTGAGCTTCAAATCCTTTTTTTTCAGCTTGAGATGGAGGATGGAGACGAGATCGATGCTATGCTTCACCAGACTGGTGGTTTTGCAACCCAATCTTGAATCTGCTAACCTGTTATCAGTTGTGTTTATGGGATTTTGTTATCCTTAGATGTCTCGTTGTCTTAAATGGTCTGAGCTACCTAATTTCAGCAAACAAATGCTGCTACCCTTTAAATAGATTTTCTTCAGGGCAATGTGGACAATGTTACCAAATCTTTAACTTCCATTTTGGGTTAACTGTGGTTATGCCACTTCCGTTTATGCTTTGCTGTATGACAAGTATATGATCATTTCAGAATTTTAGTGCCGAATCCGTCTTGTGTTGGGTACACATTGCTGTGTATTTAGAGATGTTTTTGAAAATCTTGTGGGGCTCTTGGTAGTGTTTTTGAAAAGCATGTCTATGCTGTGTTTGGAACCCGGGCACTTTTTTGCAAACAGATAGCATACCGGTTCAGTGCAGCTGAGCCGATGGGTGTCTCACCCCAGTCTTCCCTTTGCATCAATCCAGACTCAGTGGCACAGCTGGACTTGCTTGGTCGAAGTGACCCTGGGTACTGACCGTTGTGATATCTTTCCAATATGTGCTATCATTGGCTAAATGTGCTTTTAGTGATATATTAGTTATGTGCATACCTATCAGTTGTCTGTTTCCTATTGTTTTTGAAAGAGTAAAATAGTTGTTAAAACAGCTTTCGCAGCAAAAATGATCTTTATCTATAATTGGATTACAAGTTCAAGTAATTATGGTGGAAGGATGACTGGTCTGGTGAATCATGGAATAAAATTATGTGGTAAGAGCTTTTTGGTAGAATGTAGTCGGATGACAAAGTGTGTGTTTGATATACTTGTGAACTCACACAACTGCACCCCATTACACCCAATCAACTAGCCCCAAAACTGATTAATCAGTTGCATGTTAAACGGGAATGATATATTATGAATAGATGCTGCTTTTGTTACAATTAAGGCCTAGGCTTTAATATTGTCTCAGGCTATTTTTAGTGTATTTTCAAGTCATATTAAGGATAAAATTCCGTAGGGGTTGTCGCTAAAAACACTTTGGTGATGTGGGGTTTATTATGTGGTACTGCAAAAGTTGTGCAGGTTCCGGGCCAAAACGATAGCTTTTGACACGGCATGGACCAAGCAGAAAGAAGGATGCTAGGACAACAGTGGGACAAAAGCTGTGTGTAGTGATAGCATCAACAATAACCCAACCATTTCCTCATAGAATTGCCGTCACTCTGTTTGAGCAGAGTTTCTAGAGCTTGAAACAATACAGGTCACCAGTGACCTTCTTTCTTGCGTTCTCACGTATAATCAGCCACAGTCGTCAAAGAACATTGTATTGTACTGATGGCAAAATTGTAGTGAATTTTGGGTGAGACGAAGTGGCCCCAGGTATTGCCGATGAGTTTGATACCACAAAACTGTTAACCACAGGAGAGAGAAATGAAAGTTTATACAATCCCTTTTTATGTTAATATGTTCCTATTGCTGGTTTCTTGTGAGAGAGAAATGGAAGTTTATATGATCCCTTTCTATTTTAATATGTTCCTATTGCTGGTTTCTTGTGACTTACAAGCCATCCGTTGGCGGTGGCTTTCGAATTTAGAATCTTTTTCTATACAAGAAAATTAAATCTTGGAGATACCAAAGTTGTGAGCCCTAGCGACAATACGTAGTTTGCTGTGTGAAAAGTAAGAAGGTTGATGGAGTTTAGAATATATATTCTTGGAGGACATTTGTAGGACCCTTGTTTTACGAACCAAAACGAAACATTTGGGCGTAAGCATCATTCTATGCACATTTTACACGTGATGTTATGCACATTATAAATAATGTAATAATATAATGAAAATTGAGAACTAATACATAATGTTTTAATTATTTTAATTCTCAATATATAGTTTGAATATTAAGATAATTGACGGGTTGTGATTCATAAGACAGTCATGGATATGCATTTACATTCAAAGCGTCATACTAACAATGGTAGGCAGTCCTCCTTAAGCTCGTTATAGTAATATTTAAAAAAATATTTATTTTTCGTTGAATAGTTATCAATACCATAGTTTGAGAATTGTGAAATAGAATCTTGAAGTCAGTTATGTTTGCTCAATCCTAATTTTGCTTTACATATTTATTATTTGAGTTGTTGAAATTTACCCCAATACATAGATGCTTCAAAGAGCTTATAAGTTGTACCAAGGTGTGCATTGCTCCTAAAAATGCACTGCACCAAAATGCTTGTTGGTCCCAAGAGTCCATTGTACTAGAGTGCTCATAAAAATCCACCAAGAGCTCAATATGCTATAAAGGATAAAGATCCTAAGAGGATCGTCAACCAACACGTCTGAAAATGGATCATTTTAGTCGAATCTTTAACACCTATCTTATTACATAACTATTCTCCAAAAATATTAATTTAAAGCATAAAATAAAGTATAGCTTGTTTTTGTAATCATTATATGCATTGTCCAACAAAGAACTAGATAAATATTGTTTACATGATTCACTTCTTTGTATTAATGAATAACAACCAATAACTCCTACATATACTCCCAAAGCATCACAATGGCATCCTAAACATTCTCCCTATCTCAATTAGGGCCTTTTAATATTCAAAAACTCAACCAAAACTAATGAATTTCCATGAGCATGAAAGCTCTGCCTTAGGTCAAATTAGGATTTCTAGCTCATGTTTAGGGTTTTTAGGTCACTATTAGTGTTTTACTTATGTTCTACAATCATTTACATCATTATTAGGTTACATGTGACAATTTACTAACTTTCATATATGTTTCAAATCACGATTTTCTGACGTCTTTTTTAGAGTCATTTAACATATTCATTATCATAAGGTTTCCACATATAATGAGATTCTTATGCATAAATAAAATAAATAATATATTCTATACTAATACATACCTAGAGATGAAAGTATATTATTGTTATGGATCTTTATACTACTACAGCTTATGCTTATGCTTATGTGTATGGTTATGCTTATGCTTCTACTTCATCTACAACTACATCTACATACCATTTTACATATAGTAGTATTCACCTTGATATATATGTGACTAACTTAGATCATTTTAGGTTAAAAATAAATTGATTCTTACCATGTACTCTTGTTGATCCAAAATGGCACAATATTACCTGTTCTCGTCGAGCCAAAATGATGCTATACTACTTCATGAGGATCCTAAATGATCACAACAATGATTATGGTTCATGAATAGACAAAAACCCATACTAATCATTGTGTATTATTAGTACAATCATCCATTTCATTACCTTCACAAAAATGACATAATGTATGTTAAATGTAAATCATATGCCAAACTAGAAAGCTAATTATAGTTTCTAATATTAAAATGTGATTGTGACGATCTTCCTAAAATGTTATCACATCGAATAGTATTTTGTGGTACCAAAAATGCCCGAAAAGGATATTAGCTCAAAACATCATTATTGTGTGAATTCCATAAAGACGGGAGAGTGAGATCAGGTTACATATATCAATATTTGTTTGCAGTAGTAAATATAAATATTTTTTGCATACATCTACTATCTTTAATCACATTAATAAAAGTGATAAATGTTCATGTATATTGAGCAATTAGTACACATAACTACCATTGAATAGAAGCACTTCTACATGAAAAGTTGAATAGAAAATATACAATTCAATAATAAAGTTGTATTCAATTATGGACCTATTAGGAGGTATAGAATGTACAACTATTACCATTTTGGAGATTCTTAGAAACTAGATTAATGTGAGGACCACACTTTAGGTTAATAGTAATTCTAATATTAGAGTTTCCTTAGACTAAACCTAACTTATTCTATCAATCATTACAAACTTTAACAAAATGCTACCCAAAGTGGCAATCCAAAAATTGGGTATTTCTAATTCTTCATAAAAATGTAATTTATAAGCTGTTATGGAGTCAAAACCCTTATTCATAGCTATTAAAGTTACACTAATCAAAATTAATTATTCATATTCAAATATGCTAGAAGGGGATCACTATCTTTACTAACATGCAATCCATTTTACAACTTATATGTATAGGAAATCAAATCAATAGTTAATAAACAACACCAACATCGACACCAGGAAACTAAGAGTAAAGAGGCAAATTTAATCTAGACTAGTTCTATTTACACCATTTTTTCCATGACCCTTTGTTGGATGACATTAAATCCGAAAACATGGGAAACAACCAATAAGATACCAATATACATCCATAATGAGTAGAAATTTCTATTCCATATAGATAAGCAAGTATCAACAATAAGTTCTAATCATTTGGACTCATAAGAAGATATCAATAATTATTTGGCATGTCTAATATTATATACTAACATGAAATATCAACAACAAATTAACATCATGCCAATTATTTGAGAATTAATCTTCTAGATCAAATTCTAATGAAACAATGCAAAATTTGAAATTTAATTCTATTAAACATTGAATAAAGGATATAATATGTGATTTTGTAAAGGACTATGTAAACAAAGCTATTTTATAGTCTAAACATGCAAATTAAGAAAGAAAAACATACCCATGAATGCCTCAAATATCAGACTAAGGTATCATGACAATTTGAATACAAAATAACATATAAAAGACCTATAGTGATCATGACAATTCAAATACAAACCAACATACAAAAGACCTTAAAAGTCACATAATTATACTCTTATGATTACCATATATTTATTTTTCCATGATTAGCTCATCTTACGCACATCGAGCTACAAATATATCTCTACATTACAAGTCTCACAATTACCAACACCATAAGACTCAGTCCCTTGGTATGTACAATGAAAAAGTAACAAGGGTTCAAGGGTATGCAACCTACTAAAAACCGATTTTGTACCTAGGCACTCATGCTAGACACCACTTCTATAACACTTAGCAACATGGGCGGTGATGTTAAATTCCTAATTCCCCAAGGTCTAAAAATGACGAAAATTTTATATAACTTCACATTTTCCCAAAGCACAACAGAACAAGACTTTGAAATTGAGCCATGGGCCACCTCCAAGTACATGAGGTCCCATTCTTTACTATTGATGTTCTTAAAGTTGTGTTCAGTTCACCCTATGGGTGAGACCTCTGAAACTCCTAGACACATTCCAAAACATGTAATTCTGGGAACATTCTCACAACCTCTTATTGCATCTAGAAGAGAACATTTTATGCCGCTTGAGTAGTCCAAACATACTCTTGATGTCTGTGTAGTTCTGTGCCATTCACCTTTTGGGTGAGACCTCCAAAACTCGTCACACATATTCGTAGATGTGCAATTCTAGGAGCCTCCTCATAGTCCCTTCAACACCTACAAGAGAACATGTTATCCCTCTCTACTAGTCCCAACACTAGAAATATATATGGTGACCAAGGCATCCAAAACTAAGTGAATATTTCACTTTAATTTTATACCAAATAAATCATCTTTCATAAATTTATTTTATTTTAAAAGCATCTATATTATTAAACTAACATTTAAATGATCCCCATATTATGAACATTAAAGAACAACATTATTTATGCTAAGGGATATTCATAATAATCATAAAGGAAAATAATTATGTTAACATTCAATATTATTATATAGTAGTATTGAGATATGTTCTATTGAGATCATATTTTCATTACAACCATTCTCACGTCTTCACTTGCTTTAATCATTTTTTGTAATGCCCTCCTCCCTCCTCCCAAGGCTCTAGTAGAATTTTATGAATGATAATTGGCCTGAAATACTACCACTATCCTCGGTTTCACACTTTTTCCTCACTCATGCACATATGCGATCAACTTCTTAATAGGTACCCATCCTAGTACTACTCCAGGCTAGGCAAGCTTAACCACATACTACCTATTGCTGGTCTATCTAAAAAGAAGGTTACTTGGTGATATATATAGTCTAATAATACCTTTTAAATTCATTATCCAAGATTTCAAATCCTGGAAAATTATACTTCCATACATATACACTTGACATCCTTGTCAAGGATAAACTATGGCCTTACAATCTATTTCCCAATTCAGTGCAGACCTAAAATGGTTAATGTGCACTCAACTCCCATTCACGGATACAATACACGAGTGGATCCATCTACTCAGATAGTCTTTTCCAACATGCGTAGATTTCATGACTCAATACTGGTATGTAACATGCCCATGTGGGTCCTTTGTAACCACTGCCAAAGGCTCTAGTAGAGTTTTGAAAATGGAGATTGGACCCACATACCATCACTGGCCTTGACTGTGACTTTGTCCTCACTCACACACAACCCAATTCAACTTCATGATAAGTTACCCTTACTAGTACTACTATGTGTTGAACATGCTTAACCAGTGAGTACCTATTACCAAGTTACTTAAAAGTGAGGTGCACCCTGATGATGTGAGTAGTCTACTCTTTTTTAATACCATTTTATTTAAGGCCTCAAATCCATGGAAATTACAATATTCTGTTCTCAATTACTTTCCCTGATAAGGATTTTAGTGACTTTCACTGAATGTATTATCATATAAATATCACCTAATACTTCCTTGTTTATTTTTAGTTACCAATTTTTACTTGCACCACACATTCAAGATAGAACTATATATCACAACAAGAAAAGTTGAAAGCAATTTTAATATCTCAAGATATCCTAGCTAGGATTATTTTGCAATATAATATTCATTTCACCAGAATTTCACTAAAAGCACCACGTCCATATGAAATCATGGAAGCATAACATACCAAGATTAACTCAAGAGTTTCTTGTGTATAGGGTTATAGATAGAATCTAGGTTTTATCATCTATTGTCTCTTTCTATGAATGTAATGCATTGCATCTTAATATGTATGAGAAGAAACCATTTGACATTCTTTAATAAATTCTTGTGAAGTAAGCTAAGTTGTAAGCATGCATACCTTTTCAATTATTTATCTAACATAAGTTATGTGCATTGTCTATGCAAAATTCAACCTTTTGGGATTGAAAATTGGTTCCTAGGTCGATGTGTACATTTCATAACTATTTTTATTCTATTGTGATACATTAACCATTTCTTCACCATGATATACAACCATACTTTAGATATTAATTCTTCAATTTTGTTGGTTTAGACATTACTCAGTCACCATTCCTTCAGTTGGGATTAAATCCATTTACTTTAATTAGTTATATCATATAACAAATTAAAACTCAATTACATCAAATTTATACATTTCTTGTCACGACTTAATTCAATTCTCTTTTATTCCCATATTTTAAAAATTTTATGCCCATATTCTATAATTATTTCAGCAAAAGTGGCAAATAATGAATTTAATTTCTACCCTTCAATATCCAAATAAACTATTTGCTTCAAAGCATAGAGTATTTGAAGGTCCACCTAATCCATATTACATGTATTATTCTCATTTGTCTCAAAGTGAGCGTTTGATTGGAAATAAACTTATTTGAGGTGGTTTCCACTTTTATACAATAACATATATAAGCATATTGGGTTAGAATACAACAAATACATTTTTACTTCAAAAGTTATTAATAATTCGTAGAGAAGAATGTTTGTTTCCATATATATATATATGACTAGTTTTAGTTTCTTTTAATTATAAAAATTGGTGGTTCTATTCATGCCATCATCTGGGCTTGAACTTGAGACCTATCGGTAATATTCAAGGATCTGACCACTTGAGTATCCACTCTTTAACGAGTAGGTTTAGCGATTTTGTTCTTATTTATTATTTCAAAAGTGGATTTTACAAATTTCATGCAACCATATTAGTTTTTTGCATACTATCATTGTTATAAATGCCAAAATTATCATATGAACCTTGATTTTTTTACAATATAAAAGGTTATCCTCAACACTTGAAAGCCTTTAGTTACAATTCCATTCAATCAATTACTTAGTTGTAGCATCGATCATGTCATATATGTAAGTCAATTCCTACAAATTAACCTTGAGTAAGGTAAAATCCCATTCAAAACCTTTAATTTGACTAACATAAATGAATGCCTTTTTAATTCATAAAATACTTATCAAAATATACCAAGGAACAAAATTTAATTAATGCCATTTGAATGTGACCGCAATCCATTTATGATTACTTAATTTCCAAACAATTTTCTCACTTGGGTTAATGTCAACATTATAACACAAA
Source organism: Alisma plantago-aquatica (assembly GCA_963693085.1). Lineage (NCBI taxonomy): Eukaryota > Viridiplantae > Streptophyta > Magnoliopsida > Alismatales > Alismataceae > Alisma > Alisma plantago-aquatica. Next base: position 645,353,593 of record OY856409.1, on the reverse strand, counting down.
ACATGGTAGATTCATAATAATATGCACTCAGTAGATACATATTCACATAATTTAATAAGAAAGTCACTACACATCAAATGGTGACTTTATAATCAAGGATAAACAAATTCCTAATACATTCTAAATGATTACCCAACATATGTCAAAATATAAGAAATACCGCCCATTATTATTTAGCTTCAATATCATTCTTAAATATATGAAACAAGACTGAAAAAATCATCTAGAAATCCAAATGTATCTTGGATGTCCTCCTACTATATAATATCTACCAATCTTCAACAAACTCTAGCATCATCATCATCTTTAGTCTCATTCAATTCATACAGGTTGCAAATCATGAAAGGTATATAGAAGATAAGGAGGTCAAGTTATTTGGTATATGAGAGGTATATTATATGAAATTAGAAAATAAAAATAAAAATAAAAATGAAACAAAATATTCCTAATGTCACACCCTAGACAAAAAATATGATTCATACTATTTTTGGTAGTGAAACTCAAATTGGAGGTCTCATGTAAAAATAAATAAAAGTTGTATGGAGTTGCCACCATGATTTATATAGAAAATGAGAAAAACAGATTTATGTATCATGATCTATGGTGTAAAACTGATCTGGCATCCAAGCTAGATTAATAAAAATAAAGAAATAAATGCAAACCATAAATTCATGCCTGAGGATCTTGTTATGAGCGCTGAAGTTTTAGACCCCCATCTTGTCTGATAAACTGATATCAAGCCGTTTTCATGCGATATTAAGGAAGAGATATTTTGGGATGATACAAATAAATAAATAAAAAAACAGCAATGCGAGAACAATAAAGCACACTTTTTATTTACATGCAAACTTTTAGGACTAGAGATGTCTACATCCTTCCCATAATTACCCTAAAAGTCATTTTAGATAGATTGGGGTCTTAGTCACCTCAAGACCTCCTAGAAAGGATATCCCTTGTTGGTATGTATGCCCATAGAGACAATCATATGATGATTGTGATGGGGAATTACATACTTGATTTGATAACAATAAAGGTAATTATGTCTATAATGATTGTCACAATCATGAGATGATGACACAAACATAGTAGATGTCTAAAGAATTATGTTACTCGATGACATTTGTCTTTAGGTTAAGGGCCTGAACAATGAGATCATATGTATGATAAGAGTACATACATTCTTGTTATTTCACTAATCAGATATCAATGTGGAAGAAAAATAGACAACAATAATTCATAACAGTAGAGTGTGTGTTGATTGATGACTACGTCTCATTAGTCATGATGTGTGATATCAAGTCAAGCATACATGTATATGTTAGAAATAGTGTATCAGACAAACCCACCTTGAGAGTGATACATGGATACCATGGAATGGTATTCAAAATTAACTCTCATAGTAATAGTGGTGATTGTGGTTCTTCAACCTGAATTCACACACTCATCACGTTGTTCAATGTATTTAAACATCATCCGACATGATCTTGAATAAGGGTTGCCATTAATGTGATGCTCAGGTGCATTGTGACACATGAGGATTGAGTGTGAGTGATATAGATGAGATTTATCCCTCTTGTAGGAGTTTGATATCCTACCAATTGATAATAGAAACTGAGAAATGTATGCCTATACTTGTGTGACTCAATATGGTATATGTGAGCTCACATGTATCTAAGACAGTTTGCTCTAGCTCAAGGAACATGGATTGAACATCAAAGAGGATGAAGATTCCATGCTTGGAGTTCAATCTGGATATCAGAGACAAAGGAACTATACAATCATGACAACAATGATCACGGATTATAGGTTGAAGTTGTTCTCCAACTTTCTAAATAATTTGGGTAGCAATGATGTGTTGCTAGATAATGCTCATTGCTTGTAATGTCATAATTTGGTTATGGACATTCATTGTTAATGTAAAATTGGGACCTATAGGGTCACACACATAAGATGCACTTGGAATACAAGTTTATTCATGAATGATGTTTAACTTTATTACTAAAGTATTTCAATATTCAATTTAAAAAAAAGATTGAAAATTGACTGAGTGAACTGTGAACTGACCGATTCAAGTATTGAACTTATCAATTCAAATGTTAGTCCAATTGGAAACAACATTGGCTGAATAATACCTGAACCACGACATGAACTGACTAGTTCACTTAGTGAAATGATCAACTCAAGGTCTGAAACAACCAGTTCAAGTGTTGAACCACCCAGTTCAATGTTCAATTTGATTGGATCAAGGATTGATACTGATGTCATGTTGTGCATTAATCAAATATTGAATGCTAATGTGATTAAAAATAGGAAATCATGTGAGATGACCGGTTCAACTGACTAGTTCACTTAGTGAAATGATCAACTCAAGGTCTGAAACAACCAGTTCAAGTGTTGAACCACCCAGTTCAATGTTCAATTTGATTGGATCAAGGATTGATACTGATGTCATGTTGTGCATTAATCAAATATTGAATGCTAATGTGATTAAAAATAGGAAATCATGTGAGATGACCGGTTCAAGTGTTGAACCCACCTAGTTTACCATTGAACTGACCATTTTACCATTTGTAGCTTCTGAAAAATTCATAACATTCCTTCTCTTCGACTCCCGGATGAACTAGAAACCCTGAACCTGGCCATCCTATATAAATGGGGGCAATGTAGGCTTTCAAATATACAACGATCTCTCTAAAAAGAGTTGTCCTCTCTGGTTGTGGTAACCAAGAGAGACCGAGCAAGTCTTACCTATAAAAGGGAGGGACAATAAGGGAGAGACATCACATAAGAGTGAATGAACTCTAGTAGGTTGATATCCGAAGGGTCAACTCCTTCCCATTGGCTTTGGTAGTAGAACATGGAGTTCTTGGTGGTCTGTGTAGACTACTACAGAGGCAAGGAGGCCATTTCCATCAACTAGGAGGACACATACAATCATTGTTTGTGGTGATCAACCAAGAAGCCACTACTGTTGTTGTCTATGTGAAACTTGAAGAAAGTCACACACTACTGCAAGGCATTATCACCGGACTTGCTCCAGGACTAGGTATATGCCTTGCAACCATCATTCCCATTACATAATTGTTGACACAATATGTTTTTTAAGTGGAATATGACAGTTAAATTTTTGTTTCTACTGCCTTATATGATTCCATGTTTCCCTACATACCTCACAAGTGATTAGAATTAATACATATGATGTTCTAGAGGATGATAAGTAGGTGTGGGTAGTGAATAAGATCTAATCTCTTTTTTTGATCAGAGGAACATGAACACAGAAGAGGATCACATATGAAATATTAAAAAAATGAACAATTAAAGAAGGTAAATCATTAATACAAATAAAGTAGTTAGAAGAAGATGCATCACTTAGAAGCACAATCAAATTACCTTTATTCATGTATCCTAATAGAATTAACATGACAAGTGTTATCAGAGGAAGGATACTATGATTATGAATACTCTATAAAGTAAAGAGAGAGAGAGAGAGTTTGATCCTCTGGCTTAATGAAGTTTGAAAGGGCACCATAATGTTGACTCAAGGTCAATTAGGTCAATGTTGACTCACGTCTAAATTGATTAAACCTGTGTTTTGATGATGACTAACCATTCCACATATTGGTGTCTAATGCTTCTACTTGAGTAATTTCAGATTAGGTATAGACACATTCCAATTGCCCTATCTTGCGCATCTCAAATTGGAGAAAAGACAAGTCAAAGTCATACAAGTGCACACTTTTGTAATATGATGTATATCCATTAGAATCATGTTGTAAATCACTTGTAATGATTGTATGACTTGTAATTAAGCTTAGAAAAATTCCAGGAGCACTTAGAACGATTTTTAGAGCACTTTTAATGCAACTTCAAAAATCAATTACAGGCACTTGGTCGGTCCAGTTTCACACCCTGAAACTCGACCGATCAACCTTGGTTGATTTTCTGAAGCTTGCATCGGTCGAGTTGTGCACTCACAGAACTCGACTGATTGGGTAGTAGGCCAGTTCCAGTTGGAATGGTCGGTCGAGTTTCCTCAGAACAAACTCGACCGATCATTTCAATATCGGGCTGCCTGCTACTTGATCGGTCGAGTTACACATATAGAAACTCGACCGAATGCACTGTACGGAAAAGTGCAGAAAAGTGTTTCTAGCCATTGTGGAGTTGCAACAAGTGAAAATAGATCCGTTGCAAGCCACAAAATGGCTAGTTTTCGTTCATAAGTGTTCCCAAAGGTTAAGAGGCACCCCCAGCTATAAATAGGACCCCTTGGGCTTCATTCCAAGGTTGAGAGCATTCATTGCAAACTCTTTGTGAGGTCCCTATTCAATAGTTGAGTGCTTCCTACAACCTCCTCTCTCTCTCTAAGCTTAATCACTTACTACATCCATTAGAGTGAGTAGGAGATTTGTAAGAGAGCTAGTTTCTACTTGTATATCTTGTGAGGATCTCACTTCCACAACCTCCCCATCTCTCATTTGCTATCTTGAAGATGAAGGTTCTCTCTCTTGTCCAAAAGAGGTGAAGAAGAACAAGGGAAGGAGTCCCTTGGTGAAGATCAAGGCTGAAGACTTGGAGCTAGAGTGGGTAAGCCCTTGGAGAAGGCAAAAGACTCAAGCTCAAGTGGGTAAGTCCTTGGTGGAAAGCTTCTCCGAGTGAAGGTGAAGTCAAAGGCGGAAGATCCAAGAAGAGTGGGTAATTCCTACAAGGCCGAAGACTTGTGCAAGAGTGGGTAAGTCCTTGGAGAAGGCCGAAGACTCTTGCAAAGTGGGTAAGTCCTTGGTAAGGTTGAAGACTCTTTTGTATTGGATAGGTAAGTCCTTTGTTGGTCTTGTATTGTAAGTCTTATAATTGAATATAAGAGTGCAATTGGTTGAAGTCCTAGAGGTTGACCTCTCTAGGCAAGTGGACTGATACACTTCTAGTTTGAAGTGTGGAACCACTCTAAATAGCTTGTCTAATTGGTGCATGTTCAATCTCTCTTATCCTTGCTATGCATGATTTAGTTGCACTCAAATTACCTATTTAGCAACCTTATCTTGTCATATATTTTGAAGGTTTAATGAATTTTGTGTAAGTGCTTTCAGCTCTATTCACCCCCCTCTAGAGCATCTAATCACCCATCTAGGATCCAACAAGTGGTATCAGAGCAGGTCTTCTCCAAGCATACTTCAACAAGTAGGAGAAGATGGGTGACTACCTAGGAGGGAGACTCTCGACCAGCCTTCCAATCTTTGATGGGAGCAACTTCCTCTATTGGAGAAGAAGACTTCAATTCTTCATCCAAGGATCAAGTCTCGAGATGTGGCAAATGGTGAACAGCCCATACATTCTACCAAAGACAAACATTGAAGAATGGGATGAAGCCACCTTGATGAAAGCAACCTTAAATGCAAGAGCCATGCACATCCTTTATGCCTCCATGACCCCCACCGAGTTCAACCGGATTTCCTCTTGTGAGACGGCCTATGAGGTATGGAGAAAACTTTGCATCACTTATGAAGGGACAGATCAAGTGAAGGAAAGCAAAGTCTACATGCTCAAAGGGTTGCTTGAGAACTTCAAGATGGGAAAGGAGGAGAGCATAGCCAACATGTACTCAAGGCTCAACACCATCTTGAATGGTCTTGCTGTTCTAGGACATCCTATGTCTAGTGGAGAGATCAACTCAAAGATCCTTAGAACTCTCCCCAAGAGATGGGAATCCAAGGTGACTTCCATTGAAGAAGCAAGGTCGCTTAGGGATATTCCTATTGAAGAGTTCATTGGAAATCTACAAGCACATGAAGCCACGCTTGACAAGAGGGAGGAAGTAGAAAGACAAGAGAAGAAAGAGCTAAAGAGAATGAAGAAGGCTGAAATAAAGGCTCAAATTGAAGCTATCATGGAAAAAGTCTCTCCATCCTCTCAAGCTAAAGAAGATGCCATGTACTCCAAGGGTAGACTCTACAAAGGCAAGTCCTCCTCCATCCGGTGCTTCACATGTGGAAAGAAGGGTCACTACAAGGAAGATTGCCCACAATGCAAAAAGACCCATCTTCACAAGGAGAAATGGCACTCAAGCTCAAGTGGCTCCTCCAACTCAAGCTCAAGTGAAGATTCATGTGAAGGATCAAGCTCAAGCTCTAGTGATGAAGGAGAATGTCATTTTGCTCTTGTAGCATCAACAAGTGAAGACTCAAATGAGGTAAATATAGACTCTTTAGATAAAGAATCCTTGATTGATCTCATTCATGATATTTGTGCATCTCTTAAGTCTTCTCAAAAGAAAAAGAAAAAGCTTGCTAAAATTGTTGATAATTTGTATGTAGAATTAAATGATCTTGAACATGCAAATTCTTGCTTGCTTAATGATAAAAATGATTGTCTTAGCCAAGTAGACTCTATTAAACTTGAAAATGCTAGTTTACTTGATAAGATTAAATTTCTAGAAGCTCAACCTCTCATGCCTAATTCTAATGAAGAACATACTTTAATTGTTGATTCTCTCATGCATGACATTGATGTTCTTAAATCTAAAAACAAAAACAAAGATTTTGTTTTGCATGAATTAGAACTAGAAAATGCCTCCTTGCTTGCTAAAATCAATGGGCATGAATCTTGTTCTAGTTCTACTAATAGAGAGAATGATGTTGCTGCTCTTCATATTGATAGAGATTCTTATTTAACTAAAACTCTTTGCTTAGAAAATGATCTTCTACATGCTAGAGATAACATTAATCAATTGTCTTCTACTATTGCTTCTCTTAAGCATGATAATGATAGTTTAAGATCTTCTTTGCAAAGATTCTTAGTTGGTAAAAAGAATCTTAATCAAATCCTAGACCATACTACTAAACAAATTGGTAGACATGGTTTAGGGTATGATAGTAGTCAAGGGAACAACAAAGATAAAGGGCCTCTAATATTCCATGGAGAATCCTCTATTTCCAAGACTATGGGCACATGCAACTATTGCAATGAATTAGGTCATTATTCTAATTGTTGTCCTTTTAGGAAAGCACCCAAGAGCAATAGGATTTGGGTTGCTAAACTAACTCCTCCGGACCCAAAAACATGATTGGGGACCATTTCATCTTTCTTCTTGTAGGTACTTGCAAATGGATTGACTTGAGCTATTGAATTGTAAATTGACTTCTCAATCCACATAAAAGAAGAAAGGTGAGATGTGCAGAGGGTGACAACAAGTGGAAAAGCAATGGTAAGCACAAAGGTAATGGTTTTATTGCTTATAACCTATCCTAACTTGTTTTTGTCAAGTTAGTGTGTACTATACATATGGTTTTTGAGTTAAAAGTGGTATTTTTGTGTTTCTCTTCACACTCTTGCTCAAAAACTGTTTCTAATGCTTCTATAGTGCATTACTAACTTGCTTAGACATGTCTGGATATGGTTTGTATTTTAAGCATGGCTTTAAATATATGAATTATATGTGCTTCTTGACAGCTGAACTGTCGGTCGAGTTTGCCCTATTGAAACTCGACCGATAGGCACCAAGAGTGTTGCCAACAACTGTCATTGGTCGAGTTGTCCATGCACAGAACTCGACCGATAACACTGTGCACAGAATATACATCGGCTTATTGGATGAGAATTTCTCTCTAAACTAGATTTTCTCAACCAATAGACTTATTCTTTGGCACTCCCTTGGTACCTTTATATATGCATATTGCCATGTTCTAAATTGCCTATCTTGCTTACAACTCTATCTTTCTAATTGCTCAAAATTGGTATATCTATATCTTGCAATTACTTGCTTTGAGTTGTTTTGCAGGTTTTGATGATGATCTCTTTGGATCTCTTGGTTGTGTCTAAAATTGCTTCCGCTGTGCTCTAACTTGCTACATCTATATAGGTGTATATCTTGTTTTGATACAACCTTGAGGTTCTTAGGGGTAATCATCTTATGGTAAGGATGCATATATAGTGAGTTATATCCTTTCATGCTTCTAAAATTGCATATCTCTTTGTTTGGATATATCTCTACATCTTGTCATAGCTTGCTTTATGTTGTGTATTTTTTTGGTATCTCTTGCTATGATCTAGATCCTACTAGTAGTCCTAACTTGTGATATCATCTACTAGTAGTTCACATACATGTAGTTCTAACCCTGTCAATAATTGGTATCTTTACTCATCTATATGCTATGCTTGTATCTTGTCTTTTACATGCTCAAGATTGTTCCTTGAATTGCATATCTACTATCTTGAGTTGCTTGCATAACATTGTGATGCAGGGTTCATAGATCTACATGATATGTAGAAATTGGAGTAGTTTTGGATTTTATGCAGATTTTGCTCCAGTTTCAGTTTTTGGTGCAAGACTAGCATTTTTCATGCAGAAACGACCTTCTGAGCAAGACTCATCGCTTTGCCATGAGCTCCGATGGTTTTTGGTAAAATTCCATCATCTTGAGGGTCAAAATTGTGATTTATTGTTTTTCTGCAGCACTTTATCTTGCATTTTTGGGTTGTTCAAGTATATGATTTAACTTGCTTTTCTTTCTATGCTTGGACAAGACCCTATCTGTGCTCTTCTACTCTCCCTATATATATTTGTATTATCTCCTTTCTCTTAACAAGTGATGTTTCTTATTTTCTTCATAACCCCACTTTTTGAAATGACAAAGGGGGAGAAAGGTATGTCTTCTTTTAAAAAGAGGAAGAAGGCATGTCTTACATGAAGAGGAAAAGAATGTCCATGTAAAGGGGAGAAGGTAAAGGGGAGGAGACATATATGTGTAGACATATATGAGTAGAAGACATAGTTTCTATAAATGTTATGAAAGCTAACCATACAGGAGAAATAACATCAATTGAGGGGGAGTATGAAAACTCCACACGCATCAATTGAGGGGGAGCATGTGAACTCCATTCTATTGAAACCCCTAGGTTTCTCCAAAGGTATGAATTTACTTAAATGCTTTCAATACATTTATGGAATGGTTTGTCATCTTCAAAAAGGGGGAGAATGTTGACTCAAGGTCAATTAGGTCAATGTTGACTCACGTCTAAATTGACTAAACCCGTGTTTTGATGATGACTAACCATTCCACATATTGGTGTCTAATGCTTCTACTTGAGTAATTTTAGATTAGGTATAGACACACTCCAATTGCCCTATCTTGCGCATCTCAAATTGGAGAAAAGACAAGTCAAAGTCATCCAAGTGCACACTTTTGTAATATGATGTATATCCATTAGAATCATGTTGTAAATCACTTGTAATGATTGTATGACTTGTAATTAAGCTTAGAAAAATGCCAGGAGCACTTAAAACAATTTTTAGAGCACTTTTAATGCAACTTCAAAAATCAATTACAGGCACTTGGTCGGTCCAGTTTCACACCCTGAAACTCGACCGATCAACCTTGGTCGATTTTCTGAAGATTGCATCGGTCGAGTTGTGCACTCACAGAACTCGACCGATTGGGTAGTAGGCCAGTTCCAGTTGGAATGGTCGGTCGAGTTTCCTCAGAACAAACTTGACCGATCATTTCAATACCGGGCTGCCTGCTACTTGATCGGTCGAGTTACACATATAGAAACTCGACCGAATGCACTGTACGGAAAAGTGCAAAAAAGTGTTTCTAGCCGTTGTGGAGTTGCAACAAGTGAAAATAGATCCGTTGCAAGCCACAAAATGGCTAGTTTTCATTCATAAGTGTTCCCAAAGGTTAAGAGGCATCCCCAGCTATAAATAGGACCCCTTGGGCTTCATTCCAAGGTTGAGAGCATTCATTGCAAACTCTTTGTGAGGTCCCTATTCAATAGTTGAGTGCTTCCTATAGCCTCCTCTCTCTCTCTAAGCTTAATCACTTGCTACATCCATTAGAGTGAGTAGGAGATTTGTAAGAGAGCTAGTTTCTACTTGTATATCTTGTGAGGCTCTCACTTCCACCACCTCCCCATCTCTCATTTGCTATCTTGAAGATGAAGGTTCTCTCTCTTGTCTAAGAGAGGTGAAGAAGAACAAGGGAAGGAGTCCCTTGGTGAAGATCAAGGCTGAAGACTTGGAGCTAGAGTGGGTAAGCCCTTGGAGAAGGCAAAAGACTCAAGCTCAAGTGGGTAAGTCCTTGGTGGAAAGCTTCTCCGAGTGAAGGTGAAGTCAAAGGCGGAAGATCCAAGAAGAGTGGGTAATTCCTACAAGGCCGAAGACTTGTGCAAGAGTGGGTAAGTCCTTGGAGAAGGCCGAAGACTCTTGCAAAGTGGGTAAGTCCTTGGTAAGGTTGAAGACTCTTTTGTATTGGATAGGTAAGTCCTTTGTTGGTCTTGTATTGTAAGTCTTATAATTGAATATAAGAGTGCAATTGGTTGAAGTCCTAGAGGTTGACCTCTCTAGGCAAGTGGACTGACACACTTCTAGTTTGAAGTGTGGAACCACTCTAAATAGCTTGTCTAATTGGTGCATGTTCAATCTCTCTTATCCTTGCTATGCATGATTTAGTTGCACTCAAATTACCTATTTAGCAACCTTATCTTGTCATATATTTTGAAGGTTTAATGAATTTTGTGTAAGTGCTTTCAGCTCTATTCACCCCCCTCTAGAGCATCTAATCACCCATCTAGGATCTAACACATAATACATTGGATATGGGGGTATTTATAGGTGGATTTTTTTGGTTCGGGGTTCTGGACAGAATATCCTAGAAGAGGCGACAAATCTCCTTAATGCACCATGTTACATGGAACATGAATAAAGTCAACCTCCATGTGGCACATGGTGGATGGCATAGATCCACGAGTGTCCCGAGTTAGATAAATTCATTTTCCATTTTTCCAGTAAATTTTGAAATGTTCTGGAGTAAGTCATAGAAAACCTTGAAGATAGAATAATTCATGATTTTCTCTCAGATTTATTAAGGAAAAACAATTGAATATCTATAGAGAAAGAGGAATATCTTATTCATGTGTAATTAATTGGGTAATTTATAAAAAATTCTCATAAAAAGAAAACTAAAGAGAAAATTATACTTTGAGTCTGAAAAGAAGATTTATTTACATACAACCCTGGAACGGGTAAAAGTTGGTAAAAGTGGGTGTATTGAATATGCATAAAAATATGGAAAATGTGAAAATAAAAAAAAAAGTATGAATGGCAAATGGATTCCATCATTAACTAGAGAATTAGCATTAGTCTTGAATTTCTATCGTGTGAGAAAAAATGGGGTGTCAATAGTTAGCCTATTTAAAAGAAAGATTCGAGATAAGAGTGAGTACCACATGCTTGAGCTAAGTCTGACCTCATTTTTGGTCATGAAAGTCCAAAAAAGTTCAACTCATCAAGAATGTTCTGAAAAACCTTGTCGAGAGTGTAAAGCTTGAGTGATGTATTTTCCTTTATTAGGATGAATTAATGAAATAGTCATTCATATGAAAAATAAGATTGTGCATGAATGATTTCTCTAGAGTAAGGGTAACCTTTGACTAAGAAACTTACCTAATATGACCAATAATTCATTCCCTTGGAGTGATAATAAGACATACGATGCTTATCAGCCACAAAAGTGACACTCACCATTGCTCTAGTTCTTTATTTGTACATGGTTGGTTCTCTCACTAACTCATTCCTTAGTGAGAAAAGGTGGATGCGAAAAAGTGGATATAGTTTGAGGTTTGACATGAATAACTAAGATCAAGAGTTCACGATCATGGAAAATTGTGGGGATTTCTTAATTAGAATAAGATCTTTGACAAATGATTATCACCTCTTCTTCGTACACATTTTTATTTTTTAAAGTGGACCAATTCAAGGTTAGGACTAGAACTCTCAAAAAGGCTAAATGTGGGGAGTTTTCCTATTTGAGATAGGCCTTTAATCAATTAAAGGTTGAGTGTCAGATTAGTTCCTACGTGTAAGGTGAAATCCTATCTAATGACTATATTGGTTAACTGTCTGCCCTCCTAGAGTATTGGTGATCCTTCAAAATAAGTTAAAGTTGGGTACTAGGTGATTATGCAACAAAAAGGTCATCTTTGTAATGTGTTCCTTTACCAATGCATCATCCACTCCCCCAACATTTTCAATGAGCGATTATCCCTAACTCTCAGTCTCTTACCTGATTTCGATTGCAATTACCAAAATGACACTAGAGTTTTCAAATTTTGGTTTTTGAGTCATGATTCAGGTACATAAAAGGTTCTCACAATTCAATTCATTTTTAAGTCATGATCCAAGATTGTTAAGAGAAGTGAAATCATGATTAGTTTAATTTTAGGTCCTTATCTAGGACCATATAATATTTTGAAATAGTGATATGATTTTTGGTCCATCATTAGGTCATGATCCAATACCCAAAATAATTTCACGTGAAATCTTGGTTCAGTTCAAGGTCCAGAGCCAGGACCATAAAAAGATTTTTAAGAGTCAGGGCATATTTTGGTTCAGTTTAAGGTCATGATATGGGACCATCAAAATATCAGAGTTGGGTGGCAATTTTGGTTCTATTAAAGGTCATGATTCAGGACCCTAAAAAGGCCTATAAATGGAATCTCGACTAACCTAGCATCTCACCCTATTCTATTGTTCGAAGGATATAGGCTTGGTTCCTTAGATTTAACCAAACAAGCATAAAGTTATACCTTAATGTACATTGCTAATGTAAATAACATGAATGAATCAATGATAACTCATAAAATATATAGGATTGAAAATAAATATAACATATTTTAGGTGGTATATTAATATAATTATATGTATATGTGCTAACATGTGAGTAAGTTCATGAAATATGTCACATATGCTTGCTTTGTTGAATAATATTCACATAATGACTAAGATATGTTTAATACGAGTCATAGTGTGCTTACCACATGAATATGAATAAAAAATGAATTTCCATATCCATAAATATGAATAATGTACCATTATCTAAATAAATATTGAACTAATGGACATAATATGTATACAAATAATATATGAAAATTCATGCATTATAATACAAGAAACTCATTTGGTAATAGTGTGAAGACAATAGAACTCTAAATAGTAAATAATGATGGTAACAATGTAATGTTAGAAAAAAGGCAGTGAGCCTAAAAATCTAGTTGTATTAGAATTCATAAAAAGAAATCTCTAAACCAAAATATAATATGATAATTGTGTTCCCTGGGTCCCAATTAGATTGAATGCCAAGTTTCACATTATTTGAACAATAAATAACTATCCTAATTTCATTTATAAAATTAAATATGGGATAAGGACAAAAATATTAAATGGATTATTGAATGACTTTAAAACTAAAAAAAAATAATCCTAAAATTGTATTTGACATACCAAAATTGATCTATGTGTCAAATTCACATTAATCGAACAATATTATCTATCCTAGTTTTATTTAGGAGAGAGAATGCAACTTGAGGTCAAAAATATTAAGCAAAATAATAAATAATATCAAAAGAGTAAACTAGTGCTAAAATGGATTCTTCATGTCCTAATTAATTTTGGAGCTAAATTTAGTACTAATAGAATATTGTTTGGACCCTCAAATAAATAAGAAAAGATAATACACTTTAAATACCTAAGATTCCAATTATTTAACCAATGTATCTGATTTCCTAAAGTTCCCAATAATCTCGTTGTCACACTGGTTTTCCAAACTTGGATTCATTTTTATCCATAAGATTAGGATCTAACGACCAATCAATTTTCTTCTTCCTCATGATTTTCTCTCACACTTAGTTGTTTCCCTGCACTATAGCCTGTCATAGTTCCCCTGATTTTGTATCCCCTCTCTTCTTTCCATTCCTCCTTTTCCTCTGATCTCCTTTCCTCCACCTTCCTTCGGTCAACCCACACCTTTTGACCATATTTCTGGTAGGGTTATGTGGCATTCACACTCTGGCTGCACCCAACTCCCTTCCTACCCTATTTTCACCTCTACTATCCTTTCCTTTTCAATCTACTTGCTTCCTTGTATCACTGGACCCCTTCTAACTCTCTGAAAATGATCGTGTCACCTTGAAGAGTTATTATACATAGCTCATTTTGCTCCAATATCTTCAGATGATATCCCTCAACTCCTACCAACCTGCACCAGAGGACTCAGCTGAAGGCCGAGACTTCTGACCTCTGTGAGGCTGACATAGGCATGTATGATTCATTCACATCCACCACCAACTTCTTATACCATTGGTTCTAACAAAGTAGATGAAATCACAGTTTCTTCAATTTTCCTTCTTTATTTCTTGAATCATATTTGGAATTTAAAATCTATTGTGTTGCTTTGGCTCATCGTATTTTCTGTGTTTGAATGTGTCGTCTCTAACACTTATACAATTTTAGTTTTTGCCATGTTTTTCCTTGCCTCAGAGATTCAATCTCTCTCTCCATGGCCAATCGTAGTAGAAGGAATTTAGTGTCATCCCAACCAAAATGAGATAAGGGTCAATGAGACTGAATGTGTCCACTGAACTCTCTGACAGAGGTACTAGGGTTTAAGGAAATTGGGCCCATGGTTTTGATTCTTGAATTAAAGCACTAGTTTCTCACCAGTTCCATCGTGTAGACAAACATCGAACTGAAGATAGTCATCAGGGTTTTTGACTGTCTCACCCTTGATTCCTTTTTCATTTGGTCACGTTCATCAGGGAAATTATGTCTTCTTTCACTCTTCTCTTTAGTGCACCAAGTTGACTGGAGGCCCAGGCTAGATGGCGGATCCCTAATGGGTCATGTCACTTTTATTTATAAAATGGACGATTATATATGTGGCGTTTTGGGTTTTTTTTGATTGCCCAATTTTCTAAAATTCATAATAAATTGTATATAGCTTATAAAAATAAAAGGAAAATGTGATTTGTAATTGTGGGATTTTTTCTCTAGCCAATGATATATGTTCATCTCATAAATCAAATACATTAAATATGTGAGTTTTATAGGATTTTCCTAAAATGATTTGTAATTCTAAATTCATAAATGATAATCCATAAGTCTATTAGTAAAATATGATAACTCATAAGAATATAATCTACAAGATAGCATAATTTTCATAACCCAATTTAATAATGGTAAATATAATATTTTTAGGGTTTGTGCAATTAATGTGAGCCTAATCCTAATTCTATATAATGTGTTTAATAGGTGTTTTGAAGACCATGGTTTGGATCTAGGGTTGGATTGGACATCTTTAGATTCTATCTGAGGTATGTTGCATCCTTATTTATCATATTGAGCAATCACCCATATTTATATCTCTCTCTTGGTCCTTTGGAACACAATACCCTATACACTTTTCTCTGTCTCCCCTTTGAGCTTGACACATATGATTTTGAAGATATGAATCTTTTGTTGGATATTCTTATTGGACTCCAATTCGAGTATTTGATAACCTAACGCTCTTGTGGTGGAATTTATGATCTAATATTTATTTATGGGTCCTCTGATCCCACACTGTAATTGTTGGATGTTCTCATCCTATTATTTCAGATCGAAAAAACTTATTCTTGCCTTTAAATTATGTATGTGCACAAATAAACTAAGTTTATTTATAGTAGCATTACAAATGTACTATCATAATATTTGGGTGCGCCTTTCAACTCACATTATATATATTGGGCACACCTTCCCCCCCAAACTGTGCCTTTCCACCTGACTTAGGCTTGAGATTTTATGGGTCTAAGCCCTATATAAATAAAAGTAGTATAATGCTTTACATGCATTGATTATGATTTGTTAATGTTGTTATGGCAAGAATTGTTTTGGTTAATCATATCCTTCTAATAAATGGTTCATCTATTGACTTTCTTATCATCATTTTGAAATTCATATTCTTTGA
Organism: Alisma plantago-aquatica; assembly: GCA_963693085.1. Lineage (NCBI taxonomy): Eukaryota > Viridiplantae > Streptophyta > Magnoliopsida > Alismatales > Alismataceae > Alisma > Alisma plantago-aquatica. The sequence goes on along the minus strand of OY856409.1, from coordinate 645,337,817 downwards.
TATCCACTTGGATAGTATTTTTCTCTTCTATAAGAAGCCTTGTTATATTTTATGTCCATTTTCTCTTAAATTTCTCAATCCTCAATTAATATACATAAACTGGCTTTTATGCTGATAACATCCATTTTGTCTTCTCCTTTGGAGTATGCTTCCAACCCCTAGGTGAAGGACATCGATGACATGATATCAAGATGTGAACCTGGCTTAAGGAACTGACTTTTGGGAGATAAACTTGAGATAGTTTAAATATCCCTCTACTTTGATCCTAATGTTGTTTCTTTCATGTAAACCCCAAGTGGGAGAATATTGTAATATTTTAAAATTGAATATGGTCAACAAATATCATTTGATAGCTATACTTCAGTTATTTTGTATATTATCATATGAAAAATGAAAAGTTTACACCTATCCCAACATGCTTTTTAGTGTGTTTGAATTAGGTGGGTTTATTCCTCAAATTAAGTAGGGAGTGGATACCCTCTCAGGTCCCACTCCTTACAAGATGGTATCAGAGCCATGGTAGTCAGCTCTGACTATTTTGTTTTTATCTCCCTTAGGTTTCCTATCTTACCCTATAAAATCCTAATTAGAATCCTTACCTTGCATAGTCACCCTCTAAGAAAGATGTTTACCCTAGAACTTATCTAAGTTGTTTAAGAGGTGATGAATGAACAATTTGGAATTATAAGATACACATATAAGAATCTTGATGAGTAAACCCTAGTGTGAGAGGACCCTTAAGATCATGTATATGTTTATTGTAGAATATACCTTTGGAAGTTATGAGTTTGACTTTAGGATGGAGATAGGTATGATGATGGTAAAGTAGTAGGATACTAATATGTTACTATGGAATATTTTATGACTCAACTCTTGCAATTTATTTTGGATCCACCTTTTGATTTGTATCGAATAGATTTCATCGTGAAAATTTTCCATTATACTATTATATGTACAAAAGAAAATTTTATGGATTTATTGATGTTTTCTCAAACTAAATCACAAGGAAGAGAGGTGTGCACTTTGATATAGAAACCTTAGATTTAGTTGGAATGGAATTCATAAACCTTAGTTTTGAGTATAATTGATGACTAGGATAGTAAGGTTTGTGCTAAAGGTTTAACTGACATACCCTTATTTACCCTATGACTTTTTGGTTTCTCACGAGACCTTAGGGTTGTTAGGTTAGGAACACAAGGACCTAAAATTCAACCCTAGGTGTATATTACATGTTAGTTGGATACATGAACAACATGAAAAAAATTATAACCAAAGATGCATAAGAAGCCCTAGTACCTTGATGTTGTGTAGCTTGGCTTATTATTTTAAAACTTTTAAGAGGTGGAGGGTAGTTGGTTGGTGGTATAAGGATGGATGGATTTTGGGGATGAAATCCTCTTTAAGAGGTGGAGTGTTGTAACATACTGAAACCTAGCATCTTACCCTATTCCATGGTTAGGAGGATAGTAAGCTCGGTTCCTTAGATTTAACCAAACAAGGATAAAGGTATGCCTAATGCACATTATTAATGTATATAACAATATAATTCAATGGTAACCCATAACATATATAGGCTTGAAAATAAATACAACATATTAAGTGGTATATTAACATAATAACATGTATATGTGCTAAAATGTGAGTAAGTTCATGAAATATGTCACACATGCTTCCTTAATTGACCAATATTCACATAATGGCTAAGATATGTTTAATATGGGTTACAATGGGCTTGACACATGAATATGAATAAGTGAATTTCCCTATCCATAAATATGAATGATTTACCGTCATCTAAATATATATTGAATTGATGGACAACATATGTTAAATAAAAAATATGAAAATTCGTGCATAATAATAAAAGGAAAGTCTTATCATAACAATGTGAAAATAATGGAACTCCAAATAATAAATAATAATGGTAATAAAGTAATGTTTTAATAGTATAATGGTAATGAGCCCAAAACTCTAATTGTATTAGAATTTGTAAAGGGAATTCTCAAAACCAAAATCTAATACAAAAATTGTGTTCTTTGGGTCCCAGTTAGATTGGGTGCTAAGTTTCACACTATTTGAACAATAATAACTATCCTAATTTCTTTTAGAAAATATAATGTGAGACAAGGCCACAAATATTAAATGAATTATTGAATGACTTCAAAAGAGGAAGCAAATCCTAAAATTGTATTCTACATAACAAAATTGATAGTGTCAATTTTCACATTATTTGAACAATCTTATCGATCCTAGTTTTATTTAGAAGAGAGAACATAGCTTGAGTTATATAATATTAAAAAAAATAGTAAACCCCCCAAAAGTGAAAATTAATTCTAAAAGCAGATTCTTCATGTCCTCACTAATCTAGGTGCTGAATTTGGCAGCAATATAATATCGTTTGAACCCTCAAATAAAAGAGGAATTATAATACACTCTAAAATGCTTAATATTCAAATTATTTAACCCATGTAAGTGATTTCCTAAAGCTCTCACTGACACACTGGCTTTCCAAACTCATACTTATTTCTATCTATCAGAAACAGATCTAACGGCTAGTCAATTTTCTTCTTCCTCACAATTTTCTCTCACATAAGTTATTTCTTCACACTGTAGCTTGTCGTAACTCTCCCGAATTTCATTCCTCTCTCCTCTTCCCCCTTCCTCCTTTTCCTCCAATATCCTCTCCTTCACCTTCCTTAGATCAACTTGTGCCCTTTGACCCTATTTATGCTAGGATTATGTGGTATCCACACTCTAGCCGTTATCAACTCCTTTCCTACCATGTTTTCACCTTTGCTATCCTTTCCTTTTCAGTCTCCTCACTTCCTTGTATCGCCAGACCCCCTCCAACTATTTGAAAATGATCATGCATCCTTCAAGAGTCATTCTAAATAGCTCGTATGGCTCCAATCTCACCGAATGATATTGTTACAACCCCAAATTTTGGGTTCTTTTGGTGAGAAATGTAAATTCTCCTATTAAAGATATATGAACAAATAATGATGTGATTAAATGGGATTTTATGAATTTCGTTTACAATAGCCTTGTTGGTTGCTTTGTGGGATTTATTGGCTATTGGGCCCAATTATAAGAGAAAGAAAAAGGAAATTTAGATAATAAATGAATAAATAAGAAAAAGAGAAAAGGTAGAGGTAGAAACCTCTAGAAGGCAAAGGAATATCCTCCAAAAGGGGATTTCGTGCCTTTAGGGTTCCTTGGGTTCCAAGGAGTCCAAATTGCAAAGAAAATGCAACAAGAAAGAGAAAGGATTAATTAAATATTGCTTTATTTAGAAGGAAATGTGAAGAAATATGTGGATATATGGATAATGGATCCATGTTGAAAAAAAAGATTTCGTGTTCACATGGTTTCTAATGGAAAAAGAAGAGAATCAAAATCAAGAAAATAAAAAGAAAGAGAAAATATGAGAAATATGCATAATTGAGTAATAACTTGCACCTAAGGAAAAGGGCACAATTTCTTTGAATATTGAACTCAATTTTAGCATGATGATAGATTAAGTTATCATTAAGTTTCCCTCAAAATTTGGGATTAAACGGAACCATGGTTTGAGAGTTATATTTTTTTCCAAATTATCCTAAATCAAAAGGATTTTTCCTTAAAATAGAAATCTGATTCTCCTTTGTTTGGGCACAAGCAATGTGGATCATTGGATCCCGATCCAATGCAGTCCGTGCATCTTCTAGTTCTAGCCAAACTAGGAACAGGCCACCGACTGAGGAATCTTTCCTTCGATTTTTCTCTCATTTTAGTCGATGTGCAGATGAGGAAAGTTGTTGGTTGGGTTTGGGAGAGTGTTTCACACCCAACTAACCTAGGTTTTAGGGGTTTTCGAGGGTTCCAGAAAGAATGCCTAATATACCTAAAACAAGGAGCGATGACAAGGATGGGAACCCTAATCTAGATCCCCCACCTATATATAGAACCACCCTTGGTCTCGGCCAAGTCCCACGAACTTGAGCAGCACGTTCCTAGCCCCAAATTCCCTCTCTCTCTCAATTGTCCTCTCTCCGGTGAGCCTCCGCTGTGGTGCCGCCGTGTGTTCTGTGGATAGAAAAGAGGAAGAAGAAGAGAAGAGGACCATCCGATCGGGGTCCATGATAAACTCACGAGGGATATCCACGGCCCAGGCTGTTTGTGCCTTAAGATCAGGGTTAGTGGGTGCGATCGGCCACAACCTCGAGATCGGGTCAACTTCTGACCGCAACGACGATCCGACAGCTCTTGTTTTTCCAAAAGAAAAGGTAAATAGCCTCTCTGACTAGAAAATCAAGAAAATGCTTTTTCTTGCAAAAATTGTAGTAATTAGTAGGAAGGTCAGATGAAGGAAGTTAATATATGAAAATTGATTAGGAGAAAATGAGGAATGCAATAAAAATGTAATGGAAGCCTAGTTATTCTTGAAATTCAAAAAGTATGTAAATATGCTATCTTTAATGGTTTAACTAATGAAAATCCCTAATCTTTGATGATCAATGAACCGGGAAAGGTTATATGGATGTTTAAAGTTGATATTAACCTGTTGTTAGTAAAAAGGACAAATTAGATCCAAAAGGACGATCTTTATGCATAGTTGGATTAATTTAAGGTTCCATGTACATGAATATGCATTAATGGGCCGAGAAACCCTAATTTTTGTTGATATGAATTTTAATGGTTTTAATTGTGCAAATCCATGAATAAGACAGTGATATGATGATTCTAAGCTAATTTGAGTATGAAATATTCTAATTGTGGATAAATACCCTTAATTTGGTAATTAGGGTTTCATAGTGTATAAAAGTGGAATTTATGTGAATTTAGGGTTTGCTAACCTAGAAGATGTGAAACATAGTAATTAGGGTTCCTTTGAGTATTGAACTATAATTCTTTATTGAGTTGTCTATTCAAAAGAAATCAAACATGATAATTGGGCTTAATGATCTTGACATAACCTAAAAGGATAAAGATGGTAGTTTCAGTGTGAAGGAGACACATTAGACTTACACTAGTACATAACCGGCCTTTAGTGTTAGTTATTTAAGGCCTTTAGTGTCGGTTTCTAAGCGACACCTATGTGGGCACCGATAAAAGCCCAACCTTTACGCGTCGGTTCTCAAACCGACGCCACAACCCTTTGCGCGCCACTGAAAACGCGCCAGCAGGGGGTATAGGCGTCAGTTATCCACTTCGAAACCGACACTGAATCACCCGCTTACACGGCCGTGCTGGCCAGCACGACTGTGGTGTCTGGTCTCATTAGGGAAATTGACGTCGGTTACTAGTATGGCAATCGACATTGTAACCGTATATCATCAGTTTTATACAGATATCCGACACGTATTTTATGTCTGGTCCGCTGCCACGGCCGTGCTGGCCAGCATGGCCGTGGTGTAGGGAAATCGACGTCGATACTAGTATGGAAATCGACACTGTAACCGTATGTCATCGATCTTATACAAATAACCGACGCCTATGATTTGATTTTTTTTCTTCTGTTAGTCTGCAGACCTGCTGTGGCTGGTCGTAGGATGAGAAACCTGCAGTTCAGTTATGAACTATAGGTTTTACGACATCCATTGATATCAGCCAACAACAAGCCACAGACCTGCAAAATTAAAATGATGGACAAATTATTATATATGTGATTCACACTCATGTATAAGAAATTTAATTCAGATTATATTTTCATCACACGCATGTAGAAAACAGTAGCAACCTGTAGTTCCATTTATTTCATCTCTTTTCACATTCAGACACATGTAGAAACATTCATGTATTGATGATTTTCACACACATATGACAATTCATAAAAATTCATTCACATTCACACTAAATTAATTATGAGAACAAATTTATTTTATTCATCATCATCATCAAAATCATATTGAAAAATTCCCACTCTTTGCAGGGCTTTTGCCCAATCTTCTCTTACAACATCTAATTCATCTCTCGTATAGGGAGCATGTACATCGAAACGCTTTGCACCTGTGTTGAAGTCCTCAGTTTTAAAGACCTACAAAGAGAATGATGTACATACATAATTATAATAATATATAATAAGATTCATATATTTCATATTATCTAACAAGACTATGTATAATACCTGTTGTATGTTATCGATTTCCAATACATCATGTTTGATGATTAGGTCCATAAATCACATCACATAGTAGGCACATGCCCAACTGCTGTCTTGTGTAGCACACTATAAATTGAAACATACAAAATATTCAAAAATACAAATAAGCACACTTCACATAAATAATATATACATTGGAGTCAGGAAATTACTTTCACATTCTTCCAAATGAGTGTCAGACGTTTTTTCCTGGGGACCTTTCCTCCAGCTTTTTTGTACTCTTGTAAAGCCCTATATATGTTAATGTAACACATTAAATTGCATAATTAAATAGTAATGCAGTAACAGATGTTAATAGATATAAAAACATAAAATATTTCTCACGAGAATAATGGCCTTTTGATTGCATGTCCACATACATCCAACTCACTCCCTACAGGATCTAGATAATAGACGGTGAATGTCTTGGGGACAATAACTAATAACTCTCAATGCTTAGAACTACAGGTAAGAAAGTAGAAAATTAATAACTCAATATCCGCAATAAAAATGTAAATTTCTTAAGTCCAAATTACAAGCAAAGTAAACTTACTCAACATTGAATGGAGCTATTATCACCGTCTTATTATTTTTACCAAAATATTCAAAAGCATCACAGCAGTATGAAGTAACTGAACTAGGGTCTGTATCTATAAGACTAATCAAAGATGGAACCAAAAATCCCACATGGGAAAACCCAAAATCTTTACATGTCATGTATAAGTGGCTGCAAAACATGTATTACATATGCATTAATATATAAGAAACCAGATTGCCATATATAAAACAAGGTATATGGATGTATAAACCAGATTTCCATATGCATTAATCTCACCATATCCAAAACTCTATCATAGATGTGTTCAGCCATTCATACTTAAACAACTCCAAAATATCTTGTATAAATATGTTGTTTTCGAATGTTTGACCTGCATTAATACATATTCAGAACTTCTATTACGTATGCATTAATACGTATGCTAAAATTGTATAAATAGATTGTGATCGTATGATTTACCTACAACATTCTCCGGAATAGTAACATTTATAGGGCAATTTAGATTATGTTCATCGATCCATACTGCCACACTCCTACAATTAGGACCTATCGAGGCGTGTAGGTCCCTTGGAAGCCAACTTGGTAGTTGAGGAGGTGGAGGCCGAGATGTAGCGGGTCTCGTCTTTTTGACCTGTATATATAATTTCATATCAATTGAATCGTATATATATACACACTAACAAAGTAAAGTAATGAAAATTTATCATACAATATCAGTATAGTGGACATCCGCTTCGGGCCACAGTATCACTCCGCCTACTGCCTCACCAAGTGTTTCAGCATCTGGGTGTGCATGAGGCAGTGCAAGATCCGTCCAGCCAGTGAGTATATGTATGGGGCTCACACATACCATGCCATCTGGTACTGGACTCCCATGAAACATGAACCCTTTAAGGGGTGGGTAAGCCTATGCATCTGCAACGATATATCCTTCACTTTGTAGTCGGCATGGCTTCAACCCCTACAAATTTATGTAATTAAAGAATGTTATATGCATATATACACAAACATATCATCTTGAACAAACTAGCTATTATATATGCCATAAAAATACTTACAGAGGACGTGCTAGGTGGGTCTATAGGATTACTCCCAACCTCTGCAGTACGAGGAGTAGGAGAAGAGAGGTTCGCCACAGGTACTGTCTGACTGGCAGTCTGAGATGCCTGCCACTTGTGAAATGCTTCCTCGAGTCTTTTATCAACTGCTTCATGGAGTCTTTTATCAACTGCTTCCTCGACTCTCCTATCAATTAAGGAATCTACCTATACATGGATAAAAGAAATGCTAGTTGCTGATTATTGAATTCCCTTTCGCAATAACATTCTAAAATAAGAATAAGTTACCTCAGCTTGTGAAAGTCCCGCTTTTGGGACATGTTTATGCTGGGATGGCCCAAAGAATGCTTTGATGCCCACACTAGTGCCCGCACCCCTTACACATCCAGGATGCTCTGGGTTACCTAGAGCAACTATCAATTCATCCCTTGTGCCATGAGGGATGAACTTGCCTTCCTTCCTCTGCTCGTGCAGCTCCTGCTAAGCACCATCAACAAAAATTCATAAGTAAACATAACAATAATCAATATCGATAGATTGCTCTAAGAGTTTGATTTTTACCATTTTTGCTCCCGCCTCAACAGTTGCGGGCTTCAATATCTCTCCCTTCTTGTTTTGCCTCCCAGCTATCCACATAACATGATGAGGTAGAGGTACATGAGCAGTAGTAGAGGACTATGCAGTCTCCTAAGTAGCAGTAGGCTGAGTAGACTCAGCCTGTAGTCTTTGGCAAACGCCTGCATATCCTCTTGGACCCATTGTGTGGTCGTGCACATTCAGTGCACGCCTTGCTCGTTGAGCATCGCTCTTAGCCTAGTTAGTTAGCATATTAATTTGGTTAGTAACACTAAAGGTTAATCTTGAATAGGTGAATACATAAAAACGTATATTAATTAAATTGGGAGTGGTGGCGCTTAATACCTTGAATTCATCTATTTTTCTTTAGGTAACAAACTCCTCCCATTCTCTGGGGTCCAAGTAGTTCCATTGCTGTGTGGCTTCCTTCTTCCTATATTTATTTTTTAAAGAGAATACAAACAAAAATTATTAGTGTAAAGTTAGCGAAATACTGATCAATGTCTAGAATTGGAATCTATCAAGAACCTATTCTCAGCATCGCGTATGTAATCTCGGGTGAGATTGGTCCTATAGTTCCTTAGGAACCTCCCACAACGTTGCATCACACATTTACGATGCATCTTTTCATCCAGATCAAATATGCTCTGCAAATTAAATAGAATTGCTATTAACTAGTATCCTAAAAATTAGTAATCTACACAAATAGAATTACAAATAATAATAACTCACGCATAGTTCCTTCCATATGTGGTCTTTCTTCTCCTTAGGAACTCTATGCCATGATTCTAGGATAAGACTGCAATGGCTGCGAGTAAGAACCCCAAGATATGAAACAAATGAGTTGCGGTTCACTCCATATGGATTTCCTGCCTGATCGAAATCCACAGCCAATTTGGGTCCATTGCCCCTTTGCTGTATTAACTTGTTCATCATTGTGATGCCCCTCACTTTCTCAATTTTCTTTTGCTGCTCATCAAGTGCTATAATTTCTTCAGGGGGTACATCACCAACCTAAAATTTGATAAAAAACACAGTTACATAATATAATTATAAATGAACATATAGGGATATATTCTTAAAACTTACATTGTCAGGTGGTGCAAGCACATCCTCACCCTCACGGTGATCATCAGTACGGTCCTGATCAACCATCTGATACAAGTATTTATACTTACACTTCAACAATTCATCACATTTGCAACATTATATACAAGTTCTAGCTTTATCACTCATACTCGTCTTAATACTAAACTTCTAGGGTTTTCAAGAAGTCATCCTTTGTTCAACATCATAAGAATTACATAATTCAGTAATCCATCAACACAACCCTAAATAGGGAATATTTCCACCTCACACTGATCCTTATGCATATATCATATTCAATTTCAGTAAGATTCAACAAACACTTGTATAATTCATTCTAATACAATTCAAATATGATTTTATAATGTCAATTCAATTCCCAAGCATATTGACCACTGACCTAATTTTTAGGCAATATTCACATGAAATAGCATAGTCATATCCATAGAATTTCCCATGGATCGTCAATTAATCTAGGGAATACTCAACCGCCACTCCTCTCTATAGAGTTCAAACATCATTAAAAAATTAGGAAAGTTTAACAAGACATCCAAAATGGAGTTTCCAAAACATAATAAAAATTCCAGATCAATTGGATATACCAATAAAAAGATAAAATTCAAATACTAGACTGCTATATTTTAGTTTGAATACATGGCCGATTGAGTTTATCTTGGGTAAAATCGTCCGACAAACAAGTCAAAAAATTCTTCCAACTAATATCTAATTTCTCCAAACCATGTACAAATTTCAACTAAATCCTAGTTGTATATAAAATGCTAAAAATTATTTAGTACACGACTATACTGATCAAATTTTGTATTCATATGTTACCAAAATCCTAATTTTTGTCGATTAGGATTTTCAATTCTCAAACCCTAATTATGTGAATCAAATATGTTTAAATCTTCTCATTAGTTTTAAAACATACTGATTAGATTACCATAATTAATCAAGCTTTAAACAATGTAACAATGCATTCATCGACTTGATGAATCTACATATCAAAACTTTTGAGTGGTTGAAGTAGTGAAGATGTAGCTTAAAACTACCTAGAATTCTAAAACTTGAACCGAGAGAGGATAAATATTGTGTAGAATTGATATGTGAGTATGTTGTAAATGTGAGTAATATTTTGTAGAACAAAATGTAATTTGTCATAGAACAATACCGAATATTGATGCATGTAAACCAAACATTTAAAAAGAAAGCACACAGCCACAACCATAGGATTAATGGGCGTGCCTGTGATACAGGAAAAACAAAAATAGGGGGGAAGGTCAGGGGAAAACCCGATAATGGGCGTGCAGGAGGGTTGGTCGTCGAGCAGAAGGTCTCCGGGCGGAGAGCTGGTCACCGGCGTCAGGCAGAAGGTCGCCGGGAGGAGAGATCTGGTCGGGCGGTCGCCGGGTGGAGAGCTCTGGTCGGGAGGTCACCGGGCGGAGAGATCTGGTCGGGCGGTCGTTGGGCGGAGAGTGGTCACCGATAGTGGCTGAAGGAAGCAGATGGTGGCGGAGGCGGAGGCGGAGGCAGCGCAGCAGCGGAGGCAGAGCAGCGGAATCATCGGAGCAATCATCGGAGCAAAAACCCTGATCAAAGGAAATGAATGAAACAGAAGAGGAAGAGTCTGCCTCACGCTGTTAAGTTTACTATAGGTGTCGGTTTCTAACAACAACCGATAATAGAAACTATATGTGTCGGTTTGCAACAAAACACCGACACTAAAGGGAGGCAAAAATTTTCGCAGTTATTCGTGCGAAAACACAATGGCATCAGTTATTGTCACAAAACCGACGATAAAATGTGAGCAAATTTCTGTCTCGCAGAAAACCTTTCGTCGTCGGTTTCTGTTTTAAAAACTGACGATGTATGCCAATTTTTGGAGGCAATTTTTTCACTGTAAATTTTGGTTTTTGTTGTTACTTTTAGGTGTCTGTTTCTTATTAAGGAACCGACACTGAATAAAAGCGGTACCCGTGTCTGGTCACCCTTCAGAGATTGATGTCAGCTTATTTTATACACCGAAACTGTATGGTTTAGGTGTCGGTTTATTATTACAACTGACACCATTAAAAGTGACGTTATAAGCCATTTCTGTACTAGTGTTAATTGACATTCAATTATGCCTATGATGTTGAACTTAGGGTTTGTGGGCCAAATGAGCATTAAAAGTAATACATGAATTATGGAGGATAAAACCCTAATAAGACCCTAAAGTTGGCCTAGAAATCCTAAGGTGGAATCCAAGTCAATCTTGAGAACGTTTTGGATAAAACAATGACACATGGGTGTTATGCATTAATTTCAGGATATTGTTGATTGCTTGCTTGATTGTTCTTGCTTGGACCTCAAGTTACTCTGGATCAGGTATGTGGTTATGATTATGATTAAATCTCTTTAGTTTCACGATGATTCCAAGATGTTTTATCAGTTTCCTAAATATAACTGCTTAGATGACTTTTATTTCATGCAACTATAAAGTGACTACGACTATCACTATAAATAAGTGTACACGACTAGCTTAGATCCTGGTCCTCCTCTGTGGATTTTCTAATAATAAGGATGACCTAGTACATGGTCTACCTGTTAGGTAGGACCATCATGTTATCATGAGTAAGTGATTGGGCTATCTATGGGTAGTCCCATGTGATTCTTTAGCATATTATGAGTTAGGGATTGGGATACCTATGGGTAGTGCCATGCGACTCTTCAACCCTAGGTATTGATATACCTATTAGGTAGGATCATGGGGGTTAATTGGGATCTACCATATAAGAGGTAGTATCCAGGTCCACTGCAGGGACAACACAGAGGCTAGGATATGTATGGATTGAGTAGTTACATTTAAAACATAGAGTTTGCTTGCTAAACCATAATGCTTGCAATATGCTTTTATAGTTAACTACACGTTTATTGTTTCCCCCACATACTAGTATAATTCATTATACTGACTGTCGTTTTGTTTGTCGGCATTTTAGGTACAACATTGAAAAGGACAATCAGTAAAGTGATACATTGTGAATATATGAATTAAAATACAAGGATGATTGTTAAAATAGACTCCAGTTGTGGATAGAAGTTTAGAAATCCAAGATATTAAAAAGCTATGCAAAGTTTTATTTTATTCTAGCTTTTCAGTATAGTTTTTGGTAGAATTTAGTAATTATTATTGATTATTTGTCGAACCATTGATCCAGAAAAGAGGGATAATGGCTCTGACCTTTTAGTCTCCCTTAATTGGGGGTTACCAGGAGGTGGGGTCATTACATTTGGTATCAAAGCCTTGGTTCCTCATCTAATCCTTAGTAATTATTAAATTTTACAAACTATGTAGAACCCGAGGGAGTTATTAGAGGATTTTCCAAAGACTGAGGTGTCTAGAAAAGGATCATGGTCTGGAGACTGGAAATTTTTCCTCCACCCTGCTAGTCGGTCACGAGGACTCCCGGACGTAGTGTGACTGCCTGGCCAATGTTTGAGGTTCTAACTCGAAATAAGATACCTTTAGGACTCTCACATCTATTTTCATCCCTTCTCAACCCTAATTCAGTTAAGATTCTAAGGTTTAGGGTTTTCTCTCTCTTCCTCACCCTCTTAAGGTTAGGGTATGTATGATAAGATTAAGCAATCCTCCACCAAATTAATGAAAAGTATGTAAATAAGATGTCATGGACATAAGTTTAATAGTTTACGCGTAAACTAGTGATTAGTTACATGCTTAGTTTGCATGACATGTGTTGTCTTGCCCTCAGGGGAGACCTAAGGTTAGATCTTCTTGTAAGGAGGATGGGTAGAGAGTTGGTCTTGGAGGTAGAAACCTCCTCTAGAGACCTAGAACATCCTCTGAGGATGATGCTAACCCTAACCCTAAGTGGTGGCCAGAGAGAGATGGCATGATGAGTTAGATATCATGGTCGACCATATACGTGGGATGACATGCTTTTTGGATTTAGTACCTGTGAGAAGCACAAGTTGTGCGAGGTTGGTTGACCTAGTGTCGTTTGGTGACCCAACATTGGTAGGGTCGTTCCTATTAGAGTGAAGGATAGCTCCTTCATTATAGAGGATGGTGGTGACCATATGAAAACCCTTATAGGCATATATGATCCAGGATGAGGCATGCACCTAAGTGAGATGACACGATAGTAGTACTGGCAGTAGGTTGAGACCTAGTCCATAAGGGCATGTTGGATAGCTTATGAGGTAAGCATGTAGAACTTTGGATGATCTTTGATTGATCATAGGTTTCACCCATGTAGGTGTTTGTATAAGAGCTTGATCTACCGTCTAAGAGAGAGAAAGACCCTAGAAAGAAGGATGGATGCTTAGATTTCGAGACATGAGGAACCATTAGAAGTTGGATATGTTTTGACCTGGTTGGTTGTGGTTGCCTTTAGAGGAACCAAACCCTAGAAAAGGAAGGAAACTTCTTGAACTGATCTATGGAAGTTATAGGTGCCTAACTTACCTTCTAAGGATAGGAAGAAGAGTTCCTTAGACCATGAGAAGGTATAGTATCAAGTTGGGAGGCCTTGTACCTAGTTGGTGGTCCTTGAGGAGGGCTCAACTCTGAGGTGTTGTTTAAGTGGAAGGATAGTAGGACATGCATGATATACCTTGTACATGTTTGGTTCATGGTTGAAAGGCTGAGCATGCAGTTAGACAGTTGATGCATAAAAGTGAACCTAGGGTTCCTAGACCTAAGAGGGGAAGTAGTAGTACCTGGTGCACCTGATGCTCATGACGAGATTTGAGTTTCTATAGATTTGAGCATGACACTCTTCATGTTAGGGGAAAAGGAAACCCCTTAGACTAAGGTATATGTTTGATGAACCCCTCACATATAGGTTGGTGAGACATGTAGGTATGATCTGGGTCCAATGTTAAGGAATAGAAACAAGTATGACCTACCATGGAGTCCTAGCATGGTTTAGTAGGTGGTCTTCTTGTTAGATACATGCCTTAGTAGCTTGCTAGGGCTAAACATGCTCAAGTTGATGTAAAACCTAGACATAAGGACGGTTGTGACCTTTGCTTTTATCAAGAGATAGTTTCCTCCCATCCTGGGAGATGGCCCTTCTGTAGGGTAGGTACCCATTTTTGTGGGTTTGAGGTAACCTAAAGAGGTCTCATAGGATATTGAGAAACTAAGTGGAGAGTACATAGTATGAGAATGAACCTATAGACCCATAGATAACCGTATCTAAGGGCATGTGGATGTGTTACCATGGAGGTAACCGATATGGGGCCTAAATGAGGTAGGTAGGTCGCCATGATCCCTATGAGAGGATGTAAGTCTGACCACGAATGCTGAGAGAGATAATGTAGACTTGGGTAAGGTTTCAAGTTTGAGATATACTAGGATGGAATCCTAAGTCGATACTAAGGTTAGGTGGAGATAAGACCGATGGAGTAGGAGTTGCCTAATTCCTAGTTGCATAAGACCATAGGGTCGGGAGGTAATAGCTATCATTGTTCGAGGACCATGGTCTAGGAGATTGATCACCTTCATGAGATCATGGAGCCCAAAGGGCATTTGAGGTGGGCACTCCCTGGTTGCATAAGGGAAGAGGGATGACCCCAAAAGTACCGGTACCCTACAAACTGACGTGATATTTTAAACGCACTAACAAACTCACTCGAGGTTGAAATCCTTGAGCTTTTACCAAAACCAAAGTGCAATAATGCCACCTGCAAGCGGACACGTCTTATCACAGTATAGTTAAGGATCAAACCCAAAGGACAACGCTTTTAAGAATCTTTGTCAGTCTAGTCTATTTCGAGTTAAGGCTAATATTTAAAACGATTGGTTGATTTGAGGTTAACTAATTGTGGGAAAGTAAAAGTTGAATTAAAGTTGGTTTGAAACAGTGATATGGAATCGCTGGGATGGTACCAGGTTTCACCACCGCTACACACGCAAACACATTCAATCGCAAATGATCCAGGCAAGATATATCAATCCAAATAGAGCTACTGCAAAACCCCCCATACAGGCGTTAGGTTCGCGTAAGCATCACCTTAGGCATCAGATGTCTCGTCACCATCCAGATCACTTACTTACAGATCTGAAGATACAGAAATACAACGAAGGTTGTGGGCCCCCTATACAGGCGTTAGGCACACAGAAGCGTCACCGAAGGCTAGATGGCTCGTCCCCTCGCGGATCATACACTTACAACCTCGATGAAATCCCATCCTATTTCTAGTTTGGGAGTCAGCCGCATTAACCGATAAGCAAGCAGGCAGTTAATATACAAGCAAACATCGATGATTAACAAGAAGATACAAAATCCAACTAAGGCTGGGAACCCCCTATACAGGCGTTAGGCACACAAAAGCGTCAACAAAGGCTAGATGGCTCGTCCCCTCACGGATCATACACTTACGACCTCAAGGAATCCCATTCTATTTCTAGTTTGGGAGTCAACGTGTTAAACGACATTCAATCCTACATATAGATGTTCTCACAACATAGGAAGAGCAAAGATGAAAGCAAACAATTAATCAAACTACGAACATAACAGTTAATGACGAAATGAAGAGTTATATACATTTCCATGGAAAGTTTAACAATATAACATGTTTGCATGGGCAGCGGGGCTAGTCCCCACACCCCAGCGAAATGGTACTACTCGCTCATGATGCGATAAACAAAGTGAGAAAGAGAGAGAAATCCTCCATGAACTCGGTGCAGAAGGTAGTCGCAGCTCGGTGAAGAAGATGCGACCTCCTACGTCGTGTCGGAGCAGATCTGGACGCGAATGGGAGTTGCCAAGATAGACCGGACAGTCTCCCTTGCTCTGTCTTATTTCTCTCCTCAGCCTCCTTGGTTGCAACACGGGCAGTAGGTGAAATGAAACTGGCGCGGACTGGACTGGTTTTGGATTGGACCTGTGTACAGGAAGCCTGTCGGCGTCCTGGAACCGATGCCCCAAAAGGGGACCCTTGGGGTCTTATTTATAGGCACTGGACTGGCCCTCATATTTTTGGTGTGATTCCAGTCCAAAAATATCTTTATCCAAACGGTTTAGTTATAAGTTGACTTAAACGGTTTGCTTTCTACTTTATCATTCAGTTTTGCACACGGCTAATCCAAACGGTTTCATGTATTGGTTTGCTGTAGTTTCTTTACCAAACGGTTTACATTCCCACACTTTAGCAAACGGTCTACGCATACTACTTTAGCAAACGGTTTGGCAGGTTGTGACTTTTTCATTTGGTCTTGGATTGGCATGAGTAAACGGTCTTTATGCATTCAAATGTTTCTCATTCAGTTTGCATATTCCAATAAGCAAACGATCTTGTAGCAAAAGCAAACAGCAGCGTTCAGTTTTCATGCACTTTATCAAACAGTTTCGTAAATGACTTCCAAATGGTCTCCAATGGTGGCTGTAAACGGTCGTCGCTTGCTCATTCTTCATGATCTCACAGACCGTTTGCCGATGAAACGGTCTTGGCGTGCGTTTGGTTTTTCTCAGCAAACGGTCTTCTCAAACGGTTTTGAGACCGCACGGGCTCAAACGGTCTTGAGACCGCATGGGCTCAAACGGTCTTGAGACCGCATGGACTCAAACGGTCTTGAGACCGCATGGGCTCAAACGGTCTTGAGACCACATGGACTCAAACGGTCTTGAGACCGCATGGACTCAAACGGTCTTGAGACCGCATGGACTCAAACGGTCTTGAGACTGCATGGACTCAAACAGTTTTGAGACCGCATGAGCTCAAACGGTTTTGAGACCGCATGAGCTCAAATGGGTTTGATACTGCATGGGCTCAAACGGTTTTGGTTAGATTGATTGGTCAGAACAAAGGGTGAGGGAAGGTAGATTCCAGCTGATTGTTCAGCTTTATTAAGACCTACATCAAATCAACCATAATTTTGGTTAAATCATGATAATTGGATTAATTAAGTAATTTTGCACATTATGACTCATATTGATATTTAATGAGTGAAATAGTATATATATAGAGTTGAATTATTTCCAAAGTGATAATTGAATTCCATGATGAATATGCATTCATCAGAATACCTCGAACTTAAACGTTGCTCGTCCTCGAGTAACACAAAATCTGAAACAATCGCCAAATGAGTACTTACAATTCGTGTGATTGCTTCATCTTCACATCATGAATTTTTTTTGCTGAATATGACATAGTATCTCAACCTCCTGAGACCACTAAACACATCTTACCATATCTTCGTTCCTGAGTTCGTTTTCCAATATCACTTCCTCCTCACTTTTTTCCCAACAACAAGCATGTCAAAGAGTTTTGTAAGAATCCAGAGACACCCGCAGAATAACAAGTATGCATTTGATCTGACACTGGTGTTTTTTTTTCCAGGGTAGGGTAGGCAATCATTGTGCCATTGGGTAGAAAAGGGAGTGAATGATGGTATGGAAGGAAGAAATAAAACTCTCCTCTATTCGACTCGAGATTTTTATTTTATGATTTGTAATTTCATTTATTGCATTTTTTGTGCGAATCTCTCCTCTATTCAACTCGAGATTGCATTTCTTTTGTGTGCACTTGGGCATCTTTTTGTTTGCAAATCTCTCCTCTATTCGACTCGAGATTGCATTTTTGGTGGTACGCCCCTATTTATTTGCGAGGGGTATGGAAGAAGCAGATATAGAGGGAAGTGGTGTGCCACCCCAAACTTAGGGTTTGGCACGAATTTGGCTATTTTTGTTTCTTTTTGATGAATGGAGGGGTACGAATATGATAGAAGAAGTGTAGAAGAGAGTTCAGATTATAATGCAACTTGATTTACAATTCAGTGCACTAAGTCGTTCTCTTTATCATAATCTGCTCAAATAATGACTTGATGAGGATCCGGTGGAGATTCTATGTTATTGTTCCACTAGTTAGTTAGGAAGCACGACATGTTTGATCCCTATCAGTTCGAAAGACACTTATCAATTTTGCAAATGTATCATGATGTTAGGAGTCATAAGCTTCACAAGATGATTTCAATCAAAAGGCTTGTTTCAAAAAATGGTCCTTTTGAGGATTTACTTTGAATAAGGAGGATATAATGATTCAAAATGCATAGCAACTTAGTAAGTGATTTTTACTGAAATAGGAAGTGTCAAAAATTCATCAAGTATCTGTTCAATTTCTTTTGAAAAATTTTAATTTGAAAATTTGAAAATTTTATCAAGAATGTGACAGAGAAAACTTAAGAATGAAAAGGATGGGTGTAGGTGGAAAGTAAGATACATACCACCCACCCTCCACCCCGAACTTAGAGATTTGCTCGTCCCGAGAAAACCCTAAATCTAAGATGGAGGGGAAAAATCATGCCAGAATGACCACCAGATGTGGTTGCGTTCCGATCAACGCGCATCCTCTTATCTGAAAATCTCAAAGGTAAAGAGCTATTAAATATTAAAATAGCATCTTGTGATGCGAATTTTATTTAATAAAAAAAACTATAAGGTAAAAACAAAATTGAAGAAACATTCTAATTTGGAATGAAAAGTAAAACAAAATTATTGATCGGGTTGCCTCCCGACAAGCGCCTTTGTTTTACGTCGATGGCTCGACTGAATTCTTTAGCTTCATGGTGGATCCTTTGGATTGGTGAGTTCCAGCATTGTTTCGGTGCCTATGTCAATCGAGGTGAAATATCTCTTCAAGCGGTGACCATTTTCCATAAATTCGCCTGACTTTTCACTCCATAAAGAGAAAGCACCATGTGGGGAGATGCTTTTGACAATGTAGGGTCCATACCAGCGAGAACGGAGTTTCCTGGGAATAACTTCAACCTTGAGTTGAATAGCAGAACTTGGTCTCCCACTTGTATGTCTTTCCTTTTCAGATGTTCATCGTGCCAAAGTTTTGTGCGTTCTTTGTAGATTCATGCATTCTCATAAGCTGTCATCCTGAGTTCATCCAGCTCTTGGAGTTGCAGAATCCTGGTTTGGCCAGCTTCTTTCATATCAAAGTTCAGTTGTTTAATTGCCCACCATGCCTTGTGTTCCAGTTCGACTGGAAGGTGGCAAGCCTTTCCATATATTAATAAAAAAGGGCTAGTCCCAATGGGAGTTTTATAAGCAGTACGATAGGCCCATAAGGTGTCGTTGATTTTTGTTGACCAATCCTTTCGATTGCGTCCTACAGTTTTTTCCAGAATAGCCTTTAGTTGACGGTTAGAGACCTCTACCTGTCCACTTGTTTGTGGATGGTAAGGTGAGGCTACCTTATGTGTTACACTGTATTTTCTCAGTAAATCTTCAAAGCTTCTTTCATGGAAGTGGGACCCTCCATCAGATATCACGATTCATGTCACTCCAAAACGTGGGAAGATAATATCTTTGAATAATTTGATGATGGGTTTAGAATCACTAGTGATAGTTGGTATAGCTTCAACCCATTTTGAGACGTAGTCTACCACCACTAGGATGTATGAAAATCCATGAGAAGATGGGAATCGACCCATGTAGTCCACTCCCCAAACATCGAATATCTCTACTTCTTGCGATAGATTCAACGACATCTCGTCTCTTTTTTTATATTTCCTGATCTTTGACATTTGTCACATGACAGGACAAAGTTGTAGGAATCTTTGGATATGGTTGGCCAGAAGAATCCACATTGCAAAACCTTCAAAGCAATATTTTTAGAGCTCATATGTCCTCCCACTGGTCCTGAGTGACATTGTTCCAAAATAAGTTGAGCCTCTTCTTCGACGATACATTGTCTATACATACCATCGACACCTAGTTTAAAAAGATATGGCTCATCCCAGTGATATTGGTTCACATCATGCATGAAGTTTTTCAGTGCATTCCCAGTGCATTGAGGATGGATAACGCCAGCAACAAGGTAGTTCACAAAATCCGAGTACCATGGTATAGCTTCTGAGGCCTTCATTAGTTGATCATCTGGCAGGGAATCATTGATCGGAATCTTCGCAATATCCAGAGTGTGGATGCGGCTGAGGTGGTATGCTACAACATTCTATGTACCCTTTTTATCTCTTATTTCTAAATCAAATTCTTGTAATAGGATGATCCATCTAATCAACCTGGTTTTGCATCTTTCTTTGCCAGAAGGTAACGAATGGCAGCGTGGTCTATGTAGACAATAGCTTTTGAACCAATTAGGTAAGATCTGAACTTGTCAAAGGCATACACGACTGCTAGAAGTTCTTTCTCGGTAGTTGCATAATTCCTCTGGGCTTCATCGAGAGTTTTTGATGCATAATAGATCACATAGTATTTCTTCTCTATATATTGCCCTAAAACAACACCCACAACATAATCACTGGCATCACACATGATTTCAAATGGGTGATCCCAATCATGAGCTCTGATGATGGGAGTGGTTGTAAGGGCCTGTTTTAGTGTGTTGAAGCTTTTGGCACATTCTTCATTGAAATTGAAATCAGTATCCTTTAGTAATAGGTTCGTAATTGGCTTCGTTATCTTGGAAAAGTCCTTTATAAATCTTCTGTAAAATCCTGCATGACCTAGAAAAGCACGAACTTCTTTTATGTTTGTTGGAATAGACAGTTTAGAAATCACTTCAATCTTGGCTTTATCTACTTCAATTCCTCTATTACTGACTTTATGACCGAGGACAATGCCTTCTCTTACCATAAAATGGCACTTTTCCCAATTTAGCACAAGATGTGCTTCTTCACAACGTTTGAGGACAAGGGAGAGGTGCTTAAGATATGAATCAAATGAATCTCCATATACAGAAAAATCATCCATAAAAACCTCCATAATGGTTTCGGTGAGATCGACAAATATTGCAGCCATGCAACGTTGGAAAGTTGCAGGTGCATTGCAGAGGCCAAACAACATTCTTTTAAATGCGTATGTTCTAAATGGGCAGGTAAAGGTTGTTTTCTCTTGGTCATCTGGATGTATGGGTATTTGATAGAATCCAGAGTAACCGTCAAGATAACAAAAATATTCTTGGTGAGCCAACCTTTCTAGGACTTGATCAAGGAAAGGCATTGGAAAATGATCTTTTCGAGTTGCCTTGTTTAATTTTCTATAATCTATGCACATCCTCCACCCGGTGACTGTTCGAGTGGGGATGCGTTCATTGTTTTCATTCTGTATAATAGTTGTTCTGCCTTTCTTTGGGACTACATGCACTGGGCTCACCCATGGCGAATCAGATATCAGATAGATTATTCCAGCTGTGAGCAATTTTATGACTTCACTACAGACCACTTCCTTCATATTTGGGTTCAATTTCCATTGATGCTCAATAGTAGGTTTGTGATCTTCCATCATATGGATCTTGTGCATACACAGTGCTTGACTGACCCCAGTGATGTCACTCATTTTATAACCGATGGCTATCTTTCTTTCCCTCAATTCCTTCAAAAGTTTCTCTTCTTGTTCAGCTGTTAGATCAGAATTTATAATAATTGGACAAACCTTGATATCGTCTAAAAACACATACTTCAGTCCTTCGGGCAGGGGTTTCATTTCGGGAGCTTCTGGTTTTTTGCTTGTTTCTTCTGTAGTTTCCATAGCCTTGAGTTCTTCACTGGTGGCTTCGACATCTTCTTTAGCAGAGTCAAGTGATTCAATGCAATCTTTTACTCGTTTGTCGATTGGTTCATCAACTGATGGGTTTATTAGAGCAATTTCCAAAGGATCGTTTGATTCTTGATGCTCTTGAGTCAAAAGTGACATTTGTTCAATGCAGTCAATCAAATAGACTTCTTCTTGCATACTTGGTCTTCTCATGCTTTCAAAAACTTTAAATTCGAGAGTTTCTTTGCCTAATCTGAGCAGTAAGGTACCAGCTTCAACATCAATCAGGGCTCTTACAGTGGCGAGGAACGGACGACCAAAAAATGAGAGGATATCTGGCATCTTATTTTATATCCATAATGACAAAGTTACAGGGAACATATGTGTCCTTACCTACCTTGACCGGGACATATTTGAGGATTCCTAATGGACGTTTTATCAAATTGTCTGCAAGCTGTATAGTCATGCCAGTGGGAAGCAATTTTGCAAACCCTAATCTTTTGCATAGGCTAAGCGGCATAATAGAGATGCTTGCACCTAGATCTGCCAAACCTTTCTTGCATGATGAATCGCCAATATGACATGAGATTCTAAAGGATCCTGAGTCTTTTTGTTTCTTGGGCATCTTGCTCAATATGATATCTGATGTAGTTGTTGCCAGTTTTACTGTCTCATATTCCTCAGTTATATACTTCCTGGTTAGGAGTGACTTTAGGTACTTAGTCCAGGCTGGTATCTCAACCAGAGCATCTAAGAAGGGTATATCAACATGAAGTTTCTTCATAGCCTCTTTAAACTTATTGAATCTAGTATCGAGCTTGGTTTGCCTTAGACGGGCTGGGAAGGGTATACGGGGCTTATATACAGGAATATCAGGTTCTGGTGTTTTAGTTTCTTCATCAGTAGATTTCTTAGGACTTCCCTTATCTGTCTTATCATCTTTTGATTGAGGCTCTAGTGTTGTTGAGTTTTGGACAATCACATGTTAATTTTTGTCTGTAATAACCACATGTGTCTTCACTGGGGGATCCGAATAGTCTTTTCCTGACCTGGTGGTGACTTCCTTCAACTGTTCAGGATGCTTGGGATTGTTCTCGGGTTGTCCAACAAAGACTCCAGTAGGTGGCTTTATGCTAGCTGTGAGTTGAGCTAGTTGAGATTCAATAGCCTTCTGCTGAGCTTGTTGGTTGGCTATCATAGTTTGCTGAGTTTGCAACATTTTTTCAATGGCTGATAGCTTGTCATCAGAAGAGACGGGTCCTGCTTGCTGTCCTTGCTGTTGATTAAGATTCTGATACTGAGAGTTGTTTTGATAATTATTGTAGTTCCTATTCTGAAAGTTCCCCTTGAAATTTCCTTGATTCCCAAAATTTTGTTGTTGATTATACTGGAATCCTGGTGGGCCTCTTGGTTATTTGTTTGAACCAAATTACTATGAGTTTACTGCTCCAGAGGGGTTTCCATATTGAAAACCTGGGTGATTCCTATTCTGATTCGGATTGTAATAACTTTGCCCAGGAATAGTGTTGATATCATTAAGATTTTCCATCTGACCATTATCTCCTTGTCCACACACATTGCTCAGTACAACGTCATAGAGAGCATTGCATGATAAAGTGGAATGATCGGTGCTCTTACATGCTTCACAGAATAGGGAAGTGGACTTGACCTATTCCGGTTTTCGAGTGGGTGAACGCCCTCTTTCAATAGAAGCTAGAGATCATTCAATATGGTCTTTCTTGGCAACTAAGACCTTCAAGGTTTCAACGATAGACTTGTACTCAGGAGTATCTTCGGCCATAGCTAATTTCAAGACTCCTTTACCTACAGATCTACCCCAATTGGCTTGATTTTCTGCTCCCAGGGTGACGACTCTCCATGCGATATCATAACTTTGACGCATGAAGTTTCCTCCAGATGAGGAATCTAGAAACCTCTTAATATCATCATCCACACCCCTATAGAAAATTTTGATGAGTTGATTCTTAGGAATTCCGTGGTGTGGACATTTGCATAGAAGCTCTTTGTACCTGTCCCATGCTTCAGAGAGAGTTTCTCCAGGGACTTGAGTGGAATTTGTTATCCGGTCCCTAATTTCATATGTGAGAGATGGAGGATAGAATTTTTCCAGAAACACATTTTGGAGTTGTTCCCAGGTGGTGATGGGTATTTCACTTTGCAATGAATTGTACCAACTTATGGCTCTATCAGCAAGGGAATACTTGAAGAGACAGAGTCGAATGGCATCATCAGTGACTCCATTTTGCTTTGTCATAGCACATAGATCGATGAATCTCAGAAGATGTTCTTGGCTGTCCTCTGCTTGTTTGCCATAGAAAGGGTTGTTTTGAAGCAATGTAATCCAATGTGCCCTAATCTCAAAATTGGCAGCATGGATGGGAGGAGGCTGTACTGGATGATGAACATTCATAGCTTTCGGGATTGAGAACTCTCTAAGATCCTTTTGTAGTTCAGCTGCTTGCGCTACTGCTTGTGCTGCTAGGATTTCCTATTGAACCGCAGTCCTGGCTTCTTGCATGAGCCTCTCTCTTTGTGCATTGATGGCTTGAGCCACCCTTCGGGCTACTTCTTCTTCCTGAGCCATCCTTGATTGATTTTCTCAGATTTGATGATGAAAAGTTCTATCTATCTCGGGATCAAAGCTTGCTGTGAGTCTGGGGTTGTCCGAACGGTGCATGCACTATGTCTTGGATTGTACCTGAATTTAGAAAGATTTTGAAAGTGAGATCCACAAAGTAGAGTCAAATTCAAGTAGATGATTGATTGTTTCAAAAGAAAAAGCTAAATCCTAGATTAGTCTTAAAAGAACTAGATTTGACTGACTGATTCCGTTGTCCCCGGCAACGGCGCCAGAATTTGACGTGGTATTTTAAACGCACTAACAAACTCACTCGAGGTTGAAATCCTCGAGCTTTTACCAAAACCAAAGTGCAATAATACCACCCACAAGCGGACAAGTCTTATCGCAGTATAGTTAAGGATCGAACCCAAAGGACAACGTTTTTTAAGAATCTTTGTCAGTCTAGTCTATTTCGAGTTAAGGCTAATATTTAAAACGATTGGTTGATTTGAGGTTAACTAATTGCAGGAAAGTAAAAGCTGAATTAAAGTTGGGTTTGAAACAGTGATATGGAATCACTGGGATGGTACCAGGTTTCACCACCACTACACACGCAAACACATTCAATCGCAAATGATCCAGGCAAGATATATCAATCCAAATAGAGCTGCTACAAACCCCCCCCCCATACGGGCGTTAGGTTCACGTAAGCATCACCTTAGGCATCAGATGTCTCGTCACCATCCAGATCACTTACTTATGGCTCTGAAGATACAGAAATCCAATGAAGGTTGTGGGCCCCCTATACAGGCGTTAGGCACACAGAAGCGTCACCGAAGGCTAGATGGCTCGTCCCCTCGCGGATCATACACTTACGACCTCGATGAAATCCCATCCTATTTCTAGTTTGGGAGTCAGCCGCATTAACTGATAAGCAAGCAGGCAATTAATATACGAGCAAACATCGACGATTAACAAGAAGATACAAAATCCAACTAAGGCTGGGAACCCCCTATACATGCGTTAGGCACACAAAAGCGTCAACCGAAGGCTAGATGGCTCGTACCCTCATGGATCATACACTTACGACCTCAAGGAATCCCATTCTATTTCTAGTTTGGGAGTCAACGTGTTAAACGACATTCAATCCTACATATAGATGTTCTCACAACATAGGAAGAACAAAGATGAAAGCAAGCAATTAATCAAACTATGAACATAACAGTTAATGACGAAATGAAGAGTTATATACATTGCCATGGAAAGTTTAACAATATAACATGTTTGCATGGGCAGCGGGGCTAGTCCCCGCACCCCAGTGAAATGGTACTACTCGCTCATGATGCGAGAAACAAGAAGAGTGAGAAAGAGAGAGAAATCCATCATGAACTCGGTGCAGAAGGTAGTCGTAGCTTGGTGAAGAAGATACAACCTCCTACATTGTGTCGGAGTAGATCTGGATGCAAATGGGAGTTGCCAAGACAGACCGAACAGTCTCCCTTGCTCCATGTTCTTTCTCTCCTCAGCCTCCTTGGTTGCAACACAGGCAGTAGGTGAAATGAAACTGGCACGGACTGGACTGGTTTTGGATCGGACCTGTATAGAAGCATCCTATCGGCATCCTGGAACCGATGCCCCAAAAGGGGACCCTTGGGGTCCTATTTATAGGCACTGGACTGGCCCTCATATTTTTGGTGTGATTCCAGTCTGAAAATATCTTATCCAAACAGTTTAGTTATAAGTTGACTTAAATGGTTTGCTTTCTACTTTATCATTCGGTTTTGCACACGGCTAATCCAAACGATTTCATGTATTGGTTTGCTGTAGTTTCTTTACCAAACAGTTTGCATTCCCACACTTTAGCAAACGGTCTACGCATACTACTTTAGCAAACGGTTTGGTAGGTTGCTACTTTTTCATTCGGTCTTAGATTGGCATGAGCAAATGGTCTTTATGCATTCAAACGTTGCTCATTCAGTTTGCATATTCCAATAAGCAAACGATCTTGTAGCAAAAGAAAACAACAGCATTCAGTCTTCATGCACTTTATCAAACAGTTTCGTAAATGAACTTCCAAACAGTCTCCAGTGGTGGCTGTAAACGGTTGTCGCTTGCTCATTCTTCACGATCTCACAGACAGTTTGCCAATGAAACAGTCTTAGCGTGCGTTCGGTTTTGCTCAGCAAACGGTCTTCTCAAATGGTTTTGAGACCGCATGGGCTCAAACGGTCTTGAGACCGCATGGGCTCAAACGGTCTTGATACCGCATGGGCTCAAACGGTCTTGAGACTGCATGGACTCAAACGGTCTTGAGACCGCATGGATTCAAATAGTTTTGAGACCGCATGAGCTCAAACGGTTTTGAGACCGCATGAGCTCAAACGGTTTTAAGACCGCATGGGATCAAACGGTTTTGATTAGATTGATTGGTCAGAACAAGGGGTGAGGGAAGGTAGATTCCAGCTGATTGTTCAGCTTTATCAAGACCTGCATCAAATCAACAATAATTTCGATTAAAATCATGATAATTGGATTAATTAAGTAATTTTGCACATTATGACTCACATTGATATTTAATGAGTGAAATATTATATATATAGAGTTGAATTATTTCCAAAGTGATAATTGAATTCCATGATGAATATGCATTCATCACAAACCTAAGGGAAATGACAGGATTGTGTGGTAACCCAAGTGTGTTTGGGACCAGTATTCCATGGAAGTAAACCTGATATCGAGATGTTCATGATGTGGATACATGTGATGCACGTTTCAACCTAGATTGGAAGGTGTACTGGTGATGTGGGATGCACCATCTCTACTCTTAGAATGGGAAGAACTCTGTGTTTGTGTGGTGATCCACTGATCACCCAAACCCTACTACTTTTTGTACTGAATTCCCAACTTTACCCACACTTACCCTAGTGCTTCCTAACCACCTATATATACTATAGTGGAGGTCACAACACAAGGTTAGCTACATATAGCATTCATTTCCACCCCCATTTGCATTCAAGAGCCCCACCTACCTTCCTTACTCCATATACACCTATTTCCACCCAAAAACCCTAATTTTCTAGGATTTTCACCACCAAACCCCACCCATTCATACCATTTCCAACCTTGGAGGGAGGTGCTTCATCTTATATAGCAAGGAGGTGAAGGAGGGTCTTCCACAAGCTACCATAGCCTTCTACCTCTTTTTTCTTTCCTTTTTACTCTTTTGTTTGATTATGAGTAGCTAAGCCCTCTTGGTGGGCTGTTTGGGGGATAAAATGTTACTTTGATACCATTTGGGGGGGAATAACTTGTTATGAACATATTTCCATTCTACGATGATTGTCTCTTCTATCTTATTTTTGATTATTTTACTTGTGATTTGTGCTTCTAAACATGGATTGCTTGTTGTATGATACTTGAAAACACTTAGACTCTAGGGGAAAACAAATTGCATGTGGAGATTTTAGGAATTGCTCCTAGGTACAACTAGTGGATTCCTAGCGAGCACCCTATATTCCTACATACAAATCCCTTCTCCTACAACTAAATGTGAGCTCTAAGTATTTAGTGTAAGGGTGATTGGTGCAATTGCCTAGAGTTTTCTGAAGGCTAGATGGTGAGCAACATGAGGTGAAACACCTTCATATATACCCTCCCTTCCTACCCTTGGCTCTCAATTGACCTAATAACCCTTACCCTAGAAACCTAGATTAGTTGAATCCAATAGAAATCTCACCTAGACCTTGGTCCAATTGAGCCTCATAAGACTTGATAGGGGGTGAAAGGGTGTAACTCCTCTCCCACACTCTATTATATCCATGACCAACCAATATCCTAGGGTTATTTCATTGCATTTGACTATATTGTTTGGTTTGGAAATCTAGATTGAAAATATAAGAATTTCATGCTATTTTAACCCCCAACTTGGATTCTTGTGAAATTCCCCCAAACGAACCACTCTCCTCATTAATTTCTAAAACCCATCTTGTTCTCTCATCTTGTTAATGCTAGTTTAGTTAATTGCTTTTATTGCCTCTTAGTCAATTGCTTAGGTTTTGATAGTTAGGCATTGCTTGAGTAGTTAGTTCTCTTTTGAGTGTGCTAGCATTAATCTTTCTAGTTAGTGATCACCTAGGTCATTAATTTCTCTAGTGTTTACCTTGCTTAATTAGTGTAACTTAGTTGTAGTTTCTTGCTCTTACTTAGTTAGTTGCCTTATTTTGTTAACTAGACTTAAATTGTTTAAGGTAACATAGGGTTTTCTTGTCTTGTCTTGTTATCTTGTTTCAATTGCTTGCATAATTAGTATAATCAACTCAAATTAACATCAAACCCTAAAAATACTACTCCCCGCATTAGAAACATAGCTCACCCTAACATGGCTCTAGTGTCCCCTCTCTCCCTACAGACCGACCCCTCACTTTCTATTCACCTATAGTACAATACAATCTTGTGCGATTGCGTGTGATATATTGCGGTCTAAGTGATTGTGTTAGTATAGGGTCCACCTTTATAAATTCAAAAGACGTGAGTGTTTTTCTTCTTAGGGTGGCATCTATTCATATCCCAAATGAGTAGTGTGTAGCCCAAGGTAGTGGAGGTGCACCAAGCTTTCTGGCGCCACTGACAGGGATAGAGGTCTCGACCTAGATAATTAGAGTAGCTTAGCTTTTCCTACTACCTGCACCATTGCTATTCTTTATACTTTTCTTACTTTTGCATACTTGTCTTCTAACTTACCTCTTGTTGCTTGTTTGTGGCTTGTGCAGGTGCCAACTGTGCATGCTTGAAAGATGTTCGACTTCTATTTCTTTGGTTCCTTTTGATCCCGAAATAGGTAGAAGGAGATGTCAACACAGAGACAAATAATACCAAGAAGCTGATATGGCAGAGGAAGGTCCCCATGCAGATGGAGGTGGTCCTACACCCAACCGCCCCCTCCATGAGCACTTCACTCTAGGAAACTACACCTCACCCATTGCCATCTTGTTAACCAAATGTCGGGTCAACAATTTTCCATCCCACCAGCCCTTCTTGGACTCCTACCCACTTTCTATAGGATGGAGAATGAGAACCCATACCACCGTATTAATGCTTTTCTGGGACTTGCTCCACCTTCCACATGCCTACACTCATCGATGATTCCATAAGAACAACCATGTTCCCTTTTTCCCTCAAAGAAAAAAATAAGGAGTGGTACATGTCTAAGCCCGAGCTAGTGACCTGGATGACAGTGAAGAATGAGTTCCTGAAGAAGTTCTACCCAATCTCCAAGACAACTCATATGAGGAGATGCATCCCATCCTTCACACAAAAAGAAAATGAGCCCTTCCATGAAACCTGTGAAAGATTCCAAAAGCTCATGCGAGACTACCCCCACCATGAAGTTCCTCTACGGAAACTAGTGCAATCTTTCTACACTGGACTTATTGAACTGAGCCAGACTACAGTTGATTCTTCTTGCAAAAGAACATTCATGGCTAGACCTCCAGAGGAGTCTTGGCCACTCTTTTAACACCTTGTTGAAAACTCACACCACTGAGCTTCAAGCAACATAGAGCACTATGACAGGAACTAGGTTCCTCGTCCTCCTCTAGCTCCAGTTAGATATGACATAAATCCTCAAATGATAAATATCCTTGCTTACATGATGAACTTAACACATAATCAAGCTGGAGGGTCTTATAGTTACTCTACCAATGTCATGGAGGCTATTTTTGAAGAATTGCAAGCCTTGCAATATTTTGGGAATAGGAACAACCAAGGCCCTATGTCAAACTCCTACACTCCATAATGGAGAAATAACTCGAACTTTTCATGGAAGCAACAAGGTGAAGAAGGGAAAGGGAAACCAAGGCAGCACCAAGGGCCAAGGTACAACTCAAAGTTTGAAAATGAAACTCTTGGAGGGATTAGAAGCCTTGATGAGGTGAATAAGGATGTGTCCTCCCATGGATAAATGATTATCCACCTCGAGCAAAGATTAGATCAAATCTCTCTTTCACTTGCCTTCCATGAAGAGGGAAGAATCCCTTCCAATCCATGGTCAACTCAAACAATTATGGTGGCTATGTCAACACTACCCAAGGTGCATATATCCCACCATAAGGCCAAGTACCCACTCTTGAAGAATACCAAGGACCTCCTAACCCCTATGCTCCTCCACCTCCATGACTTTTCTACCATTCAACCAACACAACCATGGCACCTACCACGACCATGGCCACCAAGCCTCCAAAGTCCCACTTTTACCTATCATTTTAGCCTTTACCACCTCGCTCATGCCAAACCACCAAGGCTGTGATTACCTCCATACACCACTCCCGTGGTGATCACCCAAACCCTACTACAATTTGCACTGAATTCCCAGCTTTACCCCCACCTACCCTAATGCTTCCCCACCACCTATATATACAACAGTGGAAGCCACAACATGAGGTAGCTTCCTCTAGAATTCATTGACATCCTCCCTTAGATTCAAGAGCTCCTACATACCCCCTTACATATCCACCTCATTTCCACCCAAAATCCTAGTTTTTTAGGGTTTTCCACCATAATACCCTATATTTCCATGCCATTCATCTATCTTGGAGGAGGGAGCACTACCTACAATAGTTAAGAGGTCAAGGAGAAGAAGCTTCCATGACATCCATGAACTTCTACCTCTTTCTTCTCTCATTTTACTCTTTTGCTTGATTATGTGTAGCTAAGCCCCCTTGGTGGGCTGTTTGGGGGAGACAATATTACTTTAATACCATGTTTTGGGAAAATAACTTGTGATGAACATATTTGCATTCTATGATGATTGTATATTTCTTATATCTCATTTCCCATTATTTTACTTGTGATTTATGCTTCTAAACATGGATTGCTTGTTGTATGATCCTTGAAAACACCTAGATTCTAGGGGAAAATAAATTGTATGCGACTATCTTAGGAATTTCTCCTATTTCCAACTAGTGGATCCCTATCTAGCACCCTCTCTTACTACATAAAAATGTCTTATCCTATAACTAAGTGTGAGATCTAAGTAGCTAGTGTAAGGGTGATTGGTGCAATTGCCTAGAGTTATCTAAAGGCTAGATGGTGAGTAACATAAGGTGAACCACCCTCAGTTCTACTCTCCCTTCCTACCCTTGGATCTCAATTTACCTAATAACCCTTACCCTAGAAACCTAGATTAGTTGAATCCAATAGAAATCCCACCTAGACCTTGGTCCAATTGAGCCTGATAGGGCTAAATAGGGGGTGAAAGGGTGCAATTCCTCTCCCACACTCTATTCTATCCATGGACAACCAATAGTCTAGGGTTATTTCATTGCATTTGAGTATATTGTGTGGTTTGGCAATATATAATGAAAATATAAGACTTACATCCTATATAAACCCCCAACTTGGATTCTTATGACATTCCCCCAAACGGCCCACTCTCCGCATACATTGTCTAAAATCTATCTTGTTTGCTTAGTTTGCTTATGGTAGTGTAGTTATTTGCTTTCATTGCCTCTTAGTCATTGCTTAGGTTTACATAGTTAGGTTTTACTTGAGTAGTTAGTTCTCTTTTGAGCTTGCTATCATTAATCTTGTTAGTTAGTGATAACCTAGATCATTGATTGCTCTAGTGCTTAACTTGTCTCTTTAGTGTTAACTTGCATTGCTAGTACAACTTAGTTGTAGCCTCTCACTCTTACTTAGTTAATTGTCTTATTTGTTAAATAGATTTAACTTGCTTAGGGTAACATAGGGTTTGCTTTCCTTGTATT
This sequence comes from Alisma plantago-aquatica, assembly GCA_963693085.1. Classification (NCBI taxonomy): domain Eukaryota; kingdom Viridiplantae; phylum Streptophyta; class Magnoliopsida; order Alismatales; family Alismataceae; genus Alisma; species Alisma plantago-aquatica. Next base: position 645,305,561 of record OY856409.1, on the reverse strand, counting down.
GTTCTCTTGATTTTAATTTCTTGCTTCTTTAGTATAATCAATCAAATAACCATCAACCCTAAAAAGCCTACACTCCACATTAGGAACATATCTCACCCTAACTTAGCTATAGTGCCCCCTATTTCCTTGTTGATCGACCCCTCACTTTCCATTCAGCCATACTACAATATGATCATGTGTGCTTACGGGTGATATACTGCAGTCTAAGTGTGTGTGTTAGTATAGCCCCCCCCTTTATAAATCAAAAAGACCTGAGTGCTTTCTCCTCTTAGGGTTACATCTATTCATATCCCAATTGATTAGTTTGTAGCCCAAGGTAGTGGATACACACCAGGTACTTAAGTATATTTTGGGTGTATTTTATATTGTTGCAATGGGGTTTGGGTTGACCATGTTTTATTTTGGGTCAACACTTTATGGCCATATCCTAAACTTGTAAAATATGATTTTTTTGGGTCGAAACCCCTGACCCTAACCCAACCCTTTAATATATTTGGGTCTATCTGATCTGATCTTTAAATCCAAATACCAACTGAACAATTAAAAAATTCTATGATTTGTCTAATTATTGATAATTACCAAGTGTAATCAACAAATTACAATGTAAACAAACTAACAAGGTGATTAAGAAACACATATAAATCTTATTATAGTTTATTCGAGATTTTTTAACAAAAATTCATAAAACAATTAGCATAATATATCATACAAATAAAAAAAACTATGTAGAATTACAATAAATAAACTTCATGAGTGAAGGATTAGTAACTTAATAGGCCATTGTGTGTCTTAAAGTTTAGTATTTTCACTTTTGTTTCAATATATAATTATTAACATTGGGTCAATCAGGTCAATTTGGGTCTTAAGTCCAAACCCAAACATGACTCTAAATTAATTTTTAGTTCTTCAACTCGAGTCAACTTCAGGATGGGTCAAAACCTTAGAGCCAAACCCTCTTAAACATTTTGGGTTTAGGCCAAATAATTTGGACTAGATCTTGTTTTTCCAGCCCTAATTTTAGAGGTTGAGAGCTTTTGGCTCCCTTACAAGGCTCACCAAAGGCTTTTAGTCATTAAAGATTGCTTATCAACAGTAGTAGCAGTTGACCAGGATGGCATTCATGTGGTGAAGATGAGTATCTCCATCCATTCCTTTAGGAATAGGCCACCCAGTTGTAGATGCCATGGATGATGTAGGCCCCCTTCCACTTAGGGTTGAACTTTCCCCTGGAGTCAATATTCTATATGACTCATAGTACTATGTCTCCATTTAAAAATTTTTGGGGTTAGGCTTTCTTGTTGAATGTTAGAGATGTCCTTGCTTGATAGCATTGTGCATGATGCAAAGCTCTTGTTTATCGCTCTTCAAGGGTGTTCCACTCCACCTTAGGAATATTTTCTTCTCATAGTATGTGGAGTAAAGGAATCTAGACCACAATGAGAAAGACTACCTCCATTCCATACACTAGGGAATATGGTGTATCTCATGTGAATGTTATGATAGAAGTGCAATATCCCTAGCATGCCATTGAAAGGTGTTTAAGATCTTTATCATGTTCTTGTTGGAAGATTCTACAACTCTATTCATCTAGGGATGGTAGGGGGACATTTGGTGGTGTTTGATTCCCAAAGAGATCAAAGACTCTTTTACACTTTTAGCAATGAAGTTTGTACCAACATACGAGACAATCTCATGCCGTATTCTATATTGGCTTATGATGTTGTTCCAAAGAACTTGATGATTTGCTAAGTCGATGCATAGGTGATGAAAACTACTTTCACCCACTTTGTGAAGTAGTCTATTGCGACCATAATGAAGCAATTTCTATTTGATGCTTAAGGAATGATTTTTCCATTCATATCAATCCCCAAGTTCAGAATGGCCAAGGCATGTCCATGTTATATAGCTGGTTAGCAAGAACATGGATGTAATTATTATGGATCTAGAAGACTCAACACTTGTAGACATACTGCCTACAATCTGTCACTGTGGTGTTCCAAAAGTACCCTAAGAGTCATATTTTCTTGTATAGAATGACTGCACTCATATGTATACTACATTATCCATCGTGAACTTCCTTCATGAGAGTTTCTACTTATATCTTCTTGACACATTGGAGGAGAGTCTGTTTTAGTATGTATGATATCAATGTCCCACCCCTAGGACATACTGCATGGCTTTTTTTTAGCATGTACTTTTCTCTCTAAGAGAGGCTTTCAGGATTGTCTTGACTTTCTAGACATGCCTTAATATCATGAAAACCAAGCATTTTCTTCACTATAACATGTGTTGTCAATGATCATGTAGTAGTCAGGTGAGAAAGTGTCTATGTCTTAAAAGAGAAGGTCTTGTCCCTTTAGATTTTGATCTAGGAAGGGAGGGACACGAGAGAGTCAATGAAGGCATTGTGTTCTCTCATGATGAAGTGAAAGGATATGTGATTGGAGTCTCGAGCTAGACAACACATGTTTTACTGATACAAAACCAAGTTCTGATGGCACATCTTCTAGTTATTTTGGACTTGATACATCACAAGAAGGGAGTCCCCATAGAATTGTAGGTGGCGTGCCCCTTGCTTTCTTGTGATATGGAGTCCTAGGATACAAGCTTCACACTCAACCACATTATTAGTGGTGTTGAACTCCAACCATCTTGCTAGTGAAAGTTGTTCTCCTCAAGGGTAATGAAGGATCACTCCTATATCATATCCTTTGTGATTGACTGCTTGGTGAAACAAGATTGTCCATATATTGGGCTCTATAAGGATAACCAAATATGGTGGATTGATCATCCATATGTCTTTGTTTGAGAATTTGCACTCATGTAGTTCTTCTTTTTGGAGCAACAAATTGTTATCTGATCAACCAGAGTTTGGGCTTTGATTGCCTTCATTGGTAGATAAGTGATGTCGAACTCTGACTGATATTACCTGCCACTTGGAACATCATCCAATAATAATAGGTCAAACACACAAATTGTAGAGACAGTCATGCTTGGAAATCGATTATAAGGGATACGACTTCAGATGGTAACACAACTTCCTTATTGCATGTATCAAAGCATGTAATATTTCTCCATTATAGTGTAGTGGACCTTGACATTGTTGAGATTATTAGATAGATAGTAGGTAGAGTACTCATTGTTAGTTATTGACTAAATCAAGACTTCTACCATCTATGTCTCATAGACTGACAATTGAAGGGTGAGAGAGTACCCCAATACTGTGAGTCTCATGACTAGTAGATTGGTGAGGTAGTCTTTGATCTTTTAGAGTGACTCTTCACGTTGATTGTTTCATCCATAATCAAAGTTCTTCTTGAGTAGATTGAATTTAGGCTCACCTACATGTGTAAGCTTGGCGATGGTACGACAGATGTACTAGAGGCAATCGAGTAGAACTAGCAACTCCTTTTCTGTTATGGGGAAGAGCATCTACGGGGTATCTTGAGCCTTCCCGTAATTGACTTTGATTCCCCTCTGACTGACAATGCACCCAAGTAGGTTACTAACTTAACCCTAAAGATGCACTTGGCTGGAATGAGGCATAAAGAGAATCATCATAGTCATTGAAATAGATTTTCAAGATTGGTGACATGGTTTTTTTTATTTGTAGACTTGTCTATCATGTCATGCACATATACCTGCACCTGTTATGCATCATGTCATGGAATAGAGAAACCATTTCCCTTTGATATGTAGCTCTGACATTCCTGAGACCGAATGGCATGACCCATAAGTTGAATACTCCCCATTTTGTGAAGAAGGCTATCTTCTCTTTATCTTTCTTACCCATATCTATCTAGTTGTAATCAGAGAATCTATCCATGAAATTGAGGAGTGCATGCCCAACTGTATTGTCAACAATTATGTCTATATGTGGAAGTGGAAAGTCATCCTTAGGGGATTCCTTGTTGATATCATGATAGTCCACACATATTTGTACTTTTTTTTCCTTTTTGGGTACATGTACATTATTGGCGAGCCATGTGGGATAGATGACCGGCTCTAGGAAGCCAACACTATACTACTCTGAACTTGCTCCCTAATCTTGAGGCTCCACTCTGGCTATAGCCGTACACCCTTTTGTTTGATAGGACAAACATAATCGATGATAGGAAATCAATGAATTTTGATTGTCTTATCCAACCTAGGCATTTCTAAATAGCTCCATGCAAATATGTTGATGTAGTGGTATACAATTTATATCAACTAGTTTTATATTCTGAGGTAGATGCATCCCTATTTATATTTTGTGTTTCTTAGGGAATGACTTGAGTTTTACTGCCTCCATATAGTATTCGATATGAAAAGGTTGATTTTCCTTTGTCATATACTCCAGGATGGGGATGTATTCAAACTTGACTTCATCCTCATCGTAGCTTTTTTCTACTTCAGTGAAATAGTCAACAAACTCATAGAGAGCTAGATTCTCTTCAACTAATTTTAGATCATATGTATTTTGCAGTTTTGGGATTTTGTGGATTATGCAAATTTATAAGATTTTATGGATGAGAAAAGGGATGTGGTATAGCATGACTAAACATCTACACTAGGGTTCATACCACATCAGGTTTCTATTCCTCTAACAAGATTTTTTTAGATGTGTTAGGGGACAAGTTCCAAAAGTATGTTGCTTTAGTCTGTACACCAATTCTAAGATTATTCAACATTCTGCATGAGGTAGATGAGGGATTTCTGGTCCCTTATGACTTCTACATTGAAGATGGTGTTGATCCCCCATACTTCAATTATATTGTAGGTGTTGTCGCAGTCATCCCAGATAATGCCATGTTCTTCCTCCATGTCTACATGACTTGTAGTCTCAAAGTCATCTTGGCTAGGCCGGTTGGGGAAAATCTAGATCAGATCATGGTCATCTGCATCAATGGTTCCTCCATCCCTTTAGGTGTTGGGTCAGTGACCTTTGCCTTCCCAACATGATCATATTGGTAATGTTTGATACTTTCTATGGTGTTTGGGGGCTCAGGGCATGACTTGTCAGCTATTGGGATAGGCTAAGATTGATTGCTTCCTTGTTTTGAGGGATGATATTTTCTTAGGACTACTGATTATTTTGGGCGATCCAGATGTGATGACTATCCTCAATGATGGGGATGATTGGCTCAATGCTGACTGCAATCTTAGGGTAGTAGTATTGGTCATCTTTGTCAATCTCTTGCAAAAGGTAAGGCATTGTCATAGGGACGATAGCCTTGGCAAAGTTGGCATGCTTTTTGATTACATCTATGGTGTCGGGAAGGTAAGAATGTTGAACTTTATGACCGAGGATGAGGTCCCATTGATACAATGCCCTGAGTCGATGCTCTTCGTATGGACAAATGTGTCTAGCTTCATTGCTCAAATTTCTAGTCAATGATACAAAATTGAGATAGCCTCTCATGGTTAAGTTCTTTGTAGTGGGCCACATTATTGCAAACTTCCAATACAGAGTCCACTTGGTGATCTAAGATCATGCATAGGATGGGCCATATAATCCTAGTACCAAGTGCTTTTGTCTTGGAGGAATTTGGATAATCTTTGTGCGTCCTTAACATCTAGCTCCCATACCTTAGTCTGGGCAGATGTGCATCTCCAATAGCCACTGGATGAACATAGTAGGATTATATGGGAGATGGTGGGACCATGTTCTTTGTGGTGGCACCCAACTAATGTTGGTGATATGCAACATCTAAAAGCAAAATTGGAGGTTTTCTTCCTCTATGTGGTCTATGGTGTCGGGGTTATCATCTTGGATTGTGACAACAACATGTCCCAGACAATACTTTAGTCTTTGTTGTAGTGATGAGGGAACCAAATGGTTTTGGTGACTCCATGACCTCCCTAAGAGGAGGGTAAAAGTGGGATTCAACTCCATGACCACAAACAATACTACAAAAGTATGTGGTCTAATTTGTAGCTCGAGAGTGATTTCCCATAGGGCTTATTTGATTACCCTATTGAAGGAAGTTACTTTCTAGGTAGCTGGCAGTAGGTTTGAGGGATCCCTTACTAAACTAATGAGTATCTTGAGGGGGCACATGTTGATGCATACACCACTGTCAACAAAGCAAGAAGGGATTTTCAAGCCTTTATAAATATTTGTTGCAAACAAGGGTTTATTCTACTCCAACTGATGGGTATCTCATCTTCAAAAAATCAAATTAGGTGCAAGGTCAAGATTAAATCGATGGTGGAAAGAACTTTTGGATTGACATCCTTAGTGATATAAGCCACATCAAGTGTCTTCATAAATGCTCCATGGTGTGCGAAAGTACTTCACATCACTTTAGTCAGTGATCCTTCCTCTTCAAGTTCTTCTAGATACTAAATTATGTATGAGCCTTCTAGATTGGTTTCTCTACAAAGTTTTGGATAGGAAACACTTTCTTGGTGTTAAGTAAGTGAATGGAGTCTGTGCTTGTCTTCTCTTCCATTGTGCTAGTAGGAACTTCTACATATGTAGTTACCTTCTCTTTACCTTTGTCAAGGGGCGAAGGTGCTTTTTTCAAGATGGCATACTGGTCCATCTTTGGTGTGGTTGGCTCGAAAATGGAAGATTATACCACCATGTGGGATGAGGAACCATTGTCTACTGATCCTTTGTTAGGACCACACTTTAGGAACCCACATTTTCTGCCCATTATGCCCCTGGAGAGACCCTAATATGTTGATTGTCCTCTTGATTCTTATCAAAATTATTGGATTCCTTTCTTGGATATAAATGACAATCCATGCACTTCGGGACCAATTCTTAATGGCTTTCTCCAAAGGAAGGATAAGCCCGTGCATTGGATCTTCCAATGGTGAGATGAAAGCTACAATGTTGGTAGTAAACTAGATCTGATCTTTTTTTCGAAATAAGGATGATACAAAAATAAAATAAAAGCAATACATCCAAGTCTAATTATTAAAAATAAAAAATAAAAAAACCAAAAATATAGTTCTAGAAATCTTGTTATGAGTAAGGAAGGTTTAACATGCCCATCTTTCCCGATAAACCAATATCTAGCTATTTTTATGCGATTCGAAGAAAAAGCAATTCAAGATGATATAGAAAAATGAAAGCAATGCGATAATAATGAAAACACATTTTTTTATTTATGTGCTATCATCTAGTGCTAGAGATGTTTGTATGCTTCCCATCATTTTCCTAAAGTCCTATCTTTTAGATAGATTGGGGTCCTAATCACCTCATGACCTTCCATGATGGAGATTCCTCATGGGTGATTAGTACCAACACATAGGATTTTCTAGAGGATGATAAGCATGTATGGGTAGTGAACAAGACATGGTCTTTTTCTTTAAAACTAGATAAACATGAACACAAACACTGAGGAGGATCACATATTCGATTTTAAGCAAACATGAACAATTAAAGTAGGTAAAGTAGTTATAACAGACAAATTAGTTAGGAGCAGATGAAGCAATTAGAAACACGATCAAATAACCATTGTTTTTGTAGCCTAACAATGTTAACATGGCAAGTGGTGTCATAGGAAGGATCCATTGATCACGAATAATGTGGAAAGTAAAGAGAGAGGTAGTTTAGTCTTGTGTCTTAGAAGGTTGAAAGGGGGCTAAAATATGGTGGATACAGGGGGGATATTTATAGGTGGATTTTAGGGTTCAGGGTTCTAGACAAAACCTTTTGGAAGAGGTAGAAGACCATTTTGATGCGCCACATGATGTGGCACATGGATCAAGACAATTCACCATTTAGCACATGATAGGTGGCTTGGATACCCCGAGTGCCCCAAGTTGGGTAAAATTGATTTCCCAATTTTCCAATAATTTTAGGAGTGTTTTTGAGAAAATTGTAGGAAACCATAGAGACAGAGATAATTCATGATTATCCCTCATATTTATCAAGAAAAATAATTGAATATCCTTGGTGAAAAAGGAATAATTCATTATGGATAATGCAACTATAAATTTATAAAAAGGCTTGTAAAAAGTACAAATAAAGAGAACATTGCACTTTGAGTTTGAAAAGAAAATTTCTTTACAAATATCCCAAACTGAGTAAAAATGGGTGAAATGAGTGTATTAAATATGCGAAAAGATATAGAAATTTTTGAAAGATATAGAAAATATTTGAGATGTGGAATGAAATCCATAATTATCTAAACAATTAGCATTACTTGTGAATTTATACTGAGTGAGAAAAAATGGGGGGTCAATACCTACCATTAAATTATAACTTCAATCCAATTCCACCATCAAAAGCAAGGAGGAGCTCCAAAACACCAAAATTCTAGGTCCTTCTTTCAAAACCAACATCTCTTATTCCCCTCTTCATTCCAAGTTATGTAGGTGATCATAAATTATGAGAGATATTTTAGTGTTAGGTAACTATTATAGATCATACAAGGTACTTGAGATACATGTAAACTAGTCTAGAACATTATTTTACTTTTTTCAACAATAGTATTGACTAAATTTTTATCCAAAAGTCTGAGATGATCATGTGGTTTTGGTGATGAACATTATGGATGATTGGATTGTGTGAGGTAGTTCAATCCAAAATAAAGTATTTCCAAAAAGCATTTTTGGTTTGCTGAAATTTTCCCAAAAATATTTGAGCCAAGCCCAATGCCAGTTTGAATCTTTTTAGTCAATTTGAATCCTTTAAGAGAAAACCCAACCAACTTAGAAATTCTAGAGAATCAAGCCCACTTAGGTTGCATTTTTAAACTTCAACTATATAGGAAAATTGATTCTAACTCATCATTTTAGTTAAATGAAGATCCATTCTTGTCTTCCATTTGATTACATTAAGAATCCTCAAATGCCTCAAGCTCCTAATCTTGAAAATAAGAATTTTTCTATACCAAATCCCTACTCATCTAATCAATATCAAGGTATAATTCAACATATATAATTATGTTGTTAAACTCAAATTAATATAACCCAATTCAATATGAATTATGGTTTCAACATCATTTAGATCCATGCATTCAGATTTTCTCTAAAAAAACCAAAACCTATTTGCATACCCAACTAGGGCCCTTCCCAAACAATAACTAGTTCCAATGAGAGTGTGTTTAGAATATTTCAAAAAGTTAATACTATAGATTATACTTAATCAAAAAGTAAAGAATACAATTGGACAAGTAAACCTGAGTTACTTTATAAGAAAAAAATGGTCTTCTTAAATCACACTTAGGATTTTTCCTCAAACTTTAGAAAATGGTAGAAAAATATCATAGAAACTTAACTACTAATTCTTGTGTAATTATATATATAACTTCTTATTTATACTTCTTTTTCAATATTTCAACCATCCAATTCTTGAAATATTTTACCAACTATTTCTTATAATACACGCATGTCATTTCTCAATATAATCATAATTTTGTTAAGAAAAAGTTTTCTATTGTTTGTGCATCATTTTCATATTCCACCTATAATCATATTTCTTTTCAAGTCAGTTACAATTTTATTGTGTACAAAAATTTCTCTTAAAATTTTGATTGAAATTCAGTTTTATTATTAGTATTTAACCAAACTTTTACAAATAAGGTTAGTATTTTGTATGGTTTTTAGTTCTCATCAAGCCTTATCTTCTTCAGATTCATGAACATATTTTTAACCATTATGATTTAGTTATATACTCATGCTACTTACTCTAGTGCTTTTGTGCTCAATTTTCTATTATATATTAAATGTATTGATTTTGTATATTCTCTGTTCATTTCAAGATTTCCCCATGGCCTTCTATACTTGCACGAAGTCTTAATTTGGGCACTTCATTAGAGAAACCATGTGAAGTATGACTAAATGGTTCCATACCAACTTACAACTACTTTTTTTTATCGAGAGAATCACCCCCGTAGAAGTGCCACTTTTGTGACCCCCCAGACAGCGTAAAACGCTCGGGCCCCGAGCGCCCCACACACCCGGGAACCAGTTAAAGCGCATAGTTGGCCGACCTGCATGACATGTACCATTTTAGAGGAAGCCGCTGGGTTTCAAACCCGGGTCCCTTCATGATGGGACACCGTGCCGAACCACCTGAACCACTCCTCCCCGACTAACTACTTGGATACATTGACAATGTACCAAATAGCAAGTTTAGTTAGTATGCATATAATTCTATGTTCATCATCTAAGTTAATTTTTAACTTTAAGTCCTATTGTTAGTGTTACTCATATAACCTAGTGCTCTAAAATACCATGTCAGTACCACTCTTAATTTTAACACTAATGTGATCCATCAGTGTTCCTAGAATAAACTCAATTTATTCTATCAAACATCACAAACTTGGATAAATGTGATTCAAACATAATAAGAAAGTACGAGTAACTTATATTCTTCATTAATCCTCACTTGAATACCTTTGTGGAATATGTACTTTATTTGTCACTCATTAAAGTTATTCCAATCAAAAGAAATCATTAGAATTGAATTTTGTTAAACTGAATCAAGTATCTTTATTCATATGTAGTTAGTTTGATATTTTACATATATAAACAAGTAAATAAATAGTTTGTAGAACAAAATCCACATCCATCCCAAGAAAGTGAGAGTACATGGACAAATCTAATATATATTGATTTTATTTACATCTTCTGTATCACAAAACTCACTGATGGATGACGTATAGCTAAATACAAGGGAAAGAACCAACATGATATTCAAGAGCCCCAATGAGAAGAAAAATCCAACTCTATCTAGATAGGCATGTATCACTAGTTAACTTCAAACATTTAAAATCAAACGAACCTACTGATCTAATAATCATGCCTACAATTTTATTCTAAACGTGATATCATAAACATATTAACATCAAGTCAATTAGCAGTAAATAAGTCATTTATACAATCTTATAATAAAACAAAGTTTGATTCTATCAATCAACAAAGAAGTAATAGAATATGATGTCTTCTATAAGACAATGTAAGAAAAAGGTATATTATAGTCTAAACATGTAAAATAGGTAAGACAATACCTAGTCATGGATACATAGAGTGGATAGTTTAGAACAAGAAATTGTGGATAGTTAAGAAAACATTACAAAAAACATATAAAATAATTATATAGTACATACAATTCTGCTCGAGTGATTATCATGTTTTACTTTTTCCTTGATTATCTTGCACTACTATGCTAAAACTAATATTATAGTGTCCTAATAGCTCAACCATACAAGTTTTAGGGTTACCATCATCACAATGACTCACCCCTCAATCTTTATGAGGCAAAAACTACAAGGGATCAATGACTCATCACCTACAAAATAATTGGTTCCGTACGTGTGTACTCACCTTAGAAATCACCCTAGTAACACTAAAATATAGGGCTAGTGGTATAAAATTCCAGATGTACCGATTCTAAATATTCAAGCATGCGTTATGTAAAATAAGATTCCCTCAAAGAAAAACACTAAATAACTAATAAAAATGGAGACAAGGGTGCCTGTGGGAACTTGACCCTGAGACTAGCCTACAAGCATTACCCGAGGTTGAAAAGACACATGAGGAAACTCAATACCAAAAATATGAACCAAATTTGAGTAATACCATTCAACCAATAATGCAAGAAAATATCAAATGAAAGTTTTCAACAAGATTCACTTACATAAACATATATAGAGGCATGTTATACTCATATACTGAAAAGTGATTGTATATTGTACATCATATGTAACCCATGCCACAACCTATTTATATAAAAGGTATTCTTGTCCCTTATTTACAACACATGCAACACACAACATACAACAAAAACTATTTTGTGAATACATTTTCATGTAAAAACAATCTTCTTGGTACTCATGCGTACTATGACAACTCTAAAACACCACAAAAACTATATTTCCACCTTTAGCTCACTACTTTGTGGATGAAGGAGACTCCTCCTTGGAATATCCCCAGTTAAGATCCTAAGGACCTAAAATGGTAATAAACCACAAGAGTTAGATAAAATTCCTAGTGAGAGATAAAACATCTTAAAAGTATTAAGATTTTGCTAGGTAAACTTTATCCCATGAAATATATAATTCTATGATAACAAGGTAATATCTACAATATATATTAGATAAATAATGTGCCATGTAGGGAAAAAAGTAAATATATTATGCAAGTGAGGATCCATGGATGGTTTGCATGTTTTAAAATTAACCTCTAGGTAGTTTGCAATGTACCATCCAAACTATTGGTTAGTAATTATGAATTAGCCTAGCCCACCATAAAGAATTTTAATGTTATCCACTCTCTCTAAGATCCCATCACACCTCACTCATTACAAGTATAAAAACTAGGTTCTTATCATCCTACAACCTATATAATATAACATGTTCATTCCGGATAGTTAGGTTACAACATCTGATTTATATTATACCTGTCAAATCGGAATCATATGTTTTAATCATTTTGGCAGGACTCCCATATACCCGTAGGACTTATGATGTAAACCACACTCATTAACACATGTGAATTCAAGTCTCCAAGTGGACCATACCTCTTATGGATTCTAGGTAATCCATGTATATTCAATAATATATGACTCTAAGTATCTTCTCAAAATCCTTGAATTGCTACAAGAATAGAATTTTGCTTCCATGGCATGAGAACATTGGGAGGTTATAATATGTGCAAGGAAACTACATGGTTAAGGCTTTCATGCATGTTAGAAATATGATAAAAAATGTTCCCTAGTTGAGTTTGCATCATATCGATCATCTTGCCAATGCTTATCATTGTTTGGATCAGTCGATTAGTTAGTTTAGTTTTCCTTTTTGCAATGTCTCAAATATTTTGATATGGATCAGTCTTTTGTTTCCCTTAGAAGTTTCCCATTTGCTGATTCTAGAATTTCTTTTGTCTGGTGAATGTTGCCTTATTTATTGAAGTTTCTTTTCTTTTGGAAATTGCTTTGTCATTTTTGTTCTTCTTGTGGAAACCCAATAGTGCCTGACACCTATTGTACCTAGGTGGTTTAGGAGATTAGTTTAGGAGGCAATCACTCTCAATAATAGAACCATTAGTATAGGAAAAAGTGATCTTTACTTTGATGTCCAACAAAGTAAGCTTCATAGGTTTCTTCATTTTGCACTTCCTTAGGGGTTGGTGAATATATATCATGTTAGCATGGTTTTCGTCAATCCCACACATAGTGCATTCCATCAGTGTTTCTATTTGGACTTTGTCTTTGGCATTCTTCTCTTTCAGAATCTAGACATATGTATCTATCTTGTTGATCTTTAAAGTAAGAAAATCAACCAGTTTTGTTGTGTGCTCTTGGCCTTTTGGAGTTGCAATGAGCTTCATAGCTTCTTAAGACCGTCCCTCTTTTGATTCCTAGTTAGATTGGTGGGAGGCCATTTTCTTGATCCTTTTAGTGGAGTCATCTAGTCCCAATGTAAAGCATTTCTTCTCATGATCGTGTTGTTGGATTAACTTTTTGCTTGAACCAATCAAATTATAGAATTTAGTAATTAGTTTATTAAAATCTATGACATTGTGATGGCATTCCCTTTAATAACCCATGATCCACCCCCAAGACTTATAGAATTTTTACCCTTGTCCCTAGTTGAATCCCATTAGCATGTTACACAAATATTTTGTGTGTGCGAAGTAGGGAAAAATGTATTAATGAAAGCATCATAGATCCCTACTCCCAATTCTCAATTTTATCAGGTCTAAGTAGGTTATACCACGTGAGATCCTTGTACCTCAAAGAGAAGACCAAGCACTTAGCATGGACCGCCTTTTAGGGTAACCTATTTAGTATATGTGTATCACATATGTTATTATACATGTGGATGTGAGTTTAGGGTTCTCGTTAGGTGAATCCCCTTAATGTGTTCTACTTTGAATGAGTTTGATGAGCTCATTTTTCCTATCAAAGTTGTTGGTGTTGATTGTTTTCTTCACAATAACTGTGTGTATGGCTCTTGCCTTTGCTTATGTAAAGGAGCGAATTGAGGGTTTAGGAGTGTGCTGGGACACTGCATGCTTCACTGTTCCCACCTATTGTATATTTGACTCAAAGAAATGGGTCAAAACTCAAAGATTTTTAGAGATCATACACTCCATCTTAGAATCATAACCAAACTTTGGTCCATTGCACCATGAGGTGTGTCACATAGGCTGCCACTATGTACCTAAAAATTACACATCACAATAAGAACCCAACATGTAGTAAGGTCTTCAAAAGTGTGTCTAAGCACATAGAAAAAACAGTATACAACTTTTCTTATGAATAAAAAATGGGTGGTCGAGTTTGTGTAGACATTAGGTTTGTAAATCTATAGATTTGCCTTGTCCCTAACAAAGACAATAAAAAGTTGGCCAATCTGGAATGTGGATGAATATTGTAGACTATATTGCCAAACTCTTAAACTTAAACATTACTTCAAAAGACAAATGCAACAACACATGGTCTATTTTATCAATGAGGCCAAACACAGGATCAAGGGGTGCCCATCTATTTTAACCGTAAGCCTTAGCTTAGCTAAACCAGATGCTAAGGATAAGGTGGTCATTCAAAACATGAACAAGCAATAGGAAAAGTTAAGGTGAAAGTTATGTTAACCAAACAATAAAATGAAATGGTACAAGATATGGTTCAACATGATAAGATGGAACTAAAATTGGCTTTTACCTATTGAGCACACTCATCGAACATGTAAACAATTATAAACCCATTATATACCCTAGGCATAGTTTGCAAGATATCTTTATTTGTTTTCTTTTCCTCCCTCTATTGAGATTGGGGCAAATCCAAGGCTATAAGCAAGTTTTCCTCTCAAGATAATAAGGAAATAACCAAACAAGTACCAATGTATGACTATAGATCTAGTGATATATCACTCTCATGAATCCACACTACTCAAATCTACATATCTAACCTAAACAACACTCTCTCAAGGATGAATAGAATAAAAAACCTCACAAATTGGTATCTAGCATACAAGTATCACATTAGAAATAAGAGAAAGGAGAGAAACATAATAATACTTATATATGTATATACACACACACACACACACACACACACACACACACACACATATATATATATATATATATATATATATTAAAATAGATATACAATAATTACATGGTTTGGAGAACCTGGTAGCTACTCTCAACCTGAGTTAAAGGTACTAGCCACTCATGTTAATGATATAGAATGGTTCAGAGACAAGAAAAGGGAGGAAATAGAGTAAACATGGCGAAATAGAGCAAGGAAGAATGAATTAGAGTAAGGAATGTTACATACTCTCACATCTATCATGCCTTTTCTTATATCTTCATGCGAATAGGGTCTTGGACACTCTAATTCAAACATCATTTATAATGGAGGATGGACAAGAGAGCATATACAACCCTCTAATATTCTAACTTTAGCTGTATAATGCAAATGGAGCGACTGGGAAGCATCTATAAGCCTTCAATATCTTGAGGTTAGGTTCTTAGAAGCTTGAAGGTAGAGCACTGGAGTAGAATCATATGATGCAAATAATGCTCTCCTCCTCTAGACTTTCTTGTGGTAGCAAAAACACTTCTACATCAAGATCAAGAATTATACACCTTCAAGTGGATATTGGGTACCTATTTATAGGCATGGTGTAGGTACTGAGGCCACTTTCTCATACTATTTTTTGTGGTGTAGCTTTTCTTGCACCCTGAGTTATACAACATGTGACTATGAGCATGTGTGCTACATCAAGGTGCATGAACTAGTGGAGGTAATTAGAAACAAGCTTTGAGTGAAGCCCCAATGTGTGCCGACACTTTGGATCTGTGTGGTTGATGCATTGGGTATGAAGGACATTGAGGATTATCACATGTGGGTCCTCCATTTTGCAGATAACCAAAGTATCAACATTAGGTTATTGAGCACGTTGGGCAACCTATTGCATTGGGAAACTGATTTCATAGGATGGATGATCATGTGCCTATTACATTTGTGAGGGAATTCGAGGTGCTTGGGAGCTTAATGTAGTTTTTGGTGAGATCTAGGCCCTGATGGCATGTCATGACACATTGCTTGTGACTACACTTGGTCAATATGGATGTTTGGAGGTTGAAGGGAGCCTAATGCAGAGCACTTGGGCTCTTGGTTCCACTACAAGTTTGCATATCATGAATGCAAAATTGCCTTGGGTCTAATGGTCTAAAAGGCTAAAAAATTGTTGGAAAATCCCTCAAAGTGAAAGATCTTCTATTTAGTAGGAAAAAAGAAATATATAAAAATCATGAAGATAAATGGTTCTACAAGCCTAAACTATAAGACAAGTGAGGGTAAATCATGCACAAACCATAAAAAAATTGGATGTTATCACTCCAATACTAATATATAATAATACCCTTCCTTATATGTCTTTATTAAATGCCCACATGATGCCAGGTGACACCCAAAGATCAAGCAACATGACGTGTATTTTACTACGCGCTAAAAACGCAAGTGTACGCGTCGAGTAATATAGGCCTTGTGAGGCCCGAGTCGAACTCAGGGATACGTGAATTATTGGAGACTTCTACTAACTAATCGCAATCAGCTAGACCGATTAACAAAGTAGGGTTTTGTTGTTCAAATTAAAAGAAAATAAAAATCAAACAAAGAAAACAATCGATTAAAGGTTAATTTAATCAATTAAAAGGGATATCTTTAGGATGGCGGTTTCACCGCGGGTCAACATTGTATTAGATTTCATATAATTCCTCACACTTCTCTCTCTATCCGGGTAGTGGCCTGAAATGAGAATTACCCACTGTCGTGGTGTAATCCACTACTTAGATTTAGGTTGATTCCATCGTCATAGTAATCATTCCCCTAAACTAAGTGCATTAAGATCGGTCCCTCAGTTCCCACCATTAATTTTACAACTCCTTTGTCAAGGGTTTTATTAATTAATGTAGAATTCGTCTCTTTTCAACCGTTAATCCTTCTGTCGAAGTGATTAAGGGCATTAATTTATTATTATGGTGATCAAACATAACAATAGCAATAGAGAAAACGAATTTATACCACAGATATGAGAGAAAAATATGAATTATCAATATAAAATCATCATACAATGTATCCCCGGGCTACTCCCGGTCCTAAAGATTGAGGGTTTTAGCCTCTCATGTTCATCTTACACGAATACATGGTAGAAATTGGGGAATTCATAAGAAAAACGTGAAATAAATGGGAAAACCCCTGAACGGAGAAGAACCGGTGGATCCTTGGCGTAGAACACAAGCTTTCCCCGCCTGTCGGTGGTGGAAATTGTCTTCGGCAGCGTCCGAATCACCCGGGATGAGCTTCTCGGCCTCCGTTCTCCTTTCTCTCCTCCTCGGCACTCGTGAAAAACCAAAAACGAGATTCTCCTCCTCCTGGGCGGCCGTCATTAGGTATAAGTCCCTAATTAGGTCGTCAAATAATGACAGCCGTCCGATTGATATCAAAACAGATCCAACGCATATCTGCCGGCGTCGATACCATCGACGCGGGTCGATGGTATCGACCCAGCGGATTAGCGGCAGCTTTCCTTTCTTTTATTCTGAGCGCCTGTGGTGATCTCGATACCATCGACTTGCGTGTCGATGGTATCGACACCTTTAGCGCCGGTTGTTGTCGTTTAGAGACGCTGTAGCTCTCCTAGTGTCGATGGTATCGACTTGTGTCGATGGTATCGACTTCATCCTCGCCAGCAGCCTGGAGACATCTCGATGCCATCGACATGGGTGTCGATGGTATCGACTCTGTATTGCTCTTCTCGGCTGACAACCTGTGGCTTGGTCGATGGTATCGACATCCGTCGATGGTATCGACAGATGCAGATACTTGTTCTTCCTGAAATTTCACAACATGCCCAAGTAAATCCACACAATTTATAATAAGATGATAAATAATGCTCAAAATAGTAAAACGAAGGGGATTTGATATAAAATGATGGCAAAAGACCAAATAAAGTGAATTATGCAATAATATCCATGAAAATGAGTAATTAAGGCACAAAACACATATGAAATAGGTCACTAAATGCGACTCAAAATCATCGCATCAAACTCCCCTAAGCTTAAACATTGCTCGCCCTCGAGCAACTAACCCTTAGAATAGAATTGCAGATGTCAACTAACAATCAACACATCACCCCACATCCCACATTACTCCCACTGGACATTCTCAAACCGGCCTATCCTAATAACAGAACAGTAATCACCCTACAGGCGACAATAATCATCAATAAAAGAAATTATCCTTCAAACCGATGAACACTATCACATAAGGCAGTTAACATAATAAAGTTCGCCGATTCAGCCATGGTGCATCTTGTGATCGCCTAAACTACGTTGCTCGCCCTAACTACCATCTACATGGAAGCAGTCCTCCTTATAATCATGAGTGAGGAGAAAATCACGGTGGCCTACCAATTCGAGCAACAGGTGGATGGAATGGGTGGTTCATGGGAGAATATGGAAGTATTACACAGTTTCAGTATGCATATAACAAAATGCCCTAAATGATGCAAATGCACATTAAGAATGCCCTAATGCCTAAAAGTGGGTGGAATGATGCATGCACTAACCTTCTACCTCAAAATGAGATAGAAATCTACTCAAGCCACATCATGTACTCAATTCCCCTGTTATACAAGTGATATCATTCCTTTCTCCCTCTTATTCCATTTCCTTCTAAATTCTCTTCTCTTTTTTTTTCATTTTGTTTTTTTTTTTCTTTTAGATTTTCAGATTTTTTTTTCTTTTAGCCCACATATCCATAATTGCTTAGAGCTACATGTGTTAGGCTATTTTCTTCATGATTGGAAATCTTTGTACTAATGCGAGGGTATGGAACAATTTAGATCACTTTTCAGGACAACTGAGGTACATGGTGTACTTATGCATGAAAATCATGAAAGTTATGAATGCAACTACATGACATGCACCTAAAGGTAATGTGCATGTATCATCGTATATTTTTTTTCGTTGTATGCAAAATTATGAAAATAGGAATGCAAACCCTATCTACATGCTATGCACGCAAAAGAAATTGAAACTGCACTTTACTTCCAATTCTTGGGTGGATTATAGAAAATGGGGTGGAATGATCACAAGATTAAGTGACTGAACCTTAGAAGAAAATTATGTGTCCCTCCTTACTGACATGAGTAGTAGTTTAAAGGGTTCTTTCTCTTACATCTGATTAAGGTCTCATTACCATTTGATTAGGTTAGGCTCAAACAACCGTTACTATCCACTTTTCATGAGTCAATGGGGGTGTGAGTATGACATATTGCTTTAAAGTTGACATAATCAATCATTTTCATAGAACAAGTTCCCCAAGGACAACCAAGTAAATCTATCCAAATGACACAGAAAAATTTTAAATTCCCTTAATTTCCCCATGAAAACAGCAAGATGACAATTTTTAAGACATCCACGATTACACTAGATAGATGTGGATCCTAAATAAAAACTTAAAATTGCAAAAACAAATAACAAAGCAGAAACTAAAAACAACTAAAGAAAAGATAAAAGATAGAGCTGTTCCAGCCACCCCCCTAAGCTTGAATCCGACTATGGCCTCATAGTCAAAGACTAACTTAAGGGCGGAACAGTGATACCCTGATCAATCTTGCGGATGCGGTGGTGGGTATTGTGGTGTCGTAGGATCCCAAGACGGGTACTCCCCCTGGAAGCTTGGATCATATTGGGTCCTCGACGGAGGCTGTGGATAGCCTCCAAAGTAGTCTTGACTCCAGTAATGGTCAAAGAAGGGCTCCTGTTGCGTCTCTATCCGCTGCAACCGGGTGTGCATGTGCTCCTGGTTGGTGAGGATGAGCCGCTCGTTCTCGAACATAGCCCGTTGGTTGTCAAGTACCCGGCTCGTAGTGTCATGAATACCAGTATACATACCCATGTGCTGCAGCTGAGTCTGCTGTATGTCCTGCAGCATGGCGTACATCCCTTGCATGGAGTAGGGATCCGCAGCTGGCTGCTCTTGCTGTGGTGATGGCGGCGGGGGCTGAGATGATGAAGATGCACCTGGATGCATCCTAGGACGCTTCCGTGGTGCCACACGTGCTCGAAGAGGTGTGAAAGCCTCCTCTTCCTCTGCAGCCTCGCCCTCTTGCTCGTCACCACCGTCGTCTTCTTCGGAGGACTCGATGGCTATGATTGGCCACCGGAAGTGCTGCTTGCCCTCGATGTGGAAGACGTCGTCCGGCAGGGATGCCTCCTGGTAAGCTTGGTTGACGTGGCAATGAGCGTACGCCAACCCGTCTCGGATAAGAATGAGGTTTGAACGGTGCAAGTGTTGCACGTTCACCTTACTCCGCGTAGAAATCGGAGTCATGGACTGAAAGTTCAGCCCCAAGTAAAGCGCCACCCTGGTAACCAGACCACCAAAGTGTATTGGAGCCTTCCTTGTGCTCCGCTTCACCGCCATGACGCGCTGTAACCAGAATGCTCCCCAGTTGCACTCTTGACGTTTCAGGAGTGCATAGAGAAAGAACAGGTCACTCTCCTGAAACTTGCTCAAAGCAAGATCGCTCCGAGCGAAGAAGGTCAAGCTCAGCATCCTATGCAAGACCCGGACGAACGGGTGCTCAAAATCCGCTACCGCGGCATTGTGGTAGCTCACGGTCTTCCCTGCCGGCACTGTAACTAGCTCGGCGAAGATTTTGTCGTAGTCGGTGCGGGCGTCGGGGCGTCGGTGATCGTGGCGGCTGTGGTTCCAGTTGAAGATGTTGTTGAACTGCTTCAACGTGATGTTGTAATTGTTGTTGAAGAGTCGGAAGGACACCCTTCCCTGGATCCATGTCTGGTCCGATGGTACCACGTCATTTGGTACGACACAGATATCAAGAGACGCCATGAACTCGGCCACCAGTTCCTTGTATGTGGGCCATTCGCCGAAAAATGGCTGCCCATCCGCATGACAGTCCATCTCATACAGGCGATTGGTGTGCCGCGCTTGCCCGGCCAACACATAGGCCAAGTTGGCCTCGAATCCCAGCTCCCTGATCATTCCCCGGTCCACATACCGGGTGGCCTCGAACTTCCGCTTCATTATCTCCTCATATACCTTCCTTGCCTCCATGTTGGCGTGAATAAGGCGTGGACGAGAGATGGAAGCGGTTGGAGGAGGAACAAACTCCTCGATCTCCATGGGGTGCGCGCTTGATGAAGATGCTCCGCCCGAATGCACCATGATTGCGAGAAGAATGAGATTGGGAGAAAAGAGCTCGGTGAAGATGGAGAGAAATTCTCCGCTCGGTGACGCTTCTCCGCAGGTGTAGAGGGCTCGGGGGAGTGCTCGGCGCAATGGGAGATACTTGCTCTGAGGGTGTGATGTCATATGACGTTGCAAGTCCCCTTAAATAGACTTGATCGGCGCCCCTATTGACCCGTCGATACCATCGATGCGGGTCGATGGTATCGACACGTCTCGCGGGTAGCCGCATCTGTCGCTGGTATCGACGGCTGACGTTTACTGAATCGAGAAACCCGGATCGCTGACGGGTCGATACCATCGACAGAAGTCGATGGTATCGACGCAGCACCCGGATCGCTGACGTGGCTGTTGCGATCGTCGTCGATGTCTTCATGCGGATCGGTGACATGTCCGTCGATGCCATCGACGGGTGTCGATGGTATCGACTTGCTTTTATTGCGACACCTCCGTTTATTGCATTCAACCTGTGATGATGTCGATACCATCGACGAGGCCGTCGATGGTATCGACGCAGTGCGATTTCTGCTGGTGTCAACCTGAACCCATGTCGATACCATCGACTGATGTGTCGATGGTATCGACCCTGCCTGTTCCTGCACATTTAACAAACGGATCAAGGTATCATTGTTAAACTAAAAAGTAAACAAAATAAAAGCAAACTACACCTAACATTAAACTATCCTAATGTACCAATGGTTGGGTTGCCTCCCAACAAGCGCCCTTCTTTAGCGTCTTAGGCTAGACGTCGGTCCTTCTTCTCATTCATGTACAAGTGAAATGAGTTTAACCTCATTCACTTTCCTCTTATAGTTCTCACCAAAGTACAGCTTCAAGCATTGCCCGTTCGCCAAGAACGTGGCCTCTCCATCTCGCACGAGAATCGCTCCGTGCGGTCTCACTTCTTCCACCTCGAAGGGTCCACTCCATCGGGATTTCAGTTTCCCGGGATGCAATTTGAGACGAGAGTTGAATAATAGGACACTGTCTCCTTTCTTGAACGTGCGCATCTCAATGTGGCGATCGTGGATCAGCTTTGTGCGCTCCTTATAAATACGGGCATTCTCATATGCCGTCATGCGTAGCTCATCCAATTCATTCAATTCAAACATTCTTTTCCTCCCGGCCTCGTCATAGCGCAAGTTCAACCTTCTTAGCGCCCAATGGGCCTTGTGCTCCAATTCTACCGGAAGATGGCACGCCCGGCCATACGCCAACCTAAAAGGTGTAGTGCCTATAGGTGTTTTGTACGCCGTTCGATAAGCCCAAAGTGCATCCGATAGCAATGCACTCCAATTCTTCCGTGTAGATGCTACGGTCCTTTCTAAAATCTTCTTGATTTCCCTGTTTGATACCTCCACCTGTCCTTGCGTTTGTGGATGATATGCGGTGCCAATGTTGTGCTTGACCCCATATTTCTTCAAAAGTGAAGCAAATTTCTGATTTCGGAAGTGTGTGCCTCCGTCACTAATGATCATTCGAGGAATCCCGAACCTGCAGAAAATATTCTCTTTGACGAACCTGCACACTACATTCGAATCATTAGTCCTTGTGGGGATTGCCTCTACCCACTTCGACACATAATCCACAGCAAGCAAAATATAAAGATTTGAATTTGAGGACACAAAGGGTCCCATGAAGTCAATGCCCCATAAATCAAATACCTCGACTTCCTGAAACACATTCAGGGGCATTTCTTGTCTCCTTGAGATATTACCTGCACGCTGGCATGGGTCACACTGCCTAACAAAATCATAGGCATCCCGGAACAAAGTGGGCCAATAAAGGCCGCTCTCCAACACCTTAGCTGCTATCCGTGAGCTAGCATGATGTCCTCCCGTAGGCGACGCATGACAATGATGTAGAACACTTTCGTACTCTACCTCTGGCACGCACCTGCGAAGAATACCATCCCTGCATTGCTTCAACAATATTGGGTCATCCCAAAAATAGTATCTCAATGAATGGAAGAATTTCTTCTTCTCTTGATAAGACCAATCTTCCGGGATGATCCCGCAAGCCAGATAATTCACAATTTCCGCAAACCATGGTTCTTTAGAATCAATTTTTAAAAGTTGTTCGTCGGGAAAAGTCTCGGTAATGGGTATATGCAAACCTTGTTCATCCACCCTCTCTAACCTAGACAAGTGGTCAGCCACCACATTTTCAATTCCCGACTTGTCTTTGATTTCAATATCAAATTCTTGTAGGAGCAAAATCCACCTAATTAGTCTAGGCTTCGCATCCTTCTTCTCCATCAAATATTTTATTGCGGCGTGATCCGTCCACACAACCACCTTAGAACCCACTAAGTATTGCCGAAATTTCTCAAAAGCAAATACAACAGCAAGTAACTCTTTTTCCGTGGTTGTGTAATTTAATTGAGCATCATTAAGCATTTTTGAGGCGTAGAAAGTCACAGCAGGCTTGTTATCTACCCTTTGCCCCAAAACAGCCCCCACAGCATAGTCAGACGCATCACACATCAACTCGAAAGGCTTTGTCCAATCCGGCGTTTGAACAACCGGAGCCGAAATCAACTTTTCCTTCAAAACCTCGAATGCGTGAAGACATTTCTCATTGAAATCAAAAACTGCATCTTTTTCCAACAATTCCGATAATGGCTTTGCGATTTTTGAAAAATCCTTGATAAAGCGCCGATAAAACCCAGCGTGTCCTAAAAAGCTTCTCACCCCTTTTACAGAATTTGGTGGGGGTAGCTTAGAAATCACCTCAATTTTTACGGGGTCTACCTCTAGACCCTTGCTAGACACCTTGTATCCTAGCACAATTCCTTCTGTCACCATCATGTGACATTTCTCCCAATTGAGGACCAAGTGTGTGTCCTCGCACCGCTGCAATACCTTATCTAAATTATAAAGGCATTCATCAAAAGACGCTCCATAAACCGAGAAGTCATCCATGAAGACTTCGAGACACCGCTCCACCATGTCAGAGAAAATGGCGAGCATGCAGCGTTGAAAAGTCACCGACGCATTGCATAAACCAAACGGCATACGGCGGTAGGTGAAAGTCCCATAGGGACATGTAAACATAGACTTCTCTTGATCCAAAGGATCAATAGAAATCTGGTTGTACCCTGAGTAACCATCTAGGAAACAAAAATGCGACCGACCGGCTAAGCGTTCCAAAATCTGATCAATGAATGGAAATGGAAAATGATCTTTCAGAGTTGCGGCGTTCAATCGGCGGTTATCAATGCATACACGCCACCCGGTTACCAATCGGGTGGTGACAGGTTCATTTAGAAGATTTGTAGTGACAGTGATTCCCCCCTTTTTAGGGACTACCTGTGTGGGGCTCACCCACGTCGAATCAGATATGGCATAAATAATCCCTGCAGTAAGCAACTTAATGACTTCCTTTTTGACAACCTCCATCATGCTTGGATTTAGACGTCTTTGAGGCTGTATGACTGACTTGGCTCCTTCCTCAAGCCGAATCTTATGTTGACAAAGTGTAGGGGAGATCCCCTTGATGTCCGCCACTGACCACCCAAATGCTCCACAGTGGTTCTTGAGCACTATCAGTAGCTGCTCCTCCTCATCCGTACTCAAGTATGCAGAAACAATCACTGGCAACTTGTCCTTCTTAGCTAGAAAGACGTACTTCAGGGGCGGGGGCAATGGCTTTAACTCCAGATCAGGTGGGCAGATAAGGGATGATTGTAGCGGTGGGGGCAGTGTACCCAAATCTTCATAGTGCCTCGTGTAGAAACATGGACGCATTTGAAGCATTTTGGCGCACTCCTTGAGTGAAGTACTCCGCATCCAATCATAAGTGACATTAAGCAAGCACGCCTCTAGAGGCAATTCCGGATATGCATCACAAACAGAAGTAATTATCACATCATCCTCCCACGAAGGTGGAATGTCCTCATTCTCATCATTTGGAAACCCGACAGCCTTGCATAAAGAGACAGCTTTCGTTTGCTCCATAAGGTCTACCGCCAAGGTCCCATTGTCTATCCTGCTCATCACATGGGCCATATCTAAAAATGGCTTCCCGAGACAAAGTGAGATATTGCTTTCCACATGCTTCACCATGTTGCACTGTGCCTTTGCTTTAGTAGATGTATTGCTGTTGGGCATGACCATCTCAAAGCGATCATCCGCAATGCCTAAGGTCAAGCGACCTCTCCCCATCTCCAAGATCATGTCAGCTGTAGCTTGAAATGGGCAACCAAGAAGTAACTCATTGCCGTGTTTGTCCTGCATCTCCATCACAACAAAATCAGCGAGAAAAACAAAGCGGTCTACCTTTACCAAAACATCCTCACAGATTCCATATGGTTTCACCACAGAATTATCGGCCAATTGGATAGTCATATTGCTTGGTCTTGACTCCTTCAATCCAAGTTTCTTGAATGTAGAAAGGGGCATCAGATTGATGCTTGCCCTGGAGTCACAAAGCGCTTCGCCAAATTTGAACTTCCCGATAAAGCATGAAATATTGAAACACCCGGGATCCTGTCGCTTTGGCGGAAGAGTGCCCATAATAAAAGCACTCACTTGCTCCTTCAATACCACAACCTCAGTGTCGGGTATCTTCCTCTTCTTGGTGATTACATCTTTAAGAAACTTTCCATAAGACGGGATTTGTTCAATTGCCTCTAACAAGGGAATATTCACAGATAACTTCCTAAAGCTGTCCATAAATTTTTTAAACTGTGCATCCACCTTTCTTGCTTTTGCACTATTGGGATAGGGAACCGGAACGGTATGTGCCCTTTGATGAGGTGGCACATAGGGAGTTAATTTCTGTGGTTCCTCCTCAGTGGCTTGTCCTTCCTTACCATCTTCGGTTGTGTCATCAATTTGCTCTATGACTGGTGCGGGCTGCTCCTTAGCAGTTGCTTCTTCGACTGTGTCCTGCGGTGTGCTTGTGTCATCCGCCCTTGGATTAAGCACCTTCTTACCGCTCCTCAACAATATGGCCTTGGCCTGTTGGTTTCCCCCGGGAACATTGGTGTTCCCCGGAAAACCCGGATGTGCCGGCTTCTTCAAGCTTGCAATCTCTGCTGCCATCTGTGCCATGGAAGTCTCTATAGTCCGCATCTGAGCCCTGTGGCTCTGCAACGTCTGCCCAAACTGGTTCATGTATTCACCTTGTTGCTTTATTTGCTGCCCAAAAGTGTTCATCAACTCTTGATTTTGCTTTATGACTTGATTGAGCAACTCCATGCTCTTATCCTCCGTGGCCGGTGCAGGCTTGGCGTCCGGATCTTGCAGAAAGTTATTTGGATCCTTCCATGAAAATTTCTTGTCTTTCCGCCATGAATAATCGTTATTCCTGTACCCCTGCTGTTGCCTCATGTACTTGACCTGAGCCTCATCCTCGGACTCATTGTCTTCTTTCTGTAGCAACTTCTTAGCAAGAAGATCCATCTTCTCATTCAGCTCTCTAATTGCCTTAGACTCACTGGCAACTCTCGCTTGCTCAACTGGGCCTCGCTCTCTCTCTCCCCAAGATTGTTTTCGTGCCATATTTTTCAATATTTCCCAACATCTTGTATCAGTGTTGTTTAGAAAGAATCCAGAACCGGCCGAGTCCAAGTTGCTTCTATCATGCTCGGAGAGAGCAAAGTAGAAGATCTTCACTTGGGTTTCCTTGTCCAATCCATGATGTGGACATCTCCTCAACATGACTTGGAATCGCTCCCAAGTCTCAGAATAAGTCTCACCCGCCTGTTGGGTGAAATTGTGGATCTTCCGGATCATATCATTGGTCTTCTCAGGAGGAAAGAACCTCTCGAAGAAAACCTCCACCATGTGATCCCATGATTCAACAAACTCGTCGTCGAGGTTATGAAGCCACTCTCTTGCCACTCCAGCCAAGGAACTCGGGAATAACTTGAGATAGAGCACATCCTGCGGAAATCGATCTATCTTCACCATATCGCAGTTCTCCACAAACTGACTAATGTGTGCCACTGGATCTTCATTTTTCAGTCCGTGAAATGCATTGGATTTGACCAAATTAATCAGTGCTGGGTCGATCTTGTATGTAGGTATGTTTAGCCCCTGTTTCTTTATAGGCCCCTTTGATGCAGAGGAAGAAGACGCCTTGATCTTCTCCCATATTGTCTGTGCTTCAGCCATTACTTCTTCTTGTTCTTGCTCAGATTCAGAATTTATATCACTGTGGTGTTCCTCCTCGTAGTAGTCCTCGTCCTCTGGTCCCGCAGATGGAACCTCAGGTGTGCGATTCACGTAGTCTTGACTACGTGTGTGCACCATGCAAAGTACCTGAAAAAAAATGGAAATAGGGGTTCAGTACAATGCTTTGAACGAGTCAACACAATTATAGAGAAATAAAGGAATTTTTTGAAATTGTTTTAAAATAAATAAAAAAAAATGTGGCCTAGAATGGCCGCTCTTAGCACTCAAAGTGCCAATAATTCGTCGTATCCCCGGCAACGGCGCCAAAAACTTGACGTGTATTTTACTACGCGCTAAAAACGCAAGTGTACGCGTCGAGTAATATAGGCCTTGTGAGGCCCGAGTCGAACTCAGGGATACGTGAATTATTGGAGACTTCTACTAACTAATCGCAATCAGCTAGACCGATTAACAAAGTAGGGTTTTGTTGTTCAAATTAAAAGAAAATAAAAATCAAACAAAGAAAACAATCGATTAAAGGTTAATTTAATCAATTAAAAGGGATATCTTTAGGATGGCAGTTTCACCGCGGGTCAACATTGTATTAGATTTCATATAATTCCTCACACTTCTCTCTCTATCCGGGTAGTGGCCTGAAATGAGAATTACCCACTGTCGTGGTGTAATCCACTACTTAGATTTAGGTTGATTCCATCGTCATAGTAATCATTCCCCTAAACTAAGCGCATTAAGATCGGTCCCTCAGTTCCCACCATTAATTTTACAACTCCTTTGTCAAGGGTTTTATTAATTAATGTAGAATTCGTCTCTTTTCAACCGTTAACCTTCCGTCGAAGTGATTAAGGGCATTAATTTATTATTATGGTGATCAAACATAACAATAGCAATAGAGAAAACGAATTTATACCACGGATATGAGAGAAAAATATGAATTATCAATATAAAATCATCATACAATGTATCCCCGGGCTACTCCCGGTCCTAAAGATTGAGGGTTTTAGCCTCTCATGTTCATCTTACACGAATACATGGTAGAAATTGGGGAATTCATAAGAAAAACGTGAAATAAATGGGAAAACCCCTGAACGGAGAAGAACCGATGGATCCTTGGCGTAGAACACAAGCTTTCCCCGCCTGTCGGTGGTGGAAATTGTCTTTGGCAGCGTCCGAATCACCCGGGATGAGCTTCTCGGCCTCCGTTCTCCTTTCTCTCCTCCTCGGCACTCGTGCAAAACCAAAAACGAGATTCTCCTCCTCCTGGGCGGCCGTCATTAGGTATAAGTCCCTAATTAGGTCGTCAAATAATGACAGCCGTCCGATTGATATCAAAACAGATCCAACGCATATCTGCCGGCGTCGATACCATCGACGCGGGTCGATGGTATCGACCCAGCGGATTAGCGGTAGCTTTCCTTTCTTTTATTCTGAGCACCTGTGGTGATCTCGATACCATCGACTTGCGTGTCGATGGTATCGACACCTTTAACGTCGGTTGTTGTCGTTTAGCGACGCTGTAGCTCTCCTAGTGTCGATGGTATCGACTTGCGTCGATGGTATCGACTTCATCCTCGCCAGCAGCCTGGAGACATCTCGATGCCATCGACATGGGTGTCGATGGTATCGACTCTGTATTGCTCTTCTCGGCTGACAACCTGTGGCTTGGTCGATGGTATCGACATCCGTCGATGGTATCGACGGATGCAGATACTTGTTCTTCCTGAAATTTCACAACAGGCCCAAGTAAATCCACACAATTTATAATAAGATGATAAATAATGCTCAAAATAGTAAAACGAAGGGGATTTGATATAAAATGATGGCAAAAGACCAAATAAAGTGAATTATGCAATAATATCCATGAAAATGAGTAATTAAGGCACAAAACACATATGAAATAGGTCACTAAATGCGACTCAAAATCATCGCATCACAACACAACCACTTAATCAAGCTCTATCCTTGAATAAATTCATTACTTTGGAATCAACAAAGTTTGAGGGAAATTATGATCCCAAAATAGTCTGGGTGTGGCTCCATAAGATTGAGAAGTTCTTTACAAATATGGGAGATCATGAAAATTTCAAGGTGGATCCTGTCACCTTTCTATTAGATGGGTCTATAGAGAATTGGCGGTCTTAGAAACCATATATTAAGTTTCCTGATGTCGATATGACTGAGGAACACTATGTGGCTAAGTTCACAAGCAAATACCTTAAATACAATCTCAAGAACAATATAGGAATGAATTTGTGAACCTAGAGTAGAAGGAGGAAAATCTATAGAGAAGTATGTTCATGTTTTTCACAAGTTAGAGCACTACCATCCTACTGCATGTCAATCAGAGAAGAAACAAGCAGGTAAGTTCATTCCCAATTTGAAGGAAAAGTTGAGGACACTAGTTTGTCTGATAAAATGTGAGACTCTTGATAATGCTATTGAGATGGATTCTACAATGGAAGATGATGCAAACAAGATTTAGATGTATAAGAAGAAATTTGATACAATGGAAAAAATCAATTGAGTGGGTGATAATAGAGGGGCTTCAGGTGGGTCATAAAAGAATATATTCAAGAAAGACGATAATAGCGAGGATGGGAAAAGGAATCCTCTTTAGCACTCTCACAAATACCATCCAAGATGAGAGTTCTACTTTAATAGATGAGCATGTCTAAGATGCAGAAAGAAAGGACACTTCATTCATGATTTCCTAGAAAATAAGGATGTCATGAAAACTATTGATAAGAAGGTCCAAGGGATGTGTCTACTCCTTAATCAAGTAGAATATTGATGAATCAAACTGGGTGGTGTAAGGTATTCTTGATGTTGATGATCATACTACTTCATTATTATTTAACATTGGATCAAGTCTATATTTAATGTATGATTTATTATCTTCCAAATTAAATTTAAATTCAATTAGATTATACTCTATATTTATCTAAACCTTCTAATTACCATCAAATTTGTAGCAGATACATGAGGGATGAGCCTATGCTAGTGAAGAATGATATTTTGAGGATTGACCTTGTAATTTTTGTGACACTTAACTTTGATTAGATCAAATGATTCTTGTATTCTTTGTATAGAGAATAACATATTCATTGGTCCTATTTCAAAAGTGAGATTAATCATGAGGTCTCAAACAAAAATAATATCGACAAAAGATTTCAATTTCAAAGGCTTATAAGATGATGGTGATGAATGGTTATCAGTATTATCTAGCTAGTGTTATGAAGGTTGATTCCTTAATGGTAACACTTAAGAATTTAGAGGGAATTGTAGATATATATATATTAAGGACCTCCCAAGACTACCTCCACATAGAGATATGAAATTATATATTGATGTTGTACCCGAGAATACTCCAATTTCCAAGTCACATTTTAGAGTGCTCCCACCAAACTTCTAGAGTTGGAACAATAGTTGTATGAATGGTTTAATAAGGGTTTTATGTGACCCATTATGTACCCTAGGGAGCTCTGATACTCTTTGTTATGCAGAGGATGTATCCTTATGACTTTATGTTCATTACAAGTTGTTGAATCAGGTCATTGTAAATAAATAAATATCATGTTCCTCATATTGGTGACCTATTTGACCAATTGTAATATGTCATGACCTTCTGAAATACTGACTTGAGGTTTTGGGAACTATAAAGTGAAGATATCTAAACAAGAAATTCTAAATACTACTTTCAAAATGAGATACATGCACTATGATTCCATTCAAGTTAATAAATGCCCCTACCACATTGATGAATATGATGAATCACATGTTTTAGACCTTATCTAGAGTAGTTTGTGGTTGTGTTTTTAGATAATATTCTATCTCTCTAAATGAAGAAAAAACACAAGGAACATTTATGAATCATGCTTCAAATTTTGAGAAATGGATAAAATCTTTATGCTATATTCTCTACATGTGTTATCTAGTTTGACACAGTTAGTTCTTAGGAGATGTGATATCTAAAGAAGGAATATGTATGGATACAACTAAAGTTGAGTCTATGATGGATTGAGACATGATCAAGCTAGTATCTGAGATCAAGAGTTTCTTGGTGATGGTTGGTTACTATAAGAGGTTTATTGATAACTTCTTAAAAATAGATCGTCTATTGACATTAAGTTCTTATAGATGTAGAAGTGTGAAGATAGTTTTTAGGAGTTGAAGAAAATACTAACTATAACACCAGTTCTTACCCTCCTACTAGTGGTGGTAGTTTCATTATTTTTTATGAATGCCTCTAGTACTAGGTTGGGATGTGTTTTGATGTATCTTGGTAAGCTGGTAGCATATATCTCTCCATAGCCAAAAAATAATGAAGAATTCTCACACAACTTAGAATTGGAAACCACAGTGCATGTACTTAAAATATGGTTTCATTATCTTTATGGTAAACAATTTGAAGTATTTCTTGACCATGAAAGCTTAAAATATATTTTTTTAACTAAATATGAGACAACATATTTAGTTCATATCTCGATTAATTATCACATAGGAAAGGACGTAATTGTGACAGACACACCAAATAGAAAATAGTTTGGTCACTAGATAATTTTATTATCCATAAGTGTAAGCCACTAGAAGATGCTACCCAGTGGTTATTATCAATCGAAGGACCAGATCCAAAAGTTATGGAAAGTGTTTTTGCACAACTCAAATTAATAAAAAGGACTATGGAGTTCCAACACAAAAACGTTGAAAGAAAGAAGATGGTGAAGGGAGTGGGGGAAGAAGGATCTTTATTATATATGCAAATGAAGTGAGCATTAGATTCATGAAACATCTTTGGGTACCTAAGTACTCCAATTTGAGAGTTAAAGTAAAGAAAAATGCTCAATTTTCAATTTCTCTAGCCATATAGAAAGGTAAAAAATATTTAAACACCTACGATGGAGTTTTAGGTGATCAAAATTGAAAAAAGATATATCTAACTTTTTATCCAAATGGTTTGTATATGAAATGTAATAATTGATATGGAAGCCCTTTTGGGTTATTACAACCAATGAAGATACATACAAAAAATGATACCTCATAGAAAGTTATTTTTTTTATTAACATGCTAAAACAAAGAAGCAAAATGATAGCATATGGGTTCTAGTGGATAGGTTGAGGAAATTGACACACTTTCTTACAATAAAAGTAGAGAAAAAAAATGAAAATTTGAGACTTCATGGTTTTCCAAAATCAATAGTTATTGATAGAGATCGATGGAGCACTTCCTAATTTTGTGAAAGCTTACAAAAGATAAAGTTTAATATAGCCTTTCATCCACAAACTAAACAATTTTCCCTTGTGGAGTTTTCTTATACTGATAGTTACCACGCAAGAATTGGTATGAAACCTTATGAAGCTCTACAATGATAGTTACCATGCAAGTATTGATATGGAACCTTATGAAGTTCTATATGGGTGATCATGTAGATCGCCGGTGTGTAAGAGTGATGTGAGAGTAATAAAATTGATAGGGCATGTAATCATTCAAGAATGTGTTGATAATGTTGATCTAATTAAAAAAAAGGTAAAAGATGCCACAGTAGACCAAATAATTACACAAAGAAAGAAGATGTGAGTTGATGTTTAAATTGGGGACCATACTTCCTATGACATTTCAACTAAGGGAGTACTATATTTTACAAAAAAACTTGCTTTATTAGGGATTAAAAAACACTTTTAGGGAGAGATGATATGCCCACCATTTTTTATACTAGAAGCCAAACAATGTTCTAATTAGATATAGGAAGAGAGGAAGTGCCTGTGAAGTTGTACAACCATTCTCTACTAAGGTTTGCATTTAGATCCATGATATGGATGATTCTTGTAAATTCCTTCAGATATATAGTTGTTTCTTATTATCTACTGATCGTCATTCTTGTCTCTTAATAAGAAGAAATAATGATGCATTCATCTATCAATAATTGGATTTAATATATAAACCCTTTAACATTATGAGGATTATTTAACTATATGTTATCCCCAGATTACCATCTACAAAATATTGTTGTTGAATATTGATATACATTAAGAATTAACTATCATGACCACAAAAACAACTCTACCTATGACTCCTACACCAAATTCTAAAATGTTAGAATAGACAAAATAGAATCTTATTATTAAGAACATAAACTTAATCACAAAATGACATCTATATGGTTAGATATATGTTCACACATCCTTTTCCCTTTTTTCTAGTAGCCATTGTTATGAGAACATGTGGTGTATAATGAACATGTTATAGTGTGTATGAACATATTATATTTTGGTTTAATTGCATTTAATGGTGATATGTATGTATTCCCTTGAAACACTTTTATTAGTATAGTAGAAATTTAGTGGTCCTTTTATTTTGTAAGGACAATTATTCTACCTTGTGTGCACTAATTTTCCACCCAATGGATGATTGTTCCCACGCGTGGCTGAGTGAAATTATGAAGCATTTATTCTTTTAGGTACACTACAAACCTTGGGGCTGACAATCATCTCTGAGTATGTCACAACTCGTGAGTTGACTATGAGTGTCAATCCTCAGGTTGAGTGAGACCTTCAGGGTTGTTTGCAACCCTAAGTTGACATTTCCTTCTCATAAACTGACTATGCATACTCTAAAATGACAGTTTCTCCTTAAATGAATATGAAATATGATAAATATTTGCCATGGAAGACTGGCTTATGATTAAAATTTTATTTTTTAGATTTTTACTGCTTTCTTTTGCTTACATGGTTGTATACTTGATGAGATTTTTATCCCTGCATCTAGATCCTATAGGTACTTAGTTCATGGTGGTTGTGATGATGTGGGG
This sequence comes from Alisma plantago-aquatica, assembly GCA_963693085.1. Taxonomy (NCBI): domain Eukaryota; kingdom Viridiplantae; phylum Streptophyta; class Magnoliopsida; order Alismatales; family Alismataceae; genus Alisma; species Alisma plantago-aquatica. The sequence goes on along the minus strand of OY856409.1, from coordinate 645,271,440 downwards.
TTTCACTAATTGCTACTCAATTCTCATTTATACACTTATTTAAAATAAATATTTCTTGAACTGATCTCACTTCACCATTAAATGAATATACGGTCATTTGTGACTCTCAATTTAAAAATATGATGATAATTTGAGTATTTTCACACTGTGACATGAAACTTTGATATAATTAGGATTCTTAACCAAATTGATTAATGTGAGAATCTCATAGTGTTCTTTGGCTCACAATGTTTTCCACATGTTATAATCTTTATTAGGACCCTATAATACAAATCTAAGAAAAGAACCACTTTCCTGCAAAAAGTTATGAAACTCCAATGTTATAGCCCCAAAAGCGCTTTTCCCCCCTCCTATTTCCTCTTTATTTCTCTATTTTTCCCCTAACCCAACAAATTTCCTTTGATATAGATTTTCAACCCTGAACCGCATGTTGGTGGATGGCTTGCCCCCTAATTTGGTTGTCATTGGATCAAGGTCCAACATGGTTTGGCTTGTCTTCAAACTTGGATCTCATTTAAGAAAGTAGGGCCATGAGGTGTGACTTTCCTACCTTGATCCTAGCCTCATGGCAACTTCTTTCCCTTGTCTTAGCCCCCTCTTGTCAATTTGACCTAAATCATGTTGAAACATGTGATTTTGGTGTCAGTATCATGAAGCACAACTCCTCACCTCCACTGTCTCTCCTCTTGATGAGTACCCAATTGAGATATCCTAAACCTACCCTTTTACCCCTATTTAAGCCTGCCTTTGACCTTTGACTCAACTCCCTCAATCTAAACCTCTCTTTTCTACTGTCAACCACTGCCTTAACCCCCTCTTTGCTACCCGATGTTTATAGCATCTTCACAACATTTTCACAAGCTCCACCTAGGGATTTTGTGCCAAAGCCTCCCTTGACCGCTAGAAGGACGTCCATCTACCTCATGAGGTAGGGACAAGCCTAACCATACCTCTTCCAACCTTTACAATGTTCTATTTGCCCACTTCCCTTTGCCTCTAGTGAGGAGCACCTCCATAGAAATTGCCCCTCCCTCGCATGTTGGTCATGGTAGAAGAAATACTAGAGACCATTGGATCACAGTCAGAGTCAACCATGTCCAAGATCTAAGGCCTACATATCTCCTCTATTTCCCACCTCCCCTTTCTCTTGTGATCTCTCCTAACCCTTTGATCACCCTGGACCAGAGTAGAATTGAAATGACACTCTTACCTATTTTTTGAGATTAATGTGATTTTCTCCCTCTCATAAAAAATAATAGAAATAACCCTAATCTATGAAAGGATCTATAAAATATATATGTTATCCAAAAATTAAGTATAAATGGTCAATTTTGATAAAAAAAATTAAAAATTCTAATGACACTATTATCAAGAACTAAATATCATCTCTATTATAGTTTGATATTGAAAGATGTTTCTTTATGATTATTTGAAATTGTTTAGATGGTCAATCCTCAATATTATGACTTAAAAACTGCTAGATCTGATAATGTTAGTAACTTTGTGATTACTTCTAAACAGAAATCTAGATTTGATGAATCTTAATCATGATGAGATGATCTAATATGTTGATATTATATGAACCATAGGGTTGACTCCTAATTAGGGATCTCTTTTTTTTGGTCGATAGAAAATGCATGTTGCTAAAATTACCAAAAACTTTGGGCACTAGGTACCCCATTACATCAGACAGAAATAATCAAAATTTGTCTAAGGATCATTACCCCGCGCAGGGGGAGCAAGGATTGCTTAAAAGGAACAAAAAAAAACTAGGAAAGCCTATCAAGATAAATAGGCTAGATCCTGAACACTCCTACCAACAGAAAGACTAAAACAAATCACGATTACGTACATTCAACACACCTACACATATTAACCACCACTTGACATAGTCCAACACCAGCCACCCTGCCTGGATCTAGCCTTTGAGCATTCAAACTTTCCCATCTAACAATCACAACGATCCAGAAGGAGCAAACACTCAATAGGAGCCTCCATGTCAAGCCATAAGCGCTAACTGTGTGACAAGCAAGAATCAAAGTAGTTTTCTATCAAGGTGCAACAAGGGTAAAAGCTCCAATTCATACCTTCTTGCTTGGCACAATACCAACTGATAGTAACCACACCCACAAAGAGTGGCATTGCACCAAGAACCGGGATGACCTTTTCACTTCTATGTCACCGAACAACCCTGTTAGCCCAGTAACGACTCTTGCCTATCATCACCATTTCTGGTTTCAACGTCCAAGTAGAATCTGAGTTTCTATATGCAAAGAGACCACCCATCGAACACCTTGGAGGCATTCTAGCTGCACATCAGGAGAGGGGCCAACAGGGAAGAAGGTGAACCGTTCCACATTTGCCCATCTCCAGGTGTGATCATCACCAGACGAAGCTGATTCCAGGTCTGGGGACCAGGTCGGGGAAGTAGGAACCCTGACAAACACCACGAGGATGCTCGAGAAGATCCCTGGACTAGATGGTAGTGATGGAGAAGGACACTCAAAGAGTTCTGGTGCTGCCGAGTAAACTCGATCGAAGCAACATCCCAACGCATAAGGAAGGGGCGCCTCTATCTACCATGTGACGAGACCATCCGCCGCAGCCAAAGGTCGACGCCAATGGAGGATTGATGAAGGGGCGACGAACATACCTGGCCAGAGAAGACAGTCTGGAATGATGTGATCTGTAGTTGTCGGGGAGAGGCCCTACAGCAGGACGACACAAGAGCGAGTCCAAACGCCCGTCGAGGAGCCCAATCTCTGCATTGGATGCCTAAGAAGGACCAGATGCAGGTGACAGTGCCGTGATCCTAGGTAACCAGGTTGTTTCTCGGGGGGAAGGTGGCACATGTGCCAGGGTCAGTGGGGCATCAAGCGTGAGCGACAATAGGGGAAGGCTTTTCTCCATTCATCTCACTTGAATGAGATGGACTCGATGGGATCGGGTGCTTACCTCAATCAAGTTGCGGCTCTCGCAGCGCGACACATTCCGCACTTTCCAGAACTGAGAGGGGCACCCATTGGGCAACTGGAATTATAGCTCGACGACTTTTTCTCCAGGAGTACTCTTTGCTTCAGTCATCATGGCTGATTGGAAGCTAGTGGGAGGGCGTGCCAGAGATGACACCCCTCCCCCCAGCGACACTGCCGGGTGGATTTCAACTAGTTAGATCACCTAGTTAGATCCTAATTAGGGATCTCTTTAATTACTAAATTTTGATTAAGGACATGATCTTGTTTTATGAATCAAGTAACCTACATATGATAATGATTTATATCTTGATGATTAATGGGAATATCTAGACCCACTCTTAATCACTATGCTAATTGGAATGATATCAGACTCGATTATTTCCATCAAATCCTATTCATGTGGCTACTACTATAAAGATGTTAAAATCTTATGACTTCCTCATCTATTTCTTAAAACCAACATTGGATAATCTTGTGGAAACCATAATTTAATATTGACCTCAAAACACTTGATGTGATAAGTTGACATCTTGATATTGATTTAGGGTTAAGTCCTATTATGAACTAGGTATGGAGCGTCCCTTGAATATGGTATCAAAATTGATGCTGGAACTTTATACTAGCTTGAATACTTAAAACTTGGAATCTTGATCATGGATGAAACAATGCACATAAGTTTAATAATAAGATCTTAAAACTATACATCTTGGTCCTTGGGAGACATGAATATTGATACCCTTTTTTTTGAAATCTTAGGTAAATATATTTCCAACCCCGAAAGGGGACAAAGTTACAATCTACATATGAAATGTAGATTACACACAAGAATAATGACTTTATATAAGAGCCATTATAATCAAAGACCTAGTAAGGCTTTACATGAGTTCCCAGTTTCTAATTGTAATTTGAGGGATGCCCTTAATTCTAGGTTTATAAGCTACAAATAAAATCTTTATTTCCTTCTCAAGATGGTTGAAGATGTTAATATAGTCTTGCTATTTCCCACCATGTTTCCTTGAGTTTCTTTCCATCCAAATAAGGTGAACAGGACCAGTAATAGCCTAGAGTTCAATTATGCAATTAGACCTGGATCTAATATCAATGTCTCTAAGGCAATCATGAAGAAGATAGGAACTTCTGATATTTAGCTTCAATTGTGTACGACCCCACATATATTTCCAAACACTACAGTGTCCAAAAAGATAGGTTCTAGTTTCAATCTCCTGTTGACATAGAAGACATAAGGTGTTCGTATCTGGGCACCATTTACTTATTTTCTCCAAGGTAGGCAACATGTCTTTCAAAGCTCTGTAAGTTGAAAGGCTCCATTTCGGTTGATGCATACATATCCATAAAGAAGAGAATGCCTCATCTTTGGGTAAGCATTGTTTGCAACTATTCCAGAGAGAGTTGTCATTTGTGTCTATGAAAGTGGGCCACAGTTTGACCATTCTTTCCAACCGTTAGAAGCACAGACCTAGTGATTAATAAAGAAAGTATCCCCATACCTTAAAATCATCAAAGGTCTCCAGATGCAAGGTGTTTGTAGTAACCTTTTGATTCTTTTGAGAGTGTAAAAGTTTGCAAGATCTTCTAGTCTAACTAAATTTAGACCGCCTTCTTTTAAAGGGAAGGCAATTCTTATCTAGCTAGCCGGGTGAGAAGGACTGCTCTATAAGAAATCAGCTAGAAGGATCTCCATTCTTGAAAGTATAGAGAATGGAATCTATCCCTACCTCATCCAATATTTAATGAGTCCCATTACACAATATTTGATCAGAACAACCCTAACGGCCATAGAAATTTTAGCTCCTGGCCACATGCTGATCATATCTCTCAGTCGATCAAGGAAATCATTGAAATGCTTCCTTCTGAGATTTCCTCCAGCCATAGGAAAACCTAAGTACTTTGTAAGACACTTGCCTTTTTGTATGCCCATAGAAACAACTAGTGAATCTTTGTGATTGCAGGAAGTAGAAAGAAAGATATGAGTTTTGGCTTCATTGCAGGCCATACCGGTCTCTTTCCCGAATTCATGGAAAAGAACTTTGAGGTTGGCAAGACTACGTTGTCTTCCTTCCATGAAAATAAGAACATCATTAGCAAATAATAAATGACTGAGAGCCTTTGTTCATTCAATAGGAAAGCACCTGATCTTTTATCTGCATAAGCTTCTTCAAGTTTTCTGTGAAGGCCTTCCATAGCTATGGCAAAAATCAATGGTGAAAGATGATCACCTTGCCTTAGGCCATTTGAGTTCCTAAAGAAACGAACTGAAGCACCATTTATGAGAAGATAAAAGGAAGGTGTACATTGTTTAACAAGATTGATCCATTTCACGCAAAAGCCTAAGATTCTAAGACATTTCCATAAATAGGACCATCTAACTGAATCAAATGCTTTAATGATGTCCAATTTAACACAAGCAATAGGTGGACTGTTACTAACATTGAATCTGAGAGTGAATTCTACATCCAATTGAGAGAAATCATCTATGTTTATGCCTTGGATGAACGCTCCTTGATATGGAGAGATCAATTTAGGAAGAACATTGGACAGACGCCTTGTAATAATCTTGGTGATGATTTTGTAGAGCATAGAACAACATGATATGGGTTGAAAGTCAGCTGGTGATGCAATAACATCTTTATTTGGAATAAGAGAAAGAAAAACATGGTTGATTTGTCGTACCATGTTCCCTCCATTGAAAAAGTAGATGGTAGATTTGGAAAGATCATCCTTAATTAGATTATAATTCTCTCTACAGAAGAATCCATTAAATCCATAAGGTCCCAGGCACTTGTTATGCCCAATGTTCTAGACAACTTCCTTAATTTCAGAGATGTCAGATATCTTGCATAGGGAGATGTTGTCGTCATCGGTGACAAAATCAATCCAGTTATAGTCAATGTCATTGTCTTTAGTTTGAGCCTGGTTGTAAAGTTTATCAAAAATAGGAAGTAGTAGTGTTATAAATAGCATCATCATCTTGTATACAGTTGCCTTGAGGATCAAACAACTCAGTGATTGAGTTGATTGCATCACGTCTCTTAACAATGCTTTGGTACATTTTGGTGTTGCGATCACCATTAACCACCCAGTCAATCCTACTTCTTTGCCAGTAATATTGTTCTTCTACTTTACCAAATATTTCCAGTCTATTATATATGATCCTATCTACTTCAATGACTTTAGGGTCAAGAAGTGTTCTCCTCAAAGCCGCAGAGATATCCATCATTTCAATATGTTCTTTAGTAATCAAATTTTTAAGATTAACATACTGCTTTGACTAGGTTTTGAGCTTGAGTTTAACTTGTTTAAGTTTATAGCAAAATTTGAAAAGGTTACCCATAGACAAGCTTGTATTCCAAATCTCCTTGATGATATCCCTGCAACCATGCCAATCTAGCCAGAAGTTAAGAAATTGAAAAGATTTCTTTTTATGAATCACATCTTTCATGTTAATATAGTTTGTTGTGTGATCAGAATATGAACAAGTTGTGAGCTTCATCTTGGAACCATGGAATTTACTGAGCCAATCATCATTAACAAAAGATCTATCCAATTTACATGTGATTCTTTTCGAGGCACCTTGTTTATTATGCCAGGTAAAGATTGTGTTACCCATAGTGGGAAGCTTAGTGAGATTAGCCTTGTCAATAGAAGTATTGAAAGAATTAAGAATAAAAGAAGGAACATCTCTATCACCATCATTTTCTTTATGTCTTCTGATATTGTTGAAATCACTTGTAACAAGCCATGGCTTAGTAATCAATGCATAAAGTAACTCAAGTTTATCCCTGATATTACTTCATTGTTGTATAGAATTCCTTGCACAGATAACAGTGAGCTTGATGAGAAGACCTTCTTTATTCAGATAAGTAGTTGTAATTTCTTGATCATCCATGTCACATGAAAGAACATCCCAGGACTTAGGATTCCAACCTATGTATATACGACCATTATTATCATGATTGTGATTCAAAATCCACTTCCAACCAACTAAAAACATCTTCTCAGAAGTATGAATGAAATGAAGTTTGATCTTAGTCTCAACCAGGATAGCTATCATTACTTTGGCTTCTAAAATAGTCCTCCTTACTTCCCTTTTCTTGTGTGGCTTCCTTGAGCCATGCACATTAGTCATGATGAAGGTCATTAAAGACCTCTATTGTATGATCGGGTCTTGTGCGACCCTTCACCCTTGGAAGTCCTTAGAGTCCTGTTGGATTCTTTATTGTTTCCAACTTTCTTTGGGCTAGTAATAGGTTCCACATTGTCTTTGCTTTTCCTAGAGGAACCTCCATCTTCATTACCAACAGTAATGGCTTGTACATAATCACTGTTATTAGTAGGATGTTCTTTGGAAGCCTTATCAACTTGGTCATCATTGATAACGATGGTGTCCACACTCTCATCAACTAGTTGTTGACAATGACATTGCCTACGCTAAGAGCTTCCTCACTAGAAGCATTATGAACTTTCTTCTTGCCGATGACCTTCCACTCCTATTTATCTTCTTGTTTCTTTTTGGGTGCTACCTCTGAAGGATTCAAAGGGCAGTCGTGCAATCCATGTCCAAAGACTTAGCAGTCCGGACATCGGCTAGGTACATGCTCATAGTTGATGTTCACAGTAGTAGGTTCTCTATTCGGCATGTTGACCCATATCTCAGCTGGTGTCTCCTCATCTACTTCTACTTCCACTAGGGCACGGGCTTCACCAAGTGATTCTTTCTCGATGGACTTGTAGTCAATCCAAATAAGTTTTCCAACCCCACTAGAAATAATACCAACAACCCTTGATGACCAGTTCGTACCCATAGGAGGTATACTGATCCATAGTGGAATCGAACTAAATAAGTCTTTCTACTAGTCATCGCCTGTCTTGTAATCCTTCACCACCACTAGTCTATTATCGAATCACCTAGGTCCTCCATTGATTATGTTCTTCTTATACTCAATAGAATTGAATCATAGTATAAAGAATTTGTCAGGCTTAGAAAAGAGATCAAAACCACCTTTAGGTTTCCAGACTCTTTGGATCTAGGCTAAGAGAGGATAGTAATAGGGCCTCTTACCCATTATGTACATGATCGTCATGTGTTACCAACACTTTTCCATTGCTTTATACATTGTCTCATCAATGGTGACAAATATTTTGCCATCAAACTTTTCTGTGCAAAATCATGTTGTTCAAATGTCTGCGCTCCACCAAGCACTTGATTCCAGGCTTTCTTCTTGATCGTATTGTCTGGATGGGTCTCCTTGCTCGTCTCAGAGGTCGACATGGGAGGGAGAGGGGAGGAGATCCTCCCCTCCAAGGATGTTGGAAAGTCACCTCCTAGATCACCGCACAGAGGAACACGACTCAAACCCTAAGCGTCGTACAAAAACTAGATTTTTGATACCCCTATTTTGATGCATGTGTACTATTTTACATTCTAGGACTTTGACAATCTTAATTTAACTTTTGCAAGGTCTGTACTCTAAATATTAGAGGCATGTTTATCCTCATATTAATCTTGATAATGATAGTATATTTTGTATAGATATGTATGAGTCCCTATGTTTGTCTATAATACTTGTTTGAGCCTACTAATTAATCTTTTATTTTTCCTATGGACAAACCCGAAACATTAGTTAAATTTTTATTATAACAATTATTGTTCATATGTGCAGCTTCTTGTATCTTGGGGAAAGGATACAACCTTTCTAAACCAACCTGAATCTTGGAGTAATGATACAAGTCTTAGTTCACATGCCACCATCTTAAGGTAAGGCCATCTTTTGGAGGATATCTTGGTATTACTCAAGTAGTCATGACTCCTATGGACTTATCATGTGCGATCTAGGACTTGTGGTGATGTCCTCTCAAGTATAATAGAATTCATTAATAAAAGATTCTTATTATTGATAAGTGAATATTCTTGAGATTTTTTAATAATTATATTACTTTTTCCAAGCATGATATTTATTTAAAACCTACTACTCCTATTGATCTTTACAATGTACCAATGTGTTTGCATTGATTATGTATGATTTTTTATATTTTAGGTATGTGATGAAAACTCTCCAATATTGTACTTATGCTATTTTGATTTATGTCAAGAACTTTAAATAAGATTCAACAAACATGAACTTCACAATTTATATAAATATAATTAGGATGTAATAATTAGAGAGTTAGTTTTTATTCTTATATCATTCAAATCATGTTGTCTTCATGCCCCTTTGTAAAACCTTTTTGGTTCAATTACTAAAATATAAGTTTTATTTAATTATCATGAATGTTATGTGTGATCTTTGGGCAACATAGAGAAGAACACTTGACACCCTTTAAAACTATCAATTTTGGGTAGTGGATTGGGGTAAAAATTGATTCATGACAATAGCCAAGGTCGGGATGATGCTCTTCTTGTTCAAAATGAAGATAGTGGATATTAGTTTATGTTATCTCTAGCTTGATGCAAGATTTTTTCCCATTATTTATGGCATTATTTTTATTTATATTGTTATACTAGATAAACACCATGCACATGTTACTTTCTTAGTTTCCTTTTGAACAATGATTAGATATGCCTTTTGAACTTTTATTTAATGGGATTGATTTTATTATGATGAATATATTGCATTGATGGATTATTTTCCCCTATTAGTGATTTTTAATTTAGAGATTCCGCTTTGTGGTTGTTTATATCTTTGGGGCATTACACCTCCTCTCACCACTATCCACCTATTGGAGCCGATGGAGCGACCATAAAAAGAACAGAGTTGATCTCATTGCTACCCCATGATTAGGCATGACAATGGGTCAATGTTTGCTAAACTTGAACCAAAAATTGACCCAATAATGCTCAACATGAACCCCAACATACCCATACATGACATGTAAAGAGTCATACCTGAATGAACCTGAACCCACATAGACCAGCCCTGACCCAACATGACTCCACGTGATCCAATCATTAATAAGAAACTTATATACATATTAGACATAAAACAAAATAGAAATATGGAAAACCATATCCAACCCAAACTAATTGATTCAACCCGATCATGCTTGTTTGAAACATGGATCAAAAGAGAGAGATAAATTATCATAAATAAGTAATTGTGTCCAAATGCTACAAATAAATGTAATATAATACAGGGAGTGAAAATGTATGAAATTTCATGTCACTTATTAACACTGCTATACCTCGCTCATCATAATTCTAGTTATCCCACTAGCTCTAGACTCACCCTCTCACAATACAGTAGAACTTATTCCTAACATGGGGTAACATATTGATTTAGGTAGAGGGATCCACCACACCACATACCATCCAATGGATGGTATACAAGCATAGAAAGGATTAGGAAATGTGTTATGATACAAAATATGACTGTAATGATTCTTCTTGAATTTCCTAGGGTGTTACATCGGTTTGGTTCATGATGAATTTTTAAGACAGATGGGTTATTTTCCTTGGACAATGATATCTAATTATGGGTTCATCGATACAAATTTATTAATTTTCTTAAAATGTATCAATTTATTTGGAAAGACACTTAAAGAGTTATAGAATTGGATCTTGCTGGGACCCTACCGTATTACTACTAAAGGGATGTATTCAGGTTGCTAGTCACTAGTTCATGACTCTCTTTTCTTCCACTTATTAGGATAAATGATTTTGAAAATAGAGTTTTGAGGTGGGATGGTGAGGATATGGAACTAGAGATCAAGTCAAAATCATCTCACTGAACCTTAACCTAATAGGGATAATGACCTTGGGAGGTTATGTGTCTTGTAAATTACATGGATTTGGGCTAAACCAGGTTAACAATGCATGGTTTCTAAGTTATTTATTTAAATTAGAGTATAGACTCCAATATACAATTAGAAACTCATGAGAATATAAGTTCATTATTAAAAACTAAATCGACCATCTCTCTTAATTAACTAAACCCAAGGTAAATGACAACATAAGATAGTAGACATATGAAGATGTCATCATCATATAGCCATGCTTGTAAAAAAATTTATACACAAAAAAGCTTTTTTGGATTTGTGTATATGTAAGTACTAGATAGAGAAAAACAATAATAAAGACCTAAAAGTACCACATATGAAAAAGTATGTTTGTGGTGATGTTAGAAAAACAAATACTCTCATGCACTAAAATCATGCATTTGTCCTCAATACACAAAACTCTAGTAAAACTAAGATGACTAGTGTATGTAGATACAATGACGAAAGCTCATAATTTCAAGAGTAGATCCATGAAGAGTCGGCAACCTGAAACCAAAATCCTTCCTACAATCTATAACAACAAAGAACATGGAAAAAGGGTTATTTAAATAAAGAAGAGCAATAAATAAGAACCATTTTTTCTTTTTAGGGTTTTGTGTTCAACTGGTTTTGATTTTTTGTTCATACTTGTCGTATTTTTTTTTGAAGATTTTTGATTTTAGAAAGGAATTTGTAAGATGCATGCTTATAATGGAAAGGAATGGGATACATGCAATACGTACAAAGAGTAAAATAAAGAAAAACTAATGAAAATATGTGTTAACAAGAAAAATAAAAGAAAAAGGTTGATGTAAGAGCAAGGGTAAGCAAGAGGATGTGAGAAAATAATGTAATGTTAAGGAATTTTGGGTACCCACAACATTACCCACCCCAGACACTTAGGAGTGAAATAGACCTAAGAGTGGGAATGTGTAATGTAGATGTATTAACTCATTCTTAGGTAGAGGATAGAATGGTTGTAGATGCTCAGTTATATGACCAACCATACATGACCTCATGGTATGTGAGTTTCAAGTGGTATGGGTTCCAATGCATTGAATTTCTTGGTCAATGCAAGTCATAGAGGTGTGAATGGATGTCCACACTCTTCAAAAAATTAAAAAAAGTAAATGCCTATTGTTGAGAAGATAATAACTCACTCTATTGGTCTAGAAGTACCATGACTTATCGTAATTGTACCTATGATACTGTACCCACCATTAATTCTAGAGAGTGAGGGCATCTAGTATAAGAAACTGAGACCTATGTATGGATGTCCCTACTATTGTCCAAGGATATTGGGTGTTCCGACGTCACATGACCAAGGAAAAATAATGGCCATGAACAATTGTTTGTGAGAAGATGTAACATGTCCAAAGGTGAACTGAATGTTACTAGTGTCTCCTTTGAGGTGGAGGCACATTTTTTGTTGATTCTCTATACTCCTCATGTGAAGAAGAGGTGGATGGACCTGATGCATTGTCTAAACATATGTTTTCATGTTCAACTTCATCGTATTTGTGGATAGAAAAGTTGGGGATACCATGTAGGATGGAGAATTGAGAACTGTGGTTCCTTAGGTAGCCAAAAGAGAAAATAATCATCATATTTTATATTCTAGATCCTCATGTGCATGACTTAGAGTAATCAAGGAGTGGCAACCTAGAAATAATATCGAGGTTGTGGCAAGGAACCTTGTGTTAAAGAATCAGGTAGGGGTCATGGACAGACTTCCATCATAGATTTCCCAATCCCTACCCCAAAAAATATGACATCTTAGATCTAAGGGTTCTACGACCTACTTGGATCTAGCATATTTAAAATGAAAATTGAGGATCCAAAAAGTTGAAGATAAAATAATCTCATATTAGCATATGGATCAACAAATGATAAATTTTGATGTAGAATGATATGTATCATGAAATTAAGTGACCAAATATTTCTAAATATACTTCAAGAGAAATTTTGTTTATGAAGTGCATATTGAGGTGGATAATGAGTTTCTAGTGCTAACCTAATTTATTGAGAACTATTTGAGAGGATTTCCAACCTAACTTTTATGTACTTTAATAAAGGAATGGACATATTTGAGTACTTGATTTGAGTAGTTAAACAATACCTTGTTTAGATCAATATTGGTCGAATCTTTGTTCTAGTATTGAAGAACTTATGATTAATTTTTCATCTAATTTTGATAAGTAGCCTAGGAGTTATCAGATTCAAAAGATAAGGTTGCATTTTTTGTGTTTGAGGGTATACCTTACACTGACTGACCAATAACAACATATGTATTTCTTCATATTTTTGTTGGACCATGGCATATATTAGGTGTCACTTGTTTAACATGTCACCTAGGGCTTGAGATTGAATAAGTATCAAATTTTGACCCTATAATTTCCTTGCTCCAAAAACTGAGGGGGAGGTTATTATGAACCTATCTATGATGAAGGAGTACACTACAAAGATTCTAGGAGTTCAATCTGGAGTATTTTAATCTTCCACACATCCTTGATTCTAACAACCCTCGACACAAGCATGGGTAGGGATGGCAAAAAAATCAACCTGACATGACCAATCCCAAAAATTCAGAGTTTTTAGAGGTCTGTTTGGGTTTTGGGTCACGTCAACAAGTATGTAAGGGGATTCATGAATGAAATCAAATAGCCATTTATTAGAATTTAGTTGTGCATATGGATATCTCTTAATCTTACTAAGTGGACTAACTGGTTTTGTTCATTCTATATATTGATTCATTTTTAATTTATTCCTATTATTTCTTTGTGCATTTTGTACATACTAATTCCTTCTAGGAGGCATATTAAATCTCCTCCAAGACTTGGTTTAAAATGAAATCACATTTGGGATCTGTTTGAACACATCAATTGTCAAACAATATTATGTGCTTCTAACCCTACACCCATGAAGACCACACCAACATGTATTTCATGCCCTCAAGAATGAGCACATCCATATCCAACACAATCATGAGATTGTGAAAGTACAAAAAAAGAACATTGTCATGGGCGCATTTGGCTCAAAATTAGGGGAAATGACTTAGTCGTCCCCAGGGCTTGAACGTATGAGTAGGGGTAATGGAGTCAATTGACTATGTTGCTTCCCTTTCCTTGTATAGGGAAACTCCCACCCACTGAGTCGGCTCTAATGCTTGTCACCTGCCTTATTCCTTGTCCATGTTGGCTTGGTGTCAGGGTCTAAGTATCTCTTGGAATTCTTATCAGACCATGCCATGCATTGGGTTGAGCCGAAAGCGCCCAAGACAATGAGGATGGGGTATGGAAGTGCTTTTGGTCGTGATGAGTTTTTTAGGTCCAAAGGGGTCATTGTTGATTCAAGAGAGGAGGAAACATAGTTTGGGCACTATCAGGAGGGTCATGCTCCACCATGGCATTCTCTGGTTGTCATGCCATGGCTCCAGATCATCTTAAAGGCCTGCCCCTATAGCTACCGTGTTTAGAATAAGAAAACAAGGTGGTGGGATGCAACTATAAGGAGTGGGATCCCAGAGGGGGACCACTTCCTACTAAAATAAAAAGGCAACATCCCAAACCAAACACCAACATAATTTTTTTCTCAAAAAAGGATAACCAATTTATTCAACATGAATGTATCATAACAAAAAAGTAGCAGCGGAATATAAATATGTATCTAACCATTACAAAGCTTTTTGTCATTACTAGTCTTTCACCACGTAGGGTGATATAAAGGAAGAACTAACTACACATAGGACTAGTCAAGGATCACCCAACAACTTCAATAAAGTCTCCCACAAGGATCCAATTAAACTTTTTGAGGTCCTCATCCAACCTGGTTGACTCCTCCTTGACCTATATTTGGGGTTGGAAGTGTACCCCACAAAAGGGAAAGAAAAGGTGACATCATCAAAAGTTGGTATGTGCATGCTAAATGGAATTTGAGAAATATAATGAGATAAAGGATGTAAAGTGAAAGGTTTCTCATAGAAAAGTAAAGGACTACCCAATCGGGTATAAAAGAAAAGAATCACAATAAAAGATATAAATAAGAGCAAAGTATAAAAACAAGGCATTCGTGTGTTTCACCTCTGAAAATACTAGACATTATAAACATGTAGGTAAGAAATAGCACATCTACCTAAAATGTGGGTTGAGCAGGGTCTTGTATACAATTACTCTAAAATATGGGGTGGCAATGTCTGTCAACATCTGCCTGGGCAGGAAAAACACATCTTCCCTAAATATTTTCATATGCAAGAATTTTCACATCTGCATTCATATGTGGGAATTTTCACATCCACATAAAAATCACATGTACATTATACTAGTAGTAACCACATGATGCATAACAAAAGAATAAAAAAATGAACCAAATAAGAGAGATGAGAACATCCAACAAATACATAAACTGGGATCACATGATCCTAATCAACATTTGCCTTAAAAGTGGGAAAAAGAGAATATATCACCAAAGAATGTTCCACCATGAGTAGTGTATAAGTATGATTCTAAAAGAATGTCCAAATAGGATAGTATGATCACAAGATCAGTAACAAATGAAAGGTACTTCACATGAAGCATATTTTCAAAATAATAAGATATTGTGTAGGCTATTGTCCATAGGAACAACACAAAGATGAAAATAGGTTAATTGTTGTTAATAATAGGAGATGCAAACACACCTTAAACCTGAGTCTTAGAAACACTCTTCACCAATCTAGTTGTTTCCAAGATCAACTTTGCCTAATTACAAATTATTCACATGTATTAGGGTTTGAGATTCATATAAGGTCATGAAACCCTAATTCTAAACCTTTTTTTTATAAAAACTCGGATTTTGGACTCAAAATATAGACCAAATGATTCCTTATGTTCTTCTGATCAAGAAACCATATTTATTTGTTATATTTGGAGTTAAGATGAATTATTTACCAATTTTAGGGCTTTTATATTAATGAATTAGATCCTAAAAAATTCATCATTGAAAACATGTAAATTAGACATTCAAACTAATTTTATTATAAATATCACATTTTTACAATTCCAAAACATATAATTTTATAATTTTTGGACAACCAGAGTAAAGTTATGATTTTTGCAAAATGAGCCAATCACAAAATTAAAAATGCCAAATAAGAAAAAGGAAAAGCTCGCGAGAGAGGGTGGGTGAGTGGGACCAGCCTTGCTGACTTGGCCCAATCAACGCCAGCCAATCGGCCCGGTCATATGGTCAGTGGTGAATATGACTTGCATTCAAGGAAACAAAACACAGGGGAAAAGACACGTATTCCCTTGGTGAAAAACAAAAATGAGTAAGGAAATGAGGAGTAGGGATGAGAAAACAACTTGGGGATTCTTCTTCAACCTCATGCCAACCATGGAGCTGAGATGATATGAGCGGATTTGGGCGTATCCATGGGTCAAGATGGAAAATGGAATTAAGGGCAGAGAAAGAAATTCAAGTTGAAGTAGAACTCACCAAACTAGAGAATTGGTATATTGGTATCACCCTACTCACATGGTTTGTAGCACAAGGTCTACATAGAAAGAAGCTCAAGGACGGGTGTAGGAAAGATCTCCAGAAAAATTGAAACAAGGGTTCAAAAGCATAGGTGAAGGCAGAGAAGGGTGTACCACTATTTATAGGTAGGATGGTAAACTAGGGTTTTTCCTAGATAGACGTGACAAAGCTCAGAGCCCAATTTTGGGAATTTCCTCATTTTTACACAACAATCCACGAGTTAGATATAGGTGCGTGCGGAAACATATCAAGAATCCAAAGGAACAAAAATCTCAAGAAACGGTCGAGCACTGAAAGAGAAATCACAAATATAGATACAACTAGTTGGGAGCCTGATTCCTTTCTCGGTCGTGGGGTTGATGATGGGTTTAGAGTCATCCGATCGGAAAATGAATGACCTAGATCCAAACGTGTGAAGACAAATTTGATTAAAATCTACATGATAGATTAAATGAATTCCTAAATTGATTGGAATAAAGTGTGGGTGCATTAATTTCTCTTTCTCTCTTTCTTCTTTTAAGGGTGAAAATAAACTCCAAATTAGTTGAAATTTGACACCTAAGCTATAGAGCATGTAGAATTTGAATATAAAATTAGATTTCCCTTTTGAAGACTTTTCTTTCATTAATATTAGCAAATCTCTCATGCATTAATGACTCTAAGATTCTCTGAATTTGATGAAACATCACCCACAAGTCAAATTAAGTATGTTGGTACAAATTTGCACTTAGTTCCTCACGTTGAAGTTGTTTGTACATTTATTTAACATTTTGAAGGTTCTACACACTTTCTCTCTCCTAACTTCACCTTTTCATAAAAAATTCTCCAAATTGAGGGGAAATTCACCAAAAGGCATATTTTAATGTGTAGATTACGAATTTGGAATTAGTTTTTTACTTTTGGAGTCATTAATAATTTTATTTTATATTTTGGAGGAAAATCAACTTTTCCTTACTAAATAAAATAGATGTTATTATTATCCTAAATTTGTGAAACTTATCATTCAGTTAAACTTGACCTCAAATAAAATGAATCTGAAGTTATTCTTATCCAATTAGTCTTCCTTTGATGACTTTTACATAATTTTTTGGCCCATTATCATTTTAGTTACATATTATTTCATTATTATTATTGTTATCATTCTTCCAATACCAACATATTACAATCAAAAGGTTATATGTCACTTTTATGTGTGAAATCTTGTATATTTACCTTTTATCTCATTTAGTAATATTTTATCCCAATTATGAACAAATAGTTCTCCTATGCATATTATATCTCTTATCATCATACCTTAATCAACATTATCTCATGTGACATATTATATGTATCCTTTATTGAACTTATTATTAACATGACATCATTAAGACTTATTTGTTTATATGTCTACATTTAGGGTGGTTTATTTGTGTATTAACATGTTAGGGTTTCACTTAGCTACTATTATGTGTATCTTTATCCTTGTTTGGCTAAGCCCAAAGAACAAGGTTTCTAACCTGTTAACCTTTGAATAGGATTAGGTTCTAGATTTTGGTATATTACAAAGGCTATGAGAGCATCATGTCTGATATCTCCCTAGCATCCCATGGCTATGCAGGCTAGGGATCCTGTCAACCATGCATGTAGGGGATATTGTGGCCCCTTAAATGTTCTAGGCAAAGCCCTAAAGTCTAGGAGGAGGAATACTATGAAGAAGAAGGGGAGAGGATATCCAACGAGAAGGATAGAGCCTACATCCTTATATATATTCATGGAAAACTTACTATGATCTTGTCTCTTCAGGTCTTGTTTCCTTATCCACCTTAACTACTTTCCAAATCTATTGTCTCCTTGCCATGAACATGAAAATATGGCCTTTCCAAAGTATTCCTTTGTACTTTCCTCCCACTATTCTCTTTCCCTCTCATGATTATGATAAATACTCATGAAAAATGTATTCATGATTTTCAAAGGAAAGTATTCAATATATTTCCAATATAGAGACATATATGTCCATGATTGAATGCCATTTTTACTTAGTTGACACACCCAAAGACATAAAGCAAAAGCATATACCTAGATGGTATGGTTTGGATAATTTAATATTCAAATTGTTTCTCAAACCCTTATGACTTGAAAACTAGATTATTCTTTATCTCTCTCTCTCTCTCTCTTTGATATATTCCTTAAATCACTCATAGGAACTCATTGATATTTTTCCCAACTATATCCAATTTGTGGGGTCTTATTGGGATATATTTCATATACAATACTGGCTCCTTTTAAACATTTATTTAAAACAATTACCATTATTTCATGGAACGTCCTTTTCCTCTCAATTTATAGAATTCCCTTATGTTATTATCATTAAGTACACCAAATGTCAGTTTGTAATAATACTTCTTGATGCCTCAAAACTTGTGTTGCCAAACTGGGCTACATAATTACTCCATTAATTATGTAAAATACCATAACTCTTATTTTCTTTTGGAGACTTGCTTATTATTTCATATTTTTCTTTGTTAACATTTCATAAAGCCATTACTATTTATTTATGCACAAAATCTCTTAATTCTTTTTCTTGTGTCCCAAGGACCTATTTGCAACACAAATAGTCTCATGTTCCTCACTTAGGCCATGGGTTGCACCCATGCCACAAAGTGAGTAACATAATTATTCTATCGAATGATACCATTGGGGAAATTATTTATCAATTCATGTCTTATATGTATATAATTCAATTTCTTCAAAATTGTGGATATTACATTCACCCCTCCTTATTAGGAATTTTGTCCCCAAAATTCACACCTAGAAAGGTCAAGGTGAGTGATAACTCATCTTCAGCTCAAACCTTAGATTTAGCAACCCTTCTTGGATTATCATTAAAAGCTTTCATTTATATGCAAATTCCGCACATTATTACTTAGATCGATACCTGGATTCAATTCAAGGTATATCCACCCCCTTAGTATTTACATGATATCGTCTCTTGGTGATCACTTTTTCATTTGTGATTTCAATTCCACTTTGTGACTACCTTCTCACCTAGGTTTCCAACCTATTATTCATTTTATCCACATAAGGGTGAGGTAATACCTCAAACCCTAAATCATGTCATTAAAAATCAACTTAAGGTATTCATTATCATATTCTATTTTAAGCATAACATGTGTCTACCCATCTCTCTCTCTCATAATAAGATGAAATGAACACTTGACTGCAGCCCAAATACAAATTTAATCCCATTCCAAGAGAAGAGATAGTGTATCCAGACATTATCTCAAAATTTCACATTTTAGGTTGAATCACTATCGACATGACTTTAAATTGTACTTACTTTTAATCCCTTAATATTCTTGTATTCCATGAAGTCAAATGACTTTCTTACTCTTAAGTTTGTTCACACTCCTTTAAGATTTCATTATTACATGACTTCTTATATCTTTTATTATTTAAAAAAAACTCGCTAAGGTCTCTAGGGGTATAGGTACCTTAGTGAGTGATCTCCCCCTAGCCTCATGGGCCTTATGCATTTAGGGAGTGCCTCTCACATTTATCCCTTAGCCTCATAGACTAATGAAGGTGGCCAATCTCCTAACTCATGGGCCTCGAGAAAACATGGATAGCCATCTATTGACCCCATTGTCTTATGCACCTACGACATGATCACCTCCTAACCTTATAGGTCTTCTTACCTTAATCCTCACTACTTTACCTTAGGATTGACTAAGGTATCTACCCTACCTAGGGTTTATCTAGACATCACATCTTTACAATTTTTTAGCACATTATTTTCTTAGGTAATTCTTTAATACTAATTTTATTCATCCTTCATGGGGTACACATTATTAACTATATGTCCCAATATTGACCCCATTGTCTTATGCACCTACGACATGATCACCTCCTAACCTTATAGGTCTTCTTACCTCAATCCTCACTACTTTACCTTAGGATTGACTAAGGGCTCTACCCTACCTAGGGTTTATCTAGACATCACATATTTACAATTTTTTAGCACATTATTTTCTTAGGTAATTCTTTAATCCTAATTTTATTCATCCTTCATGGGGTACACATTATTAACTTTATGTCCCAATATTGGGCTTGGGCTACCTTCCCTATATGGGGCTTGGTGCCATGTCAGCCTTCCCTATCTGGAGCTGGACCTCTTTGTGACCTTCCCTATCTGGGGCTTGGTCATAGACATCTACATAGAGGAGTTGAACCACCTTCCCTATCATGGGCTTGGTTCCATAATGGTCTTCCCAATCTGGGGCTTGACTACTTTATGGCATTTCCTATCTAAAGCTTGGTCGTCTACACTGTGAACTCAGGTCACCTTCCCTATCTGAATCTTGGTGCCTTATCAGTCTTCCCAACCTGGGGCTTGACCACTTGTGTCCCTTAGAGATGGCATACTTGGGTTCTAAGAATGTATGTGCTTTTATGTTTTATTTACTCAATCCTTCACACTTTATGCGACATTCAATGTTACCTCTAATATTTAAACTGATCATTCAACTCATCCTTCTACAGAAGGTCCTAACCTAGGATGTCTTCTTGACTCACATGAGGAGGTTAGGCTCTCTATCCACAACCTGACCCCACAGATCAAGGTTTTTGCCACCCCCATAGGTCATTTTCCCATTATTGGGTTGACCAACCCTAGGTTGAGACTCCAACCCTAAAAGTTGAATCGAGGGTTTCATATTTTCATTTTTTATGTAACCATTGGTTTCTTATGTTCCTTAAATCCCTTTACATGAATGCCTTGCTCCACATACATACATGCATGACAGACTGGGTCACCTTAACTCATTTTGGATATTCTTATTCCCTTTCACCCTAATCGGGGTTCACATGGGTATGGGTACTCTATCACTCGTACTACTCCCATTTCCAAGGATTAGGTTTTGAGGTCTGGGTTAGGGACTAATCCTGCACCCTAGGGTTTTATGACTCCTTTGACCCAGTGAGGGTTTTCCTAAACCAACCCTACTTTTTCCCTTTCTAGAAAACCCATAAAACATTCTCATCATGTTATCATTATTTCCAAATTACGTGTATTATTTGGCAAAGGCTCTGATGCTTAATTATACTTTTTCTCAAAAACCCTAACTTGAGATTAAGAGTGAACTATCTTTTGTAGGGAAATATGGATACAAAGAAGACAATGAAACAAAAATTAACTACCATGTTCCCCTTTGAATGCTAGATTGCATCAACAATTATGTAATGGGAAGTATGGTTTGCAAGAGATATATCCGGTCCAGGAGCAAGTCAATGAAAATTCCCTTGTTGTAGTCTACAACTTTCTTCAAAATGCACATGGACAATGTCAGTAGCCGCCTCTTAGTTGATCACCATGGATTATAGTTGACTTCATCCTCCAAATAGTAGGCAACAACCTCCTTGCCTCTATAGTAGTCCACACGGACTACCAGGAACTCTTGTCATTCTAGTTGAATGGACTTGTCCCTTCTAGTCTGCGTGCTAGTGATGACTCACTCTCCTAATTTTCTCTCCCTTGCTATCCCTCCCTTTGATGGGAAGGACTTACTTGGGTTCTCTCATGTTACCAAAACCAGTGAAGACAACAACTTTCAGACATTATTTTTGTGTTTCTGGAAGGCCCCCAATACCCCTTTATTTATAGGAGGGCTAGGGTCATGGTTTCCAGTTTGAGCGGGAGTCAAAGAGACAAAATTTTGTGAAATTTTCCAGAACATGCAAACAACAAAATGATGGATTCAACAATGAACCGATCACTTAGCATGTGAGCTGATTGGTTCAACCCTTGAACCAAACATTTCACTATGTTTCCCAAATCACAATTGTAATGACGATTAATATTTGATCAATGCATAACATGATGTCAACAATAATCCTTGATCCGATCAAATTGATCAACCAATTGGTCAGTTCACAACCTGAATCGGTCATTCAATAGACCTGAGCCGATTAGTGCTGATCCAATCATCTCAAGATTCTGATCACCAATTTTGGTTCAATTGACCTAACACTTGAATTGATTGGTTCAACACTTGAACCGGTCAATTCATAGTCCACTCAGTCATCATTCAACTGTTGTTGTTTAAATTGAATACCTAAATATTTAGTAATCAAGTTTAAACTATATTCACGAATAAAATTCTATTCCAAGTGTATACTATGTGTGAGACCCTATAGGTTCTAAGTTACATTGGCAGTGAATGTCCATAACTAATTTATGACATCACAAGCAATGATTGGAATCTAGAAAGACTTCATTTCTACCCAATTAATTGGAAGTTAGAGAACAACTTCAACCTACAATCTCTAATTAGTGTTGCAGTGATTGTATAGTTCCTTTATCACTGATAACCAGATTGAGCTTGAGGCATGGAATCATCATCCTCTTCAACGTTCAATCCAGGTTTCTTATACTAGAGCAGACTATCTAAGATGTATTTGAGCTCACATATCATATATAGATTCACATGACTATGGCCATATGTTTCTCCATCTCACTTAGCAAGTGGCTTGGATATCAATCTCCCATAGTAGGGACAAATCACATCTACATCACTCACACTCAATTCCCATGTGTCGCAATGTAACTAAGCATCACCTTTGTGGAAACCCTTATTCAGAGTCATGGTGGATGATGTCAAAGCACATCAAATGACATGTGATGATGTATTGATTTCATGCATAAGAACCATAATCACCACCATCACTATGAGAGATGATTCTAACTTCCATGTAATGGTTTCTGTGCATCACTCTCAAGGTGGGTCTATCTGCTACACTACTGTCTGAAAAGTATCTATGTGTTTGGTTTGGTATTATATATCATGTCTTAATGAGATTATGTCATCAACCAACACAAACTCTAGTCTTATGTGTTATTGTTGTCTATCATCCTTCTATAATAACATTTGACTAGGGACATAATAAGAATGTATATACTCTTAACATCCATATGATCTCATTGTTTAGTTCCTCAACCCGAAGACATACATCATTGAGTAATATATTTATTTATATATTCATTATGTTACATAATTATCTCATAATTGAATAAATTAGAATAAATTAGAAGACTACCATTATTATTAATTGAATCATTTATAAGATATGCCATTAAAATCATTATATGATTCACTCTCTGGGCATACATACCAATAGACTCCAACTTTCACTTAGAACCAATCACCCATAAATCTTATTCTAAGTGATCTTAACATGCCTGTCATGTTTCCATTATACAAGTGCTTATGTAGTGGTTAGCAACATTTGTTTCTAGTCAAATTATATTTCAAGTATTCACATCTCTTCACTTCACTATATGATTTCTCGTATGAGATGTAAATGTTGAAGTATGATATCTAGGATTCCTTGCCTATCTAGTAGCTATATTGTTGTCATTATTTCTAGTGAGTCATAAATAGTTGGAAGCTCCCATAAGTTCATCCAAATGAACTTCTTGATCCATCCTTTGTTGTTCTCAAAACAACAAGGTATTCAGATTCTATTGTCAAATTAAGCAATGGTCTCCTGCTCAAAACTTTTCCAACCTATAGTTCTCGTTTAAAGGTTAAATACAAATTTAGATTGTGATCACTAAGTTTATTTGTCATTTTGGAAGCTTGCATCGATGTAACCCTTTATACCCAACTCTTCCTTATTACCATAACCAAAGAACGAATCCTTTTAGTGCTTCTCATGTACTTAAGGATGTTCTTTACGACATTATAGTGTCCTTTACTAGAATCTGACAGATATCCTCTCGTCATGTCCAATACATATGAGATAACAAGATGAGTACATTGCATTGCATGCATGATAGATCCAACAATGCATGTGGCATCTTACTCATGCTTTCTTATTCTTCACAAGAATTGGGACATTAGGATCTTGAGAAACTAATCCCATGGAACATGGACATATTTTTTCTAATTGACTCCTACATGATGAACCTCTTCAGCAGTTTCCAATGCATGTTCTCTTTCTTAGGTCAAGAAACTTTCCAGATCTATCTCTATAGATCTTCACATTGGATGCTTTGCCTAAACTCTTCATTGAGAAGATATTTACTTACCAAATTTTAACATTTGAAGTTTAAGGATGTTATTCCTTATAATTATGTGGAAGAAAAATATGCTCCCACTAATTCTTTTGTAATCACAGATTTCATCTTCATTCTGGCCCAAGTCAAACTCTTTGACTATCTTATCAACATGAAGATTCCATCTCTAAGATGCTTGCTTCAATTCAGAGATCGAACTTTGTATCTTACAGACTTTATTTGAACTAATGGATTTACAAAACCTTTAGGATGTGTCACACACACATCCTCATAATTATTTAGGTTAAGGAATGTGGTTTTTAGAATCCATATGCCAAATCTCCTAGTCATGATAAGCTACAATATCAAGCATGATCTTGATAGATTTAACCATGGCAATTGGAGAAAAGATTTTGTCATGTTCAACACTTTGAACTTTTTTGAAACCCTTTGCAAACAATCTTTCCTTATAGGTTTGTACATTACCATCCATGTTAATCTTCTTTCTGAAGACCCACTTACATCATATGGGTTTTATCCATTCAGATGGATCCACCAATGTCATGCCTTATTGGTGTACATGAAATCCATCTTTGATCCCATGACATCAAGCAATTTCTCAAACTTTGGTCCCACAATATCTTCTAGTTAGGTTGTTGACTCATCATCTTTGACCAAGTTACATCCTTCTTGATTTATAAGACATCATAATCTTTCAAGCTCAAGGCATGTCCCGCTATATCTATGAGTTTTGTGTTACATAAGGAACTTGATATTCAAGTTCAATTTTTTCTTGTATGTCTCCAACTTTTCAAGTGCTACTTTTCTCCCACTGATTCCTTTGGAATTAAATTCCTTTTAGGAATTCAGCCATCCTGGAAACAAACACTTTTGCTGTCGGATTGGAATATAAATTAGTATTCAATAAAACACCACTTAGTGATTTTTGTACAAAGATTTTCATGAAACTATTATCCTATATAAGCTTTCAATCCCTATCCTTATAAAAGACATATCGGGACACCTCCCATGCCATATCTCATATGGTGTCTTTTGAACCATTTTAGATGGTACATTATTTAGTGTAAAGAATGTGCCTAGAAAAGGAAATTGGAAGATTATATAGATTTATTGATAATCACACCATGACTTAATAGGGTGTGATTCCTTCTTTCTGATACATAATTATGTTTTAGATGGAGTTCATTATGATATACTATCACGCTATCCCTTGAAGATCCTCAAATTCTTGGTTTGAAATATTTCAACATTGATCACGTCGAAGTATGTTAATACTTTTACCAAGTTAGTTATGTACTTCATTCATGATCTCCTTGAACACTTCAAGATATTTATACTTGTATTTCATTAAATACAAACTTCCATATCTTACTGATAACATCAGTAAATATAATGAAGTACTTGTAACTTCCTTTAGAATTTGTTTCTAAAGGGTCTATGCACATCATTATGTACTAGTCCTAACAGAATACTTGTTCTCCCACTACATCTAGTGAAATATGCCTTTTGTCATATCTACATGGTAAACCATATTTGTATCACTCTAATGGTTTAATAGCCAAAAGAGTCTAGATAAACATCATTATCGATCCTATAAATATGTTTCTTATTTAAGTACTCTATATGAGAATGCTATCAATATTCATTGTTTGAGTTATCAAGTTTTTATCTTTTGGTATATATGTTATAAGCATTTGTCTTTAGATCCAGCAAATAAAAACCATAAGACATTGGGGCATTGCCATAAAAAATCTCATCTTTTGAAAAAGAACATTGACTTTTCATTATATGATATCCATATTCATCCTTGTCCATACAAGATGTAGAAAATAAAATGTTTCTATTATTGGCATATATAAAATAGCAGTTCATTAACTCTACTACAAGCCCTTTGGGCAGATATAGTTTATAGGTTCTGACTATAGTGCAACAACTCTTGCTCCATTTGCAACGCATAGTCTGACCTCGCCCTTTCTTAAAGGGTTACTTCTTTTCAGACCCTGCATATTCGAACATATGTGAGATCTACATCCGATATCTAGTACCTAACATGTAGTCAATTTGATATCAATGACATATATACATGAACTAGAGATCTCTATATCCTCCTTCTTCTTCATCAGTTCCTCTAGGAAGAGAGGATAATTCATCTTCGAGTGTCCAGGCTGGTGGTAGTGGTGACTATTGCCTCCTTTGTTCACCCCTCCCTTTGCTTTGAGAGATGAAGACTTGGGCTTCTGGACAACTTTAGAACTTTCCTTAGATTTTCCTTAGCCATTGGACTTCTCCTTTAATCTGTTGACCATCATCACATACTTGGGTTTGTCTTTCTTCTTTTGTGCCTTAGTTGTTCTCAACATGCCAAGTAACTCTGTCAATGGCTTGTCAAAGTCATTCTTGTTGTAGTTCATGACAAATTGATTGAATGACTCTGGAAGTGACTATAGAATCACATCAGTGGCCAAATCTTGACCTAATGGAAATACCAATCTAGCAAGGTTCTCCACATACCCAATAAGCTTGAGCACATGAGAACCTACTAGATCTCCTTTTGCCATGTTACACTTGAATAGTGTCTTGGAGATATTATATCTCTCTTGTCTTGCTTGATCTTGCTACATGTTCTTAATATGTGTTATCATCTCAATAACATCCACATTCTCATGATGTCTCTGCAACTCATAGTTCATGAATCATATCATTAGGCATTTGACATCCAACATTATCTTCAGAGTGCTTCTTGTAAGAATCCTTGTCATCCTTAGGTGCAATGGGAGTAGGTTCATATGGATTTGGTATTTCTAGGACATAAAGCTTTTGCTCTTATGTGAGAAAAATTCCCAGCATCCTAAACCAGTCGTGGAAAACATTCCCATTCAACTTGTCCTTCTCAAGGACTGATCATAATGAAAACTTGTTATTGGTTGCCATTTGATTCTACAAGAGAAAAGTGAAATTTTTCAAAACACTTTTGATTTGATTTGATAATGTTGATGATGTTAATTAGGCCTTAGATAAATTATGCTCCCATAATTTTGTTCAAATTGATGATTCTCACATATCAATTTGGAAGATTACAACATGCAACCTTCTAGTGAGCCAAGATCCAAGACAATTGAGTTATTACTCGGTCAGCGTCAGCGTCCATAATCAATCATTAAGGTAGACAACTTTTTCCAATTGCATCTTATGTAATTCTTGGATAGATGGTATGCACAACTCTTTGCCATAGTCATTTGTATACTTTTAGGTAGTTAATCTCATCAAAATCACCTAATAAAGTATTACCTAAAAACCAACACAATAATAATATTCCATGTTTGGTAGGCCCACTTCACTACCATCACACTTCCATGAGATGGAATGCACACCATGTTTGGTATGCCCACGCTCAGTCAATCAAGTTTTACATGTGTGTTTCTAATGGAGAGCATCTAAGACTTAATATTTTGTTGAGGGATTTATATTTATAAATATGTATATATATCCAATCACCACATACTTATAGTATGTATTCATATACATTTTATATCCCATAAATGAAAATATGTAATTACAAACATAAGCAGTGATTATGGCCATTCTACTGTAATTCTTTGGAGCCACAAGGAATTACTACCACCTAAGGTTTATATTACATTAAACAACCTATTGTTGATGAAGATATGTGCTTGAACCAATGTGGGTTGATTGGTTAAACATTTGAACCAGTTGGCTTGCCTCCTACTCTGCCGGTTGGTCTGTCAGATCGATCATCTAGCCTCTGGTCCAAACAAAGTTTGGACACCTTTAGTCACTTAGTTGGGCCACCAGTCGATCAGTCTGGCTCCTCCTATCGTCAGTCCTCCTAGGTCCTCTAGCCAATTGGCTCATCTTTTGAAATGGGTAGTTCGTATGGTGTTGAAAGTATTCTCCGTCTTTTCAAGAATTAAAACTATCCAAATCCTATTTAACATATTACATGGTAATAGAAAACCTAGAGTTACATTCGAGGGTAGTATAGGGAGGAGATAATAATATTTTACATATGGAAGAGAAGATAGAGGCTTAGTATGCAAACCGAGATATAAATAGGAATAAACAACCACAACCATACACACAAATCTAGGGTTACCTGCCATAACTATGCTTCACATCCACCATCAAAACCAACTTGTAGGGTGACACGTGTAAATTGCATATATATATATATATATATATATATATATATTAGTTGGGAACTTATGCCCAAGTAATGACCCAAATCGGTCATTCTAGGAATACCAAGTCGACGACAGAAGGCTCACTGCTCAGATGTAGTTGTGTTGGTCGAAAAGAAGCAGCATGATTTTTCTTTTGAGACCATTTGACCAGACAATAAGGAGAATTCTGTGAGGACCTTATTGATAGTAGAGGCTTGCACAAATGATACTTGGGCCATAAGCAATAAATCATCAGCGAACATCACATGAGAAAGTGAAGGGCCAACATTGGTGATCATAATTGGCTTCCAAGTACCTCTCGATACCTCCGCTGAAATTGCTTGACTAAGGCATTCCATGCAAAGAACAAACATGTACGGGATGATAGGGTCACCTTGTCGGACACCCTGTGTGGATTTAATGGGTTCCATGGGTGCACCTTCCCACATAATTGAGGCACTACCCCTAGAAATGATTTGCATAATCAGCTTGCAAAGGTTTCCAGGGAGGCCCATTTTCTTGAGGGTGTCTGCAATAAAAGACCAGCTCATCTGGTCAAACACTTTGGATAAGTCCAGCTTAATGGTAACCCACTTCTTTCTGCCATGTTTATTTCTCATAGAGTGGATAACTTCCTGTACAAGAATGATGTTGTCGCTGATCCAGCGGCCAGGAATGAAGCTCGATTAGTTCAAAGAGACCCAGCCACTAAGGAAGGGCTTTAACCTTTCCACAATAATCTTTGAGATAAGCTTGAAGTAAGAATTGTTAAGAGAGATGGGACGTAGATCACTGCAATGTTGTGGACTAGCAACTTTAGGAATGAGGACCAGTAGAGAATCAGCAATGCACGGGTCGATTGTATTGGTGGTGAAGGCTTCTTGCACCGTGGAGATGAAGGATCCCCCCACATGAGACCAATGGAGTTGTACAAAGCCATTATGAATGCCATCTGGTCCCGTAGATTTAGCCGGGGCCATAAGAAAAAGGACTTTTCTGATCTCTTCCACATTTGGAACTCAACTGAGAAGGTGCGCGTTTGGGATGGCCCTAAACACACCGATGTAGCTTTCAATGGCGCTGCTATCAGGCAGAGTATGAGTGGGCATGCATAAGAGACGCTTGAAGAAATCTTGCATGTGCTGCTTGATGTGCGTTGAGGAAGTGAGCCAGACTCCGTCATCACCACAGAGTCTTGAGGTCTTATTTTGCTGTCATCGTGTTTTGACATATGCATGGAAAAACTTATTGTTGCCATCCCCATATTGTATCCAATTAATGTTGGATCTTTGTTTCCAGTCCGCCTCTTCTTTAAGGAGGATAGCACTAAGTTGTTCCTGTAGCACGACACAACGTAGTTGGTTTGAAACAGAAAAAGATGACTGGGATTATACATGACACTTGTCAATTTTGCATAGAAGGTTGTTTTTGCATTTGTACTGATTTTGTAGGCATTTAGTATCCCACTTGACCGCAGCAGTCTTGAAAGTGGGCAACACCTCCAAGAGGGGCCGCGAGCCATCCCATGCGGGGAGTAGTTCCGACTTGAACTCAGGAATGATGTCCCAACTCATCTTTGTCTTGAAATTGCCTCTTGCAGGCGGCCTTTTCCCGATAGCAGAATGGGGTTGTGATCACTGTAAAGGCGAGGTAGAATACTGATGTGCATGCCACCTTCAATGGAGAGCCAGTCTTCATTAGCAACAGTTATGTACAACCGTTCTAGAAGGCATCCTTTTCTAAACGTGAAGCGGTGGCCCGAGGATGCCATGTCTTTGAGGCTGGCAGTTGCTAGAAGATTGTTGAATTTGAGACTAGAGCGTCTGTCAAAGCCACGCCCGCCCCGCTTTTCAAAAATATCAAGCATAGTATTAAAGTCACCGACGAGCGCCCAAGCTTCATTAATGTGGGTAGCAATGCTCGTGAGTCGTTGCCACAATAGGTCCCATTTCTGTGGGTTGGGACTACCATAGATAAAAGTAAGCAGCCATGAGTTGTTGATGCGACAGTGTACATACTGACGGTGATTCTGTCGAATATCAATAGTACACCTGTGATTGTCCCAGAGGACCCATATTCCACCAGAAAAGCCAAGTGCTTCAACTCTATGGGAAGAGGTATAGCCAAGCTTTTTGATGATATTATCAGCCTTGGTTCCACTGCAATGTGGTTCAATGATAATGAGAATGTGGAGTTTGTACCTCCTTTTGTATTCCTTGAGAAGAATGAGTTTATCCTTGGATCCAGCTCCTTGGATATTCCAACAAATAATGTTTGTCATTCGGATAATTTTAGGAAGAGGAGGGCGAGTAGGAATGCTCACGGGATGGCAACGAGTAGGCTAGAGCTGGAAGCTACTGCTTCCATGGCCTCATCTAGGCCAGGGTCATCTGTGTCGAAGTTGAGAGCCTTCCTTGCATTATTGTCGAAGTCAATGCTGCCCACCAGCTGAGCCAACTTCCCTTTCTTGCGCTCACACCCCGGGCTCACTGTTTGATAGATAACTCTTCTATTGCAGAGAATCACCCCACTGCTGACACCATCTACTACCACCGAGAAGCTAGGCTAAGTAGACGATTGGATTATGGGCTCAGTAGCTTGGAAGCGGAACGATTCTGCAATGGCATTGCTGGTCCGTCCCTCGCTCACTTCATCATCAATTAGGGTCACCACAGTATTTTCTCCACCCGTGCTTGTCACTGTAGATGACGACTTTGGGGCCGACGGCGGCTTACCGCTATTTTGTGCCTCCTGTACCAGATGCTGCTTCCCTGATTTCTTCTTTTGCTTGCGAGATGTCACTGTCTTCCAATCCCCTGCTTTAGTGCCGTTAGTCTGGCTACTGACGGGCACTGTAGGCTGAGAGGTGGAGTTATCAGTGTGGGATGTAGTGGCAGTAACTTTCTTTGTCGCATTCGTCTGGGCCGATGGCTTATTCCATGTGGATGTTCTCCTTTCTGGCATCTTTGCATGGATCTCTACTGTATACGGTACCGAGATGGCTAGTGAGGCACTGGTTGATGGTGATGGGTCGACATTGGGGAAACTTGGGATGAACCTGCAGTCCCCCTAATTGTGACCGAGCCTACCACACTTCATGCAGAAGGTTGGGAGGTTTTCATATTCAAGTCTATATTTTTCTCCATTAAGCAGTATGGCCGGCATTAGAGGCTGCGTAGTATCCACTTCCACAACGATCTGAGCAAACTTTCCTCGATGCCCAGACTGGGTTGTAGTGTCAATTTTGATTGTTCTCCCAATAAAATCACCAATACTCGAGAGAAGCAAATTTTGAAACAAATATATCGGTAAGTCCGGGATCCTAGCCCACACCACCAACATGCAAGGTATCATGTTTGAAGGTCTGAAGTCCTTGGACCATGACTGCACCGAGAGGTAGTGGTTGAATATCATCCACGGTCCACCCGTCATAGCACGAACGAAGTCATCGTTGTTATCCAGTTGAATGATGTAGTATCCTTTGTCAAGGTCAATTTCTTAGAACTCATCCATGAGTTGCCATAAGATCGAAATCCTGTTCATGAGTGCATTGAAGTTGATAGTGGTGCCAATGACCTTGATCACAACAGCGAACTTTCAAGGTTCCAATAACGGTGACGGCGTTGCTGGGTTGATCGAGATGGCTGGAATCGTGTTGTCCTTCACTACCCGGATGTCTGTGGCAGTTAGCAAATCTGGTGAGACCTGTGAGAGGGCGGCAGGGGCTCTGGTCAAGCGCCCTGTCATCGCTTCCTTGTAGGACCTGTTGTTTTGCTGCTACGTGGGTGGGTCAGAAACTGCTATGACCATGTCTTTTACTGATCCAGCGTCGCCACTCACAGAGGAGAAGGGAGGTCGCGAAACAGCATCGCCTACAACACGAAGATCCGATCGATCGACAGGGGATGAGGGAGGTGGACCAGTTCCCCTGTAGGAGGACTCGCACGGTGAGCATCGCGCCCAGCAGACTGGCCGCCATAGGTTCCGCCGTGGCCGGGAAAACCTAGCGTCGCCAGACTCACGACAGAGATGAGCACCGAGCGGAAATTTTTTACCACCCTTATCTGACTGAAGTTCTTTAATTATTTGGTCAAATTGATTTTATAGTTAATTCATGAATTCCTTGAAATTTTTGAAGGATTCATATTTTTGGTTTCATAAGATACCCATTAAAATCTACTAAAATCATCAGTAAAAGTGATGAAGTACTAATATCCACCTTTAGCACTTGTGCTAAAAGGTCCACACACATCTATATGTATGAGTCCTAATAAGTCACTCTCTCTCGCTCTATTTCTAGTGAAAGGTGATTTTGTCATCTTGTCCAATAAACAAGATTTACATATCTCTATTGATTCAAAATTGAAGGATTTCAAATAACCATTTGTATGGAGTCTAGATATGTGCTTCTCATTTGTGTGTCCTATATGAAGGTGCCAAAGATAAGTTCTATTTAATTTATTGAGTTTTAACTTCTTGGTATTTATGTTATTTACATGTGTCATATTATATAACAAATAAAGACCATAAGACATAGAGGCAATAACATATAGATATCTTCTTTAGAAATAGAAATGTGGCCATTATTTATTAGGAATTAAAAACCATTATAGACCAAATATGATATAGAACTAATGTTTCTATTTATGACATGTACATAATAACAATTATCTAACTCTATTACAAGCTCGGATAGGTATAGATATATAATAGGTTCCTACTATAGTGGAAGCAAATCTTGCTCCATTTGCAACACATAGTTCCATCTTCCCTTTGTTTAAGGATCTACTTCTGTTCATAACATGAATATTTGAAACAAATATGAGACCCACATCCAATATTAAAATCCCATATTGAAGGAGTAAAATAAGATTATTTTAATAAAAGAATATACCTAATGTGGAGATATCTATCCCCTACTTCTTGTACTTTAGTTCATCAAACTAGAAAGGGAAATTTCTTTTCAATTTCCATCCTAATGACAATGGTCACAATTTCCTCCCTTACCCATACTCCTTTTTCCTTAAGTACAAAAGACTTTTGGTAGATTTCTAACATTTCTTAACTTTGCCTTTGTCCTTAGACTTTGTTTTTTCATTCCTGACCATTAACATGGATTTGGGCTTGTCTTTCATCTGCCCATCAATTGTTCTCAACATGCCAAGTATCTCTATTAATGGATTCTCAAAATTCTTGATGTTGTAGATCATGACAAATTGCTTGTATGAATCCAGCAATGATTGTAAGATTACATATGTGGCCAACGCTTGACCATAAGGAAATCCCATTCTTGCAAGACTATCCACATACCCAATAACTTGATTACATGGGGTTCAACTGGATCACGTTTTGCCATTTTGTAATTAAACAACACATTGGAGACACCACATATATCTTGCCATGCTTGATCTTAATACATATTCCTAAGATGCCTTATCATCTCAATAACTTTCATGTTTTGATGTTTGTTTTGAAGCCCATGATTCATGGAGCAAAGCATGAGGCATTTGATGTCCATAACATCATCAGAATGCTTCTTGTAAACTTTCTTTTCCATTCGGGGCATATTATAGTTGGTTCAGTAGGTATTGGTGTGTCTACGACATAGAGCTTGTGCTCATGTGTGTGAATAGTTATCAGCATCCTCTAAAGTTATTTCAATTAAGTTTCTCTTTCTCCAGGACTATTCACGATGAAAAGGGATAGTTACTAGTGTTTTCCATTGACCTGCATAGAAGATATTTTGCACAAGTCAATAAATATATTTGAAAATAATTTGATTTCAAAATTCCAATTTAATAGAATTAATTTGGAGTTTAATTAACTATGCTCTCACTGTTTGTTTCAAATTAATAGCCCTCACTACTAATTTAGATATTACAAGTAGTCTTCTAGTGAGCCAAGATCCAAATTACATTAAGTCATGACTCAACTATTGCTAACCACTCACAACTTAAATATTAAGGTAGGTAACAATCACCAATCACACCATATGTAATTCTTGCATAGATGGTTGCATAGTTCCATGGCAATAAATCATCATATCAAGTATATGCCATAATATATTCACCTTGCTTGGCAGCCCACATACTCATTATCACACTTCCCAAGGTAGATGGTGCACCACACTTGGCAAGTCCATACTTAGTCAAACAAGGTTTTCATGTTTATTGACTTGGAAGGTATCTTCAATATCGATATTATATTGAGGGGTATATATATATATATACATCATATATCAAATCACCATTATATATATATATATATATATATATATATATATATATATCAGCATATATCCAATCACCATTACATATATATTATTATACATATCATATACTATAACAACTACCACATGTAATAAAACAAGATATGAAAACTAGTACAACAACCTGAGCCAACAAGTGTTGTGGAAAAACAACCAAGAGATTCACGTCTAAATGAAAGCCTAAATGTTGCCTTTTCAAAGTTCATGGTTGCCTGATTAAAAGTCATAGATTTTGGGAGTTCTTGTATAGTTGTTGATTTGTCATCTTGACACAATTTTTACTATGCGCTAAAACGCAAGTGAACGCGTTGAGTAGTACAGGCCTTTGTGAGGCCCAAGTCGAACACATGGATACTCGGAATTGTTGGAGACTCCTACTAACTATTTGCGATCAGCTAAGCCGAATAACAAATTTAGGTTCGTTGTTAAAATAAAAGAAAACAAAAACAAAATAAAACAAATGATCGATTAAATGGTAATTTAATCAATTCAAAGGGTATCTTTAGGATTGCAGTTTCACCGCGGGTTTTCATTGTATTCGATTTTGTATAATGCCTCAATCTTATCTCTCTATTTGGGTAATGGCCTGAAAACAGAATTACCCACTGTCGTGGTGCAATTCACTACCTCGATTTAGGTCGGTTCCACCGTCGTAGTAACCTATACCCTAAACTAGGTACATTATGAACGATCTCTCAGTATCCACCATTAACTTTACACCACCTTGGTCAAGGGATTTATCGATTAATGTAGATTTCGTCTCTTTTCAGCCATTAATCCTTCTTTCAAAGTGATTAAGGGCATTAGGTTATTATTATGGTGATCAAGCATAACAATATATTGAGAAAACGAAACTATACCACAGATTTAAGAGATAAAATATGATTTACTATTATAAAACTGTCATACAATGAATTCCCGGGCTACTCCCGGTCCTAAAGACGAAGGGGATTAGCCCCGCATGTTCATCTCACACAAGTACATGGTAGAAATAGGGGAAAACATGTGAAAGATGTGGAATGAAAGGGAAAACCCCTGAACGAAGAAGAACTGGTTGATCCTTAGTGTAGAACACGTGCTCTCCCGCCTTTCGGTGGTGAAATCCATCTTCTGCGGCGTCCGAATCAACTGGTATGAGCTTCTAGCCTCCGTTCTCCTCTCTACTCCTCCTCGGTACTCGTGCAATCACTAATCAGATCCCTCCTCCCATCTGGGCGGCCGTCATTAGGTATAACTCTCTCATTAGGTTGCTAATTAACCACGTCCGTCCGATTGGGATCAATCTAAATCGAACGCATATCTAACAGTGTCGATACCATCGACGCGGGTCGATGGTATCGACCCACTGTAGTGGCATCGATTTTTGCAAGCTTCTGACACTGTATCCTCCGAGTGTCTATGGTATCGACTTGATGTCGATACTATCGACTGGTTTCTCTCCAGCAAGCTGATGGTATCTCGATACCATCGACGTCAAAGTCGATAGTATCGACTTTTTCCTGCATCTTTCGGCTGGCAAACTGTGACAACGTCGATGGTATCGACTTCCGTCGATGGTATCGACGGAAGCAGATACTCATTTTTCCTGGAATTCAAACATGAAACCACATCAATTCACACAAATAATAATAATTTGACAATTAATGTTCAAAACGATATAACAAGGGAGATTTGACATAAAATGATAGCAAAGACCAAAATAGATGAATTATGAGATATTAACCATGAAAATGACTAATTAAAGCATAAAACACATATAAAATAGGTCTACAAATGCGACTCAAAATCATCGCATCAAACTCCCCTAAGCTTGAACGTTGCTTGCCCTCGAGCAAATAATCCTTAGGATAGAATTGCCAATGTCAACTGAAAAACAACACACCACAACCAACGTCCCATATGACTCCCACCGGACGTTCACATACCGACCCTTTCTAACCACGGAACGGTAATTACCCTGAAGGCGACAATAATCATCAATAAAAGAAATTGACCTCAAAACCGATGAACACTATCACATAAGGCAGTTAACATAATAAAACTCGCCGGTTCAGACTTGGTGCATCTTGTGATTGCCTATACTACGTTGCTCGCCCTAACTACCATCTAAATGGAAGCAATTCTCCTGATATACATTAGTGAGGAGAAATTCACGGTGGCCTACCAATCCGAGCAACGGGTGGATGAAGATAGGTGGCTCATGGAAGAAGGTGGAAGTATTGTACTATTTCAACATGCATAATACAAAAATGTCCTACATTATGCAAAAACACATGAGAAATGCCCTAATGCCTAAAAGTGGGTGGAATGATGCATGCACTAACCATCCGTCTAAAAATGAGATGGATATCTAGTTAAGTTACATCATGTACTCAATTATCCTGAAATGCAGGTGATATTACGTTCCTTTCTCCTTCTTATTCTACTTTCTTCTAAATAATTCTTTTTTTTTTCATTGTGCAGATTTTTCACATTTTTTTTCTTTCTTCTTTTTCAGCCCTTATATCCATAATTGCTTAAAGATAATTACATTGGGCTAATTTTTCTTCCTACTCAGAAATTTTCACTAATTAGAAGGTATGGAACAATTTAATTCACCATTAAAGAAAAACCGAGATACATGATATACTTCATGCATGAAAATTATGAGTGCAACTACATGGCATGCACCTAAGGGTAATGTGCATGTATCACTATTCTAATTTTTTTCTTTGTTTTTATGCAGAACGTATAAACAATTGCAATGCAAGTCCTATCTAGATGCTATGCAAGCAAAAAGAGTTAAAAATGTACTCTACTTCCAATTCTTGGGTGGATTATGGAAACAATGAAGTGGAACGATCACAAGACTAGATGACTGAACCTTAGAAAGATATTATGCATCCCTCCTTACTGACCTGTGTAGTAGTTTAGGGGTTTTTCTCTCTTACTTCCAATTAGAGTCTCATTACCATTTGGTCAAATTAGGCTCAAACAACCATTTCCGTCCACTTTCATGAATCATTAGGAGTCTAGTTGTGAAATTTTTGTTTTAAAGTTGGCAAAACCAATCATTTTCATAGGATATGTGCCCAAGGTTAAACAAGACAAGCTTTTTAAACACACAAAAAATTTTAAATTTCCCTTGATTTTCCCATGCACTATTAATGAGATGA
Source organism: Alisma plantago-aquatica (assembly GCA_963693085.1). Taxonomy (NCBI): domain Eukaryota; kingdom Viridiplantae; phylum Streptophyta; class Magnoliopsida; order Alismatales; family Alismataceae; genus Alisma; species Alisma plantago-aquatica. The sequence goes on along the minus strand of OY856409.1, from coordinate 645,233,521 downwards.
CACAACTTTATGACATCCACAATTACACTAGATAAAATGTGGATCCTACAAAAACTAAAATTGCAAGAAACAAATAACAAGAACAAAAGTAATAAAGCTAAAAACTAAAAACAATAAAAGATAAAGTTGTTCCAACTACCCCCCTAAGCTTGAATTCGACTATGGCCTCATAGTCAAAAACAAACTTAAAGATTGGAACAGTGATACCGGATCACTCCTGTGGCGGTGGAGGCGGGTACTGGGGACGTCAACCAGATGAGTGCGCGAGGATGAAGCTCCGGTGGTATGCACCATGGTGGCGATGAGAATGAGATGAGAGAAGGAGAGCTCGGTGAAGATTGGAGAATTGAATCTCCACCCGGTGAAGATCGTCGCTCGGTGCTGCTGTTCTTCAAGCTTGGATGGCTCGGGGGAGTGCTCGGCGCGAAGGAGGAAAATCCCTCTGAAGGTGTGACGTCAAATGACGTAATGACTCTCCTTATATAGACTTGGCCGGCGCCACTGTTGACCTGTCGATACCATCGATGCGGGTCGATGGTATCGACGCTTGTCGATGCTATCCGCCCCCATCGCGAGTATTGACGGTTGTCGATGGCTGGATCTTGAAAATCGGATCGCTGACGTGTCGATACCATCGACATGGGTCGATGGTATCGACGCTGCACCTGGATCGGCCTTCTTGATGCCGCAATCGCCGTTGATTTGCTCGCTCAGATCGGTGATGTGGACGGTCGATACCATCGACGGATGTCGATAGTATCGACCCTCGGGTTAGGGTGAATCCTCGCGAGGCCCGACCGCCACCTTTCTCCCTTGAATGCGTCGATACCATCGACACTCCCGTCGATGGTATCGACATCACTGAGATAATTTCATCTATAAATCTTCAGAGATCTCGATGGTATCGACGGGCATGTCGATACCATCGACTTCATTGTCTCGACATGCCTGGTGGATGGTCGATACCATCGACGAGGCCGTCGATGGTATCGACGCAGAACAAAATCCACAGTCGTCAACCTGTACCATGGTCGATACCATCGACAAGTGGGTCGATGGTATCGACTCTGCCCCAGCCTGCACAATTAACAAACCGATCACAATATCTTTTTTTATACTAAAAACTAAGTAAAAACAAATTAGACTCCGAATGTAAGTGAACAAAACTAAGATACCAATGGTTGGGTTGCCTCCCAACAAGCACCCTTATTTAACGTCTTAGGCTAGATGGCTTTCGGCACCTCATGCATCCGGAACGGAAATGAGTTTGACTTCATTCACTTTCTTCTTGTAGTTCTCACCAAAATAGAGCTTCAACCTTTGTCCATTTACCAAGAACGTGGTATCACCATCACACACTAAAATAGCGCCGTGTGGTTTGACCTCCTCTACCACAAACGGTCCAATCCACCGGGATTTGAGCTTCCCAGGATGCAACTTGAGTCATGAATTGAATAAAAAAACACTATCTCCCTTTTTGAACGTGCGCAACTGGATGTGGCGGTCGTGGATCAGCTTTGTGCGCTCCTTATATATCCGTGCGTTCTCATATGCCGTCATCCGTAACTCATCTAGCTCATTCAATTCAAGCATTCTCTTTCTCCCTACTTTATCGTAACTTAAATTGAGCCTTCTAAGCGCCCAATGGGCCTTGTGCTCCAACTCTACCGATAGGTGACAAGCCCGGCCATACGCCAACCTAAAAGGCATGGTGCCTATAGGTGTTTTGTAAGCCGTCTTGTAAGCCCACAATGCATCCGATAATAGGGCACTCCAGTTCTTCCTCGTGGATGCCACCGTACGCTCCAAAATCATTTTAATTTCGTGATTGGAGACCTCCACCTGCCCTTGGGTCTGCGGGTGATATGGGGTACCTATGTTGTGCTTGACCCCATATTTCTTCAATAAAGTCGAGAACTTTTGATTCCTAAAATGTGTACCCCCATCACTGATTATCATCCGGGGTACCCCAAACCTGTAGAAAATGTTTTCTTTCACGAACCTACACACTACATTGGAATCGTTAGTCCTTGTGGGGATTTCTTCCACCCACTTCGACACATAATCAACTGCTAACAAAATATATAAATTGGAATTTGAGGACACAAAGGGTCCCATGAAATCTATGCCCCACAAATCAAATACCTCCACTTCCTGAAACACATTCAGGGGCATCTCCTGTCACCTTGAGATATTACCTACTCGTTGGCAAGAATCACATTGCCTCACAAACTCGTAGGCATCTCGAAACAAAGTTGGCCAATAGAGGTCGCTTTCCAAAACCTTAGCTGCCGTGCACGAGCTGGCGTGGTGTCCTCCCGTAGGTGATGCGTGGCAATGACGGAGAACGCTCTCGTACTCCACCTCAGGCACGCACCTGCGCAAGATACCGTCCCTACATTGCTTAAGAAGAATTGGATCATCCCAAAAATAATATCTCAAAGAATGGAAAAACCGTTTCTTCTCCTGATATGACCAATCTTCCGGGATGATCCCGCAAGCCAAATAGTTTACAATCTCTGCATACCAAGGATCCTTAGAAGTAATTCTCAAATCTGTTCATCCAGAAACGTCTCGGTTATGGGTATATGTAAATCTTTTTCATCCACCCTTTCTAACCTAGACAAATGATCAACCACTACATTTTCAATCCCAGATTTATCCTTGATTTCGATGTCAAATTCTTGTAAGAGCAAAATCCACCTAATGAGTCTAGGCTTTGCATCTTTTTTCTCCATCAAGTATTTTATTGCGGCATGGTCGGTCCATACAACTACTTTAGAACCAACTAAATACTGTCGAAATTTTTCAAAAGCGAACACAACAGCGAGTAATTCTTTTTCAGTAGTTGTATAATTCAATTGGGCATCATTCAAAGTCTTTGAAGCGTAGAAAATAATGGCGGGCTTATTGTCCACCCGCTGCCCCAATACGGCTCCTACCGCAAAGTCCAAAGCGTCACACATTAGTTCGAACGGTTTTGTCCAGTCCGGTGTTTGAACAACCGGTGCAGAAATCAATTTTTCTTTCAAAACGTCGAACGCATGTAGACACTTATCATTGAAATCGAAAACAACATCTTTCTCCAAAAGCTCGGATAGAGGTTTTGCAATTTTAGAAAAATCTTTTATAAATCGTCGATAGAACCCGACGTGTCCCAGAAAACTTCTTACCCCTTTTATAGAATTTGGTGGGGGAAACTTGGAAATGACCTCAATTTTGACCGGATCCACCTCTAGACCTTTGCTAGACACCTTGTGTCCTAGCACTATCCCCTCGGTCACCATCATGTGACATTTCTCCCAGTTGAGGACCAAATGTGTGTCCTCACAACGCTGTAAAACTTTGTCTAGGTTATAGAGACATTCATTAAACGATGCACCATACACCGAGAAGTCATCAATAAAAACCTCGAGACAATGCTCTACCATGTCAGAAAATATGGCAAGCATACAACGTTGAAACGTCGCCGGTGCATTGCATAAACCAAAGGCATTCGGAGGTAAGCAAAAGTCCCATAGGGACAAGTGAACGTAGATTTCTCTTGATCCAAAGGATCAATCGAGATCTGGTTGTACCCTGAGTATCCATCTAGAAAACAAAAGTGCGATCGACCGGCAAGACGCTCTAAGATTTGATCAATGAAAGGTAAAGGAAAGTGATCCTTAAGCATGGCGGCATTCAAACGACGGTAGTCAATACAAACTCGCCACCCGGTTACCAATCGGGTGGTGACAGGTTCATTCAACAAATTTTTGGTGACAGTAATTTCCCCCTTTTTAGGGACTACCTGTGTGGGACTCACCCATGTCGAGTCTGATATGGCGTAGATAATACCTGCAGCAAGAAGTTTAATAACCTCCTTCTTCACAACCTCCATCATGCTCGGATTTAGACGTCACTGAGGTTGAATCACATGCTTGGCTCCCTCCTCAAGCCGAATCTTGTGCTGACATAGAGTAGGGGAAATCCCCTTGATATCTGCAACGGACCACCCAAAATCTCCTCGGTGGTTCTTAAGCACTATCAACAATTGTTTCTCCTCATCCGTACTCAAATACGCAGAAATAATCACCGGTAACTTGTCTTCCTCAGCTAGAAAGACATATTTGAGATGCGGGGGCAGTGGTTTTAATTCCAACTCCGACGGGCTGATCAGAGATGATTGAAGCGGCGGGGGGAGTTCACCTAAATCTTCATAATGCTTCGCATAGAAGCATGGAAGCATCTGAAGCATTTTAGCGCACTCCTTGAGTGATTTGCTCCGCATCCAATCATATGTAATATTTAATAAGCAAGCCTCCAACGGTAATTCCGGGTGTGCATCAGAAATAGAAATAGAAATAGCAATCATATCATCCTCCAGAGAAAGCGGAATGTCCTCATTATCATCATTAGGCAATCCCACAGCTTTGCACAAAGAGACTATTTTGGTCTGCTCCATGATATCCATAGCCAAAGTTCCATTGTCCACCTTGCTCATCACATGAGCCATGTCCAGAAATGGCTTCCCAAGGCAGAGTGAAATATTACAATCCAGATGTTTTACCATATTGCATTGTTCCTTTGCTTTAGATGACGTAGTACTCATAGGCATGACCATCTCAAAGCGGTCATCGGCTATGCCCAAGGTCAAGCGACCTCTCCCCATCTCTAAGATCATGTCGGCTGTAACTTGGAAGGGACGTCCAAGTAGCAGCTCGTTGCCATGTTCATCCTGCATCTCCATAACCACAAAATCAGCTGGAAAGACAAACCTATCCACCTTTACTAAGACATCTTCACAGATTCCATAAGGCTTCACCACAAAGTTGTCTGCCAATTGAATCGTCATATTGCTTGGCCTTGACTCCTTCAATCCTAGCTTTTTGAATGTCAAAAGGGGCATCAAGTTGATGCTTGCCCCTGAGTCACATAACGCTTCGCCAAATTTAACCTTCCCAATATAGCAAGAAATGTTAAAGCACCCTGGATCTTGTCTCTTTGGTGGAAAAGTGCCCATGATAAAGGCACTCACTTGCTCCTTTAGCACGACGACCTCTGTATCCAGAATTTTCCTCTTCTTAGTAATGACATCCTTTAGAAACTTCCCATATGAAGGAATTTTCTCAATGGCTTCCAGTAAAGGGATATTAACTGAAAGCTTCCTAAAACTGTCCAAGAACTTCTTGAACTGCGCATCTACCTTCCTTGCCTTAGCACTATTTGGGTACGGGACCGGAACAGCTTGTGCCCTTTGATGAGGTGGCACATAAGGCGTCTTTTTCTGAGGTTCCTCCTCTGCCACCTATTCTTCAGTATCATCCACGGATATGTCTTCAACCTGCCCTGTGACTGGTGTGGGCTGCTCCTCATTGGTTTCACCTCCTGCCTCAGCTTGTGGTGTGCTTGTTTCTTCAGCTCTTGGATTCAACACCTTCTTGCCGCTTCTAAGCAGAATCGCCTTTGCTTGTTGGTTTCCCCCGGGAACATTAGTATTCCCCAAAAAACCCGGATGTGCCAGTTTCTTCAAACTAGCGATCTCGGCTGCCATCTGTGCCATGGATGTCTCAATTGTCCTCATTTGAGCCCCATGGCTCTGCAATATTTGCCCGAATTGATTCATGTACTCTCCTTGCTTCTTGATTTGCTGGCCAAATGTATTCATTAGCTCTTGATTTTTCTTTATAACCTGATTGAGCAGCTCCGTGCTCTTGTCTTCTGCAACTGGCAAGGGCTTGGCATCCGGATCCTGCAGAAAATTGTTCGGATCCTTCCACGAGAACTTTTTGTCTTTTCTCCATGAATAATCATTGTTCCTATAACCTTGCTGTTGTCTCATGTATTTGACTTGAGCCTCATCCCCGGACTCAATATCCTCCTTTTCCAGTAGCTTCTTTGCGAGAAGATCCATCTTCTCATTCAGCTCTTTCATTGCTTTGGATTCACCTATTACTCGAACTTGCTCTACCGGGCCTCTCTCTCTCTCACCCCATGACTGCTTTCTAGCCATAATCTTTAGTATCTCCCAGCATCTGGTGTCTGTATTGTTCAGAAAAAAACCTGACCCAGCTGAATCCAGCTTACTCCTATCGTGCTCGGAGAGAGAAAAATAGAAGATCTTCACCTGCGTCTCTTTATCCAGCCCGTGGTGCGGGCACCTCCTCAGTATGACCTGAAATCTCTCCCAGGTCTCAGAATATGTCTCACCAGCCTGTTGGGCGAAATTATGAATCTTCCAGATCATGTCGTTAATCTTCTCAGGAGGGAAGAACCTCTCAAATAAGACCTCCACCATATGGTCCCAGGACTCCACGAACTCATCATCTAAATTGTGTAACCACTCTCGTGCCGCTCCCGCCAATGAACTCGGGAAAAGCTTGAGATATAGTGCATCCTGTGGAAACCTATCAATTTTTACCATGTCACAGTTCTCAACAAAGTGGCTGATGTGAGTGACAGGATCCTCATTCTTAAGCCCATGAAAAGCATTCGACTTCACCAGATTTATCAACGCCGGATCAATCTTATATGTAGGTATGTTGATTGCCTGCTTCTTTATAGGCCCTTTGGACGCTGATGAGGAAGAAGCCTTGATCTTCTCCCATATAGTCTGTGGCTCGGCCATCTCAACCTGTTCCAATTCAGAATCTACCTCTTCTTGGTGCTCTTGCTCGTAATACTCCTCGTCCTCAGGTCCCGTTAGCAGAACCTCGGGTGCGCGATTCGCGTAGTCAGTACTACACATTTGCACCATGCAACGTACCTGAAATAGGAAAGTTTAAGTTCAGTACAGTGCTTTGACGAGTCTCAAAATTAACGACAATAAAAAAAAATATTTGAAGTTGTTTCAAAGTAAAAAAATATTGTGGCCTAGAGTGGCCGCTCGTAGCACTCAAAGTGCCAACAATTCGCCGTATCCCCGGCAACGGCGCCAAAAACTTGACGTAATTTTTACTATGCGCTAAAACGCAAGTGAACGCGTCGAGTAGTACAGGCCTTTGTAAGGCCCAAGTCGAACACAGGGATACTCGGAATTGTTGGAGACTCCTACTAACTATTTGCGATCAGCTAAGACGAATAACAAATTTAGGGTCGTTGTTAAAATAAAAGAAAACAAAAACAAAATAAAACAAACGATCGATTAAATGGTAATTTAATCAATTCAAAGGGTATCTTTAGGATTGCAGTTTCACCGCAGGTTTTCATTGTATTCGATTTTGTATAATGCCTCAATCTTATCTCTCTATTTGGGTAGTGGCCTGAAAACAGAATTACCCACTGTCGTGGTGCAATTCACTACCTCAGTTTAGGTCGGTTCCACCGTCGTAGTAACCTATACCCTAAACTAGGTGCATTATGAACGATCTCTCAGTATCCACCATTAATTTTGCACCACCTTGGTCAAGGGATTTATCGATTAATGTAGATTTTGTCTCTTTTCAACTGTTAATCCTTCTTTCAAAGTGATTAAGGGCATTCAGTTATTATTATGGTGATCAAGCATAACAATATATTGAGAAAACGAAACTATACCACGGATTTAAGAGATAAAATATGATTTACTATTATAAAACTGTCATATAATGAATTCCCGGGCTACTCCCGGTCCTAAAGACGAAGGGGATTAGCCCCGCATGTTCATCTCACACAAGTACATGGTAGAAATAGGGGAAAACATGTGAAAAACGTGGAATGAAAGGGAAAACCCCTGAACGGAGAAGAACCGGTTGATCCTTAGCGTAGAACACGTGCTCTCCCGCCTTTCGGTGGTGAAATCCGTCTTCTGCGGCGTCCGAATCAACTGGTATGATCTTCTAGCCTCTGTTCTCCTCTCTACTCCTCCTCGGTACTCGTGCAATCACTAATCAGATCCCTCCTCCCGTCTGGGCGGCCGTCATTAGGTATAACTCTCTCATTAGGTCACTAATTAACCACGTCCGTTCGATTGGGATCAATCTAAATCGAACGCATATCTAACGGTGTCGATACCATCGACGCGGGTCGATGGTATCGACCCACTGTAGTGGCGTCGGTTTTTGCAAGCTTCCGACACTGTATCCTCTGAGTGTCGATGGTATCGACTTGATGTCGATACTATCGACCAGTTTCTCACCAGCAAGCTGATGGTATCTCGATACCATCGACGTCAAAGTCGATAGTATCGACTTTTTCCTGCATCTTTCGGCTGGCAAACTGTGACAAAGTCGATGGTATCAACTTCCGTCGATGGTATCGACAGAAGCAGATACTCATTTTTCCTGGAATTCAAACATGAAACCACATCAATTCACACAAATAATAATAATTTGACAATTAATGTTCAAAACGATATAACAAGGGAGATTTGACATAAAATGATAGCAAAGACCAAAATAGATGAATTATGCGATATTAACCATGAAAATGACTAATTAAAGCATAAAACACATATAAAATAGGTCTACAAATGCGACTCAAAATCATCGCATCACATCTCGTCTTGATCATGAATCCTCCAAGGACGATTCTCTTTGGATTGGGATTTTGATCATCTACTCCTCTCCACCATGGTTCACCTGTGATATATTCACATCATTGTATAATTTGGCATTTACATGGGGAATGTTAGAGATAGGCATGACATGCAAGCTGTACACATGTTACATGATGTTTGATCAAAATCAAAGTTTTGATATTATGTATCTCAGAACACCACAATTATCTAATTTCCACACATCAACCAAACAAAATGATATAAAAAATGATATTAAAGACATCACATAGGTATATGTAATACTTATATATATACATCATATCATATATGATATAAGAAGATTAACATGAATACAAATGTGCACTTAATTTGTCCAACAATTTTTTTACAGTTCAAAACTTAAACTGACATGAAACGTGTATGACATTTTCTTTGATACCACTATAGGGATTTTGGGAAGGTGGCACACTAGAATAACAACAACAAATATTTCCTTTATGCCCTAGTTGTTGGATCTGTCATAGCTATTAAACATTGATGAACAAAAGACATAAGAAGGGATAACTATTACACCTTTGCACAAAGTAGTTGTCCTACCACTAGGTGCATCTTATGTTGATGAAGAACTCGATCCTTCAAATTTAGATCCAAATTAGATGCCTAGAAATCTAGATGGATCAACAACAGATCTAGATTGTCAACCAAGCAACTGCACAATTGTCTCTTTAACAACAACTTGTTGTTGTCTTGTGAAACATGTTCTTCAAGTCTCTGCACATGTTCTTCGGCCTCTAATTTGTCCAAGAGGATGAGAGAGAACGTGGTGCACCACCTTGGCCACCAAGTTGAAGAGGAATAAGAGTTGTTGATGTGCTAATCATCCCATAACGTATTTTCTTCTACTATATCGGGGAGCAATCCTTTGGATTTTTTCCTCTCTCTCTAAGAGAGAAGTTTGATAACTAACTTGTATAATATGTTGTCTCAAAGATATCAGAATGATGTTACAAATCCTTTGGGACATTTCCCCCTTTATATAGGAGAGTCACAGACTTAGAAAATCCTTATTCCAATCCCTTTCTTAATTGCAATCCCAAAATAGTCCAACACTGAAAAACTTGGACAAGAATTTGGATCAACCAATCTAGGTCTCTAATCAACCGACCAGGTTAGATAATCAATTGAACAAGTTAGTTCATATACATATCTGAATTTCTTTCAAATTTGAGGCTTTTCTTGTTGAACTCTGATCAGACGACAAGGTTTCACAATCGACCGATGAGCTTAGCCTGTAGAAAACTCGATTGAATAATTAACAATCAATTGATCCATCAACGTGACCAACCCGATCAGCCGATCAATCATTTGGTCACCTAATTAGATAGGAAATCAACATGTCTATGATTTAGAACTATTCTAATCATTTGTTTGATTATGATATTTAATTCCCTTATGCACCCTTATGCGTGTGACGGGGTAGGTTTAAATTGGTAGTGATGTAAAAAAACCCAAAAAAGAGCAGTGTCTAGCCACACATTGTTGCCATCCAAGTAATGGGAATGAATTTAAGAACAACTACAACCTTAATAGTTGCCAATGTTTTCATGACCTTATAATCCATTTGTCACATATATCCAGATTTAAAACTAAGGCATGGAATGTCATCCTCTTAACATTCTATCTCTATTCCTTGACTAGAGCACGCCATTCAAGATGTTGTGAGTTCAATGTCATATATTGACTACACATGAGTGTGTCCATACATTTTAGGGTACCACTTATAAAGTGGCTAGGATATCACTCCTAAAGGAGGGACAAATTCCATCTACATCACTCATTGTGATCCTCATGTGTCACAATGTACTCAATCACCACCTTTTTAGCAACTCGAATTTCATAGAACGTTGTGCTATATCGAAGTATACAAAATAACATGATTAATGTAGTGACTTCAGGTATAAGGATCACAATCACCACTGTCACATTGACATATGATTTTGACATGTCATTAAATGACTTCCATGTGTCAATCTCAAGGTGGGTCTATTCTATAAACACTGTTCTATAACAAGTACCCCTATATTTTTGAGCGGCTATCCAATATCATGAGTAAAGATACTTAGTTATCACATACCATACATGCTAGTCTTGTGTTTTATTGTTGTCCTACAATATCCACAATAATAACTGACTAGGAAAACAACAACAATGACTACTCTTTTTATACATACAATCTCATGTTCAGGCCCTCAACCCAAACCTTATATCACTGAGTTAAACATTCTTAGGAGATTTATTCATTATCTTGATATTGAAACAAACATATGCATCTATTAATATTAATGCAAGTTCAATGTATCCATGTTACAATCATCACATGATGGTTCTCAAAGCATACAACCAATAGTCTCCCACTTAAATAAGACCCAAACACTCATGAATCTAATTCCAAGTCATTGACATGACCATCATGCTTCTGCTGTGAAAGTGCTTTAGTCAAGGGATCAACATCGCTACTTTCAGTTGATACTGTACAAATCCTAATATCTCCTTCCTATACAATCTCACATATGAGAAGTTTATGACTGAATTGTAGTTAAAAATGTTTATGTGATCTGGGTTTCTTATCTTATGAAATAGCTCCATTATTGTCATAGTAAAACTCTATTGTGTCTTGAACGGTTAGAACCATCCCAAGTTCACTAATTAACTTCTTGAATTATATTGCTTCTTTTTCTACACAGGAGGAAAAAATGTACTCGACTTCTATTGTAGAATCAACCAAATGATTTTAAGTTGAAATACAATGAGTGTTGTTGATAGAGGGGGGCAAAAATTAGATATTCATACACCCTCCACAATATACTTGGGTGCATATCAGTGGCAGACCCACATCATTCATGACTTATGAAGGATAGATCATGTCTTAGGAAGGTCTGTGATTAAAATATCTTTTATTTGAGTTTGTATATGAACTATGTCTATCTCTTAGAATGTTTATTTAATGTTATCACAATCTTTGGTCATTCCTAACATTAAGATTTTATTTTACATAGAGCAATGACAAACCTAGATCAGTGGTTCTAAAATCACTATATCTAGACCCTCACTCATCCAAATTTAGTAACATTTGTATATTCTCCATTTCTTAGTTGGCATGATGTTTGTTCCAACATATGACCTCTCAACAGACACAACATGCACTTCATAATATGTTTTTAAAGTGCCCTTCCTCAAGCATTATCTTTTCAAGGATGAACTTAAAAGACACTAAAAGTGTGATAAGACAAAGGGGGATAGGAGTCATCCTGGGGGGCTTCATATTCATATTTGAGATTTCATCTGTCTATATCAACTTCAAGTATCTTTGTTCTATGAGTCACGTTTGGGATGCAAATGTGAATGAATTTTTCATCAGACAAGTGTACCTAGCACTATCACTGGAGGAGTTGGAATGCATCCTTGATCTATCATTGAATGGTTAACAGACAAATCATTATATATGGGAGTCTCCATGTATCTCCTTATTGAACTCCTTGGTGTGAAGAAGTTGGTCGTGTCTGCATCCCTCCGTTATTAAGGGTTGTTTGTTCAACTTTGGAAGTTGTATAAGTTCTTATAGGGGTTGCCTTGTCTAGTTTTCTGTATAGGAACTTGTGGTTTCCTAGTTGCTTTTCTTATCACCCTATTCATAGAAACATTGTTATCCTTTCATAGGATTGTGTTATATATGACATTATTCCAGTAGTGGGGATGATAGGGGAATGCATCATTTTGATAGTAGTATTCATTTTCATTGGTGTCTGATGAATGCAAAGTGAATAGAATAATAAAAGGTGGGGTTGTATGTTTCTTGCATATTTGGTTCAAGATTGGTCTTGTGTCTTTTTTAGTAGACAATAAGCCAATATGTCAACATCATTTGTATTTATGTTGAGTTGTCATAGCATGTAGGAACAGATTGCCAGCACTCAGGGTAGATTGGAAAAGTGTGAATGAGCCTAAATAATTTTGAAGCATGTGAAAGGTGAGTCCTACTTGGATGGGGCACGTCAAAATGTACTATGGCAATGGATGACTTCCATAATATGATCCTTCTACTTTGGTTAGGGTTTGTGACATCTACTACCAACTGATAATTATGTGAGAATCCAAATGTTTTTAGATACACTACATTTATGTAGAGGATCTATTACCATGATGAAGGGAGAGTTTTCTAATCAATCAAGTTTCTCTATTATGTGAGCTTCATCGTCCTAGGGTCATGTTATCACTAAAACATGCCCTCATGGATGTAGTTGTTATCTGAATATGAGGCATGCCAAGCTCTACGGTAGTACTTGTTGATGAGTTGCAAGGATGATGGAAAACTTGATGAGATGATGCTAAGTAAACCTAGAGAGAGATATCTTGGTTATTTTTTATGCTATTTATTGCATGTTCCATTTCATTTATTTTACATGAATCAGAATTTGTAATTTTGATTTATATAGTTATTATGGATGTATTATTATGCCAATTTATGGAATGTTTATTTGGTATTAGTATTGAGACAACATGAATACTAAGAGTTGCACGTGCTTTTCATGTGTATGTTTAAACAAACTTTAACTCATATTATGTTTTCATATAAATTGACAGCTAGGTGTTAACCTATCTTGTATCTACATAAGTAGAATATACACTAACTAATAATTTGGAAATTTTGGATAATGTGTACAAAATAATCTAGTATAATATTTACTACAAATAAAGCCCATATGGCTATTAACTATATTTACATATATATATATATTCCTTTATCATTAGGAATAATATTTATCCTCTGCTATTTAATTATCTAACATTTGTGTTTGGTTTACTAAAAGTTATTTGACGGCACCTGATCTTCGTAGTTTCACTTTCCCTAATAAAATGTATCATACCTTAATAAAAGTATACCCATAGTAAGTTTATAGTATTTTATTTTCCATTTTGGTGTGTGTCATCGCTTCATCTTTATATACATGTAACTTTAGATCAACTTTTGTTCTTCATGTTTCTTGTGCTCAGTTAAATCTAGTTATACTTTTATAATAACAAAAAATAGAGGATTGATATCACAATACTTGTAATAAAGATTTATTGTGAAATTTTAAGTCAACAAGATATTTCAATTTTTGTTGTAGATAGATACTAAAGCACTAACACACTACACCTGTAAGGGCACAGGGTTGTGCCGTAGTATAGGAGGGTGGAAAATATAGGGTTGATCTACAGGAAGAAAAGGGGGCACTAGAGCTAGGTTAGGTTTTGGGCTAGGTTCCTACTGCCGAGTCTAGGGTTGAAGGGTTTGAAGGTTGTTTTGATTTATTACACTAATGGTTGAGAAAAAAAGGAATTAAATGAGAGCAAACAAGATCAAAACCTAAGTTAACCCTATACAATTAATTCTACTTGGAAGGAAAAGATAAAGCAAACAGGAAGATGAGAAAGCTACACTAAAACAGGCAAGAAGAGATCTACACTACACTAGCAAACTAAGCACAAGAGAAATTAGAAACCTAAACTAGCAAGAACTAGGTAAGAATAAGGCAAGAAGCTAAGTAACCAAAAAGAGCTAACTAAGCTAACACTAGCTAAGCAAGATAACAATTAGGGTTTTAATGCAATAAAGGGAAATGTGGGATTTTTGGGGAATGCACTTATCAATTAGGTTTGGGGTGACATGTGAACATTATAATCCCATTTAGATTATAAAACCAAACAACAAGCTAGAGTCTAATGAATTTCCCTAAATAATTAATTGGCCATGGATATGATAGGTTGTGTATAGGGGAACTAGTCCCTATCACCTCCTACCACCCTTACGAGGATCAACTGGGTTAGGGATTAGGTGTAATTCAATTAGTGTCTAAACAAACCTAGGTTTCTAGGTTAGAGGATTAGAAGGTGATTAGGGGATGAGGGTAGTAATGGGAGTGGAAGTGAGGTTTTAAGCCTCACATCACCCACATTCTAGCCTTGAGAAAGCTCTAAGTTAATCACACTAAATTCATCTAAACTAGCTACTTAGATCTCTCAACTAGGATCACGAGAATTAATTATCATGTAGGAAGATGTGTGGCTAGCTAGGGATCCATGAATTGGACCTAGGAGCAAATCCCAAAATTCACACATATAAGCAATTTCCTTAAATTCCTAGGTGATTTCAAGCACAAACCAACAAGAATTCCATAGAGAATGAGATAGAAGTAGAACATAATCATTAGAAAATGAAATTAAAATGTTTACATATCATTTCCCCCAACATGGTATCAAAGTAACATTTTGAGCCCCAAACAACCCACCTAAGGGGCCTAGCTACTCATGGAAATGCAAAATACAAAAATAAAGGACAAAGAGGTAGAAGTAGTCATGGAGATTAGTATAGATGGAGTGATCCTCCTCTCCAGCTACTGCAAGGACATCCTCGCTCCTCTTCCAAGGTGCAAGGGCATGGAATGATGGTGGAATAGGGTCAAAATACTAGGAAAATAGGGTTTTGGTGGTGGAAATGAAGAAATGGAGTGAAAATGAGATGGAGAAGTGAAGGAATGGATGGAATGTGAAAATGGGGAGCTAGGAGGTGGTAAAAGGTAGCTAACATCATGCCCCAGACACCACCTATGTATATATAGGTGGTGGGGAAGCACTAGGTCAAGTGGGGGGTAAAATGGGAAATGTAGTGGAAGAATTGTATGTAGCACAACCATACTGGGTAGCACGGACATGGTGGGTAAGGATGAGAATGGTCATGGTGGAGTGGAACGACCATGGTGAGAAAGTGGCAAAAATCATAGGGAGTTTAGTGTTTTTGAACTAAAGGTGGAATGATCGTGGTCGTCACCACGGCCGTGGTGATGCATGCATGGCACAACTGTGGTGGATACCATGACCATGGTGGATAGGGGATGCTCCACTCATTCTTGATGGAATGGCCATTTTGGCTTAGCTGCAACACAGTCATTCAAGGCAGCATGGCCGTTCTAGGTCAATGTGGCATGACTATTTTGTGCTGCATGACCATGCTGGACTCTACAATTCTTCGATCTTGATTTTGTTGGTTTTGAGTGAGCTAGCATGGCCGTTCTATGGCACCACGGTCATGCTGGTCTCTGTAGAAGCACTTTGAGCTTGTACTTGAGTCATTCTTGGACATCTTTTCTTCAATTTATCTTTGGCCACTAGGGGCTAGTTGAGGGAGCATTGGACTTTACTTTGGGCCTCTATAAGGGTAGAGAAACCCTAGGATCACTCTTCCTCTCACTCTTCCATACAAGTATGGTCCAAATACCTGAAAAGCATACAAATAATGTCCATAAGTGCATTCTACACAAATATGCCTATTAGGGGAAACACCATGTAATCAAATAGGTATAGATGTGATTGAAATGCAATATGACACAAGATGGAACCCTAAAATAGGGCTGCATCACCAATATTATTCAGAATTCCTAATTTGATTGCTTCTTCTCCTCTAACTTTTACCTTTTCAAGAGTAGCAAAGAACTACTGTTTTAATTCCACATAAGTGGTTTGTGCTGCAAATAACACTTTCTAGAACCTGGAGTCCAACAACTTGTCCTCCACTACTTCTTTGATGCCCAAATCATCAATCACCTTTCTGCATCCATACCTAGTTGGGATGACCCTCTTGGTCATGCACTCGGGGTAGAGGGGGTGATTTTTATTTTTCTTTGGCATAATTTTTCAAAAACACCAAACTCCCTATGATTTTTTCCAACTTTATCACCATGGTTGTTTCACTCCACCACGACCATTCTCAAACCTACCCACCTCGACCTTGCTACCCAACATGACCATGCTACATATAATTCTTCCACTACATTTCCTATTTTACCCCCACTTCACCTAGTGTTTCCCCACCACCTATATATACATAGGTGGCAGCTGGGGCATGGGGTTAGCTACCTTCTACCCACTCCTACCTCTCCATTTTTGCATTCCATCCATTCCTTCACTTCTCCACCTCATTTCCACTCCGTTTCTTCATTTCAACCACCAAAACCCTAGTCCCCTAGTGTTTTGACCCTATATCACCATCATTCCATTCCCTTGCACCTTGGAGGAGAGAGGATGTCCTTGTAGAATCTATAGAGGAGGATAACTCCATCTACATAGAGATCCATGGATACTTCTAGCCCTTTCTCCTTTCTTTTTGTATTTTGCATTTCTGTGAGTGGCTAGGCCCCTTAGATGGGTTGTTTGGGGCTCAAAAGGTTACTTTGATGTCATATTGGGGGGAAATGATTTGTAAATAGTGTGATTTCATTTGATAATGATTATGTTCTATTTCTATCTCATTATCCATGGATTGCTTATTTGTTTGTTCTTCAAATCACCTAGGAATTTAGGGAAATTGCTTGTATTTGTGGATTTTGTGATTTGCTTCTAGGTCCAGTTCATGGATCCTTGGCTAGCCACCCATCTTCCCACATGCTAATAAATTCTCTGAACCCTAGTTGAGAGATCTAAGTATCTAGTTTAGATGAATTTAGTGTGATTAGCTTAGAGTCTTCTCAAGGCTAACATGTGGGTGATGTGAGGCCTAAAACCTAACTTCCACTCCCATTGCTACCCTCATCCCCTAATCACCCTAATATCCTCTAACCTAGAAACCTATGTTTAGAATCTAATTTAATTACACCTAAACCCTAACCCAATTGAGCCTCGTAAGGGTGGTAGGAGGTGATAGGGACCAATTCCCCTACACACACCCATCTTACCCATGGCTAGTTAGTAGTTTAGGGAAATTCATTAGACTTTAGCTTGTTTTTTAATTTGATAATCTAAATGAAAGTATAATTCTCACATTTTAGCACCCCCAACCTAATTAAAAAGTGCATTCTCCCAAACAACCCACACTACCCTTTATTGCATTGAAACCTTAATTGCCTACTTGGTTAGATAGTGCTAGTGTAGTTAGCTCTTTACTTAGTTAGATTCTTGCCTTGTTCTTGCTTTGCTCTTGATAGTTTAGGTCTTTAATTGATCTTTGCCTTATTTGCTTGCTTAGTGTAGTGTAGCCTCTTCTTGCTTGTCTTAGCATAGCTTGCTCTCTTCCAGCTTGCCTTGTCTTTCTTTTTCTCACTAGAATTAACTGTCTAGGGTTAACTTAGGTTGTGATCTTGTTTGCTTTCCTTCATTTGCTTGTTTGTTCACCATTATTGTAATCATAATATCACCTTTAAACCCTTAACCCCTAGACTCCATAGTAGGAACCTAGACAAAAGCTAGCCTATCTCTAGTGCCCCCTTTTTCCCTATAGACTGACCCTATACTTACTGCCCTCCTATACTATGACACGACCCCATACGCTTGCAAGTGTAGTGTGTTAGTATAAGTGAGCATGTTAGTTTAGGTCTTTATAAATTTTAAAGATACCCAGTGTGTTCCGAACTCATGGAGCATATCTAGTCAAATTTAATTGATTAGTGTGTGCACCTCTGGCAAGATGCACCAAGCTTTCTGGCACCGTTGCCAAAGAGAAAGGCACTCAACCTATCTAGTTAGTTTTGCTTTGATCTTTTCCTACTACCCTCATCATTGCTATTATTTATTCTTTATTCTTTGTATACTTTGTGCATATTGTTTTTCTAACTTACTTTCTTTTTTTTGGTTGTGCCTTGTGTATGTGACAGCCACTCAGAGAAAACTAGATGGAAGGCCAAAATGCACCTCACAAGTCACTTCAAAAGTACTTCATGCCTAGAAACTACAAATCACCAGTAGCTAGGAGAGTTGATCAAATGCCATGGGAGCAATTATCTATTCCTCTAGGTCTTCTTATGATCCTACCCACCTTCTATGGCTTGGAGAGTGAGAATTCCTACAAGCACTTAGAATCCTTTCTTGAAGTATGTTCCACCTTCAGGACGTGGCTAGCTAGTGATGACACAATAAGGTTGACCTTGTTCTCATTCTACCTCAAGGATAAAGCCAAAGATTGGTATGATTTGAGAAGGGACATCATGGTTGGGAATAGATGAACAATGCCTTCCTAAGGCAATTATACTATATATCAAGGTTGATAGGATTGCGGCGTGCCATAGTGAGTTTTAGTCAAAGGGGCAATGAGCAGTTTCACAATGCTTGGGAGAGATTTCAGAAGATGTTGAGAGAGTGCCAACACCATGAGATCCCTTTCTGGAAGCTAATTCAGTCTTTTTATTCCGGTCTATCTCCAATAGGTCAATCTATAATAGATTCTTCATGTGGATGAGTTTTTATGTCTAGGCCACATGAGGAGATATGGCCATTGTCTGATCAGCTGGTAGAAGGTTCAAGAATCCAACCTTCTAGCATGATGAATGATGGTGACCGCCCCTTTGGTGTGACATCTCCAGTTCATAGTGACTCAAGCCCACAAGTGATGAAGATTCTTGGTGACATGGTGAGCTTCATGAAGAACCAAGTGACAAATGTTCCTTGCCATTATGTGAATTATGTTGATGAAGAAAAGAAGGCACCTCACTCCTATAGCTACATAGAACAACAAAGTCCATGATATAGCTCAAGGTTTGAGGAAGAGGTCCTATATAGATTGAAACACTTTAATGATGTCCAAAAGAATGTTGCAAGGATCGAGGAAAGGATAGAGAATCTATATTCCATACTTGCTCTCCAAGAGGAAAAATTGTCTTCAAATCCCATAATGAGTTATAATGAAGCAAGTGGACCCATGAATTCCACTCAAGTTATCTGTAGTCCACCTCCCATGCAAGTGAAACCCATATACCACTTCCAAGGCAATCCCAAGCCTTATACACCTCCCCCCCATCACCACAACTTTATCAACAATTCACCTTCCAACCTCAAGTATTCTCTCCACCTCAATTTCAATACAAAATGCCACCTCCACCTCCTCCACAACTACAACATGCTCCATCTCTCCACCCCGATCAAGGCAGTGTTGTGATAATTCTAAGGAGTGGGAAACCTCTTGAGCAGCCCACGAGTCAAAGAAATGTTGATAAAGCAAAGCAAAGGCAGCCAAGTGGTGATACTGTGATTGAGATTGCTGAAGATGATTTTGTGACACCACATGTTGAGTTTGTGATACCATTTGCTCCACTGCACACTCCATTTGTAGGTTCCACCATCCCTAGTGTTCCACCTCATCACACATCCCAAGAAATTCATGTTGATGCAAGTAAAGCCAAAGAAAGTGAGCTTCCATTCCCTGAAGCATTAGATGAGCCACTGGAAGTGAAAAGGAGGCAAAAGCACAATTTTGACATTCTTGAGGTGTGCCAAGAGAAGGTCAATATACCATTGTTGGATTCTATCAAGATGATTCCATCTTATGTCAAGTTTCTCAAGAACTTATACACTATGAAGAAAAGGTCAATGTGGAGAATACCAAAGAGAGTTAAGTTGATAGAACAAGTGAGCTCCATCATCCAACACTCACTTCTAGTGAAGAGGAAAGACCTAGGAGCCTCTCTCATGTCTAGCTACATAGGGGGACATCAAATAGACAAATCTTTACTTGATTTGGGATCTAGTGTGAATTTGATGCCATATAATGTCTATGTCGAGCTGGGTTTAGGAAAGTTGAAACAGGCACATTTCACTCTCCAATTGGTGGATCGCTCCATCAAAGTGCCGAGAGGAAGAGTGGATGCCATTTTGGTGATGACAGACAAGGAAAAGGGTGCGGTGTTCCTGACTGATTTCATTGTTCTTGACATGGAGCTGGAGGATAGTAAGATTCCCATCATCTTGGGAAGGCCATGCCTATCTATAGATGACACTGAGATACATGTACGTAGTGGCACAATGACAGTCTCTTTCATGGACATGAAGTTAAAGATCAACATGTACAAGTCCTCAACCCAGCAAACCCGAGATGAGGATATTGGACATGGTCACTTCAAGAGTCTGACTAGTCATTTGAGAGAAGGAGATCCATATGGGAGAATTGATGAATGACCAAAGGGATGAGGAACATAGGGTGAATGCAAGTGAGAGGTGCATTTATTACATGAGTGGACACCCAAGAATTTTCAAATGGATGAATGATGCAAGAATCTCTAAGAATCCCAAATGAAGGCATGAAACTCAGTTCTTGTGGGAGGCAACCCACCGAGTTTCGGAGAATTTTTCACCCAACCTCTCAATTTTGATACTTTTTGGTTATTTTTACACTTTTCCAAGAAAACACACACACATTTTTTTAATAGTTTTTGTTTAGTTTTAAGATGTGCAACTAAAAATAGGTTGAAATGAGGAAAATTAATTGAAATTTAGGCTAAGAATTCATGAAAAATCACTTTGGATTAAAGAATTGAGGTTTTGATGGAATTCGAATGTGGAATACCTACTATAGTACTCACCACAACATTTTACCATTAAATGGCTGTGGTGGTATGCTCATATAAATCGGAGAATCAAGAAAATTCAAGAAGTGAAGAATAGACTCAACACGGCCGTGCAAGGTAGCACGACCATGTAGCAATCAAGTCAGAATGGGCTGTGTAAGACATTACATCCATGCAATAGGCGAGCCAACATGGCCATGCCACACAACACGGTCGTTCTGCATCCCGACTCAACTACTTAATCATTCATTTCAGCAATTTCATTTCACAGGCTCTTTTATTTTGTGAATAGAATGCCCGTGTTCTGTGTGACCCAGAAGCCGTGCAACACCATCCAACCCTCTCTCACCCTCGATTCCTTATCAAATCACCCCGATCAATTCCAAATAATCTCCCTACCATTTTCCCTACCTCCATCCATCATTTCCACCCAATTTAACCCACCAAATCACCTCCGTTCCCTCCATTCTACCCCACATACATAGAACTGTGAAAAATCTACTTTTTCCCAAATTCTCCACCGAGATACGTCCACAATGAAGAAACTCACCAAGCAAGTGGTGTCCAAGACCAAGGATGTGATCTCCTACGACAGTCGACCTAAGAACAACTCTTCTTCAATCTCGGCGTTGCCTCTAGCTCCTCCACCGCCACTGGCAACCTCCGGTTCACATGGACTATCACCCCATATTGTGACATCTATGGATCCCATGATGGAAGAGTCCTCTAGATTACCTAGAGGAGGTGGGATTGCATCTTGACAATCCATTTCCTCAAGGGTAGAACCACCTCCTTCTCCAGCTCAGTCGTCAGTTTCAACAACACGTCCTTCGACATCCACGACGCCCCATGCGCAGCCGTAGCCACAACCTAAGCCTCGAGCACAAAGGCAACTACTCCTAGATGGCGAGGATGAGGTTATGTAGGATATTCCACAAGAGAATGCACCTGATGAGAAGCAAGAAGAAATGCCTAAAGTGAGAAGTAGAAAGGTGAAGAAGCCAAAGCATCCAGCGTGCCTGATACATCGAGTGATTACCACTTGCTACGCTTGCCAATAGACGATTGAGACTTTGGGCATATTTGATTTTTTTAGGATATCTTGGGACCCATTGGGTTACTTGAGTTGATGAACACAGTCCATGAGACTTATATTGAGCTTACACAATAGTTCTTCGCAACCTTAGAGAAAGTCTCACATGTTGCTATCAGTGTCACATTGTCAAATGGATCTTACCTCATTACCGCATCCTTTGTCAATAGCATTTTTGCTCTGAACCCTAAGGTAGCAGCCCTACTTGATCAAGGGAGCATAGACAGAGATACCAATGTGAGCTACACATCCATGTGTAAGAGGCATACACGGAAAAGAAACTTTGTAGCAGACAATCAAAGACGAGTTTGATTCATAATCCAGTGTTGAAATACATTCAGAAGGTCTTGGCGAACACCATCTTCGCCTGGTATGAGAATCAAGGAAGCTGTACAAAGAAAGACCTCTTTGTGTTGGGATGGATGGTGCAGGGAAACCACATGAATTTGGGATCACTCATCATTGATCATATGAAAACAATCCAGTCCAAGAGCGAGAACCCTTTTATCATGGCAGGGATTGTAACTTCAATTGCTTTGGCCCTGGATCATGACATGTCTGGGTACATTAAGGCAGAAGGAGGGAAGCTCGTGGACCTGTACTACTTGATTTTCTCATCCATTATTTTAGTGATTGACCAGAAGATATTTTACCAGATCAACCCTCCTTATACAAGAGTTTCACTGGAGCTACCGTACCATGCTACACCTCTCTTAGAGGGGTGTGGTCCATCTCCACACTTTTTGGATACCTTGAGGAGGTGGGAAGAGGAGCATCCTTTGGACACATGGGAGAAACAACCCAAAGATCTTCTAGAGGGACTAGGAGAGTCTCAGGAAACTGCTAAGAGGAGGAGGACAACTGAGGAGAGAGAGGCACATAGGGTCAGGAGACAAGAAGCAGAGGAGACACAACAACCACAATAACCCTCAGTGAACACACACGACATGTCTACCATACATGCGGAACTGGAGGGTATTCAGAGTATACATGATAGGATTCTGAGGGCATAGAAGGGATTTTAGCGCACACAAGAAGCATTTTGGTTGGATCATCAGTAGACGCACCATCAAATCAACCACATGCATCGTTTCCAACATGCCCAGGCCCAGAGGAACCCTCAATGGGATGGAGATTGGTGGGGTGCACTATCTAATTACTAGGAGACTTACCCGCATCCACAAGCAGACTACTGGGGCATCTACTACCAACATCCTCCACCATAGGGAGGAGCACCACCAAAGCCACCACAATGATCGTCTACCCCATCACTCCTTTACTTAAGTGTCACACTGAGGACAACATGATTCAAAAGTTTGGGGTGGTAGGGTGGTATGCCCTCTTTCTCATTTCACTCTTTTTGCACTTCACCTATCATTTACTTCTGTTTTGTTGTCATTTCTATCTAGGTTAGATTTTACCTGCTTTGCATACTTGCATGCCATGTAGTTCACTTTCATAAAATTTTGCTCTTTTTGCCATGCATTGCATATCATGTAGATTTTTGTAATTTTTGCATGTTTTAGCTAGGATTTTCTTATTTCCTGCTTTATGTTTCATAATGTAGGTCTAGATGTCATTGAAGGCAATTTGGCACCGTTTTGGCCAATTTTGCCCAAGTTTAGAACTTCTTGCCTAAAAAGTGTGTTTTGCCACAATCTCTACCTTTTGGATTGAAAATGATGACATTTGACAAATGCAAGTGAATTATCATGGTTTATTACTAAATGGCCTCAATCTTGACTAATTACATATGCACCACCTCTCTCATGCTTACGAACTGTTTGGCTGAATTGTGATTGAAGCAAGCTGCAAACACTTATAGTTTTGTAGAATCTCATGATAAAAATGTGGTTTTTAATATTTCTCATTCATATGGTGTGTCATTGCTTGATGAAATTGTTGGAATAACTTTCATGCAGGAGATCTCATGTTGATGTCCACACTAGTAACCCTCTTTGAATTACTTTTCTTCTACCATCTTCTTACCTCTCTACCTCATGAAAGGATGCCAAAATACACACATTTAGCCTTGGCCACCTCTAAAAGTTTGGGGTGTCCATATCCATACCCCCACTTCAATCTCATCACCATGTGCCCTATCCACGATCAAGGGCGATGAAAAAAAATCAAATGCAAAAAGAAAATTAAATATGCTCATGTTTAAGAGCATCTGAATAAAGAAAAGATGAGTGTGTAAAAACACTCCAAACTCTTAACACAACCCTTTCTTCCTTTTGCATACCCATGGAGCTCAGAAACATCAAACCTAGCTCATTTTGCCCTTTTTTGTAGCCACATGGGTTACTTAGTGTGGATGGACATATGATTTTGAATGCATGAATGTAAAATAGAAAAATTAGTCATTTTTGACCTTTGCCACCATATTACAGTTTACCCAGAGTGATAGGACAACCATATGGAGTGATTGTGTTTTCTATGCTCTATATTTGAAGTTTGCATGCTCACTACTTTAATCATGATTGGTTTGGGAAATAGGAGAGGATAGAGGTGGAATGCATGTACCTAGTCATCTTTGAGCCCATCTAGTCAATATTCATCTTTTGCATTGCGTTTGTCATTTCTTGATTGTAGAAAAATTGCAGAGAGATTGAGTTGGAGCATACTTGAGGACAAGTATGTTTTAAGTTTGGGGTGGTGATGCAACCCTATTTTAGGGGTCCATCTTGTGTCATATTGCATTTCAATCACATTTATAAATGTTAGATTACATGTTGTTTCCCCTAATATGGATATATGTGTAAAATGCACTTATGGACATTACTTACATGTTTATCAAATATTTGGACCACACTTGGTTGGAAGAGAGAGAGGAGGAGTGATCCTAAGGTTTTTATACCATTAGAGAGGCCCAAAGTGAAGTCTAAGGCTCCCTCAACCTACCCCTAGTGGCCAAAGATCAATTGAAGCAAAGATGTCCAAGAATGAACTATTGGGTTTTGTGCAGAAAACATGCACGGCGGAAGCAATAAAATCCACGCAACCCGAAACAGGATCTCATCGACAACAACGTATTCAGAAATAGGTTTGCGGGATATACCTTATCGCGGAGAAAGTCCGGCGATGTCCCGCTGCACGACGGTGCAACGCTGCTGACCTACACGGACGAAACTTCTCTCCCATTCGCTGTCGCAGGTTGATCCGACAGTGCTCCTTTGCGGTAGTGATGTACGCCGCTCGTGGCGCGTACAGGTGGTTGTCGACGTCCTCCGAACGTAGGAGTCAAGGCGTCTGCGTCCCTACTTCGTCCACGCGGATGGATGGAACTCCACGTCGCGCTTCCCAAGCTGGCGGGAAGGAGTCGTGTCTCTGTGGCAGGGTGCTAGCGGCGCATTTCTCTCCTTTCTCTCCTAAGGACTATGACGGCTAGGGTTTACGTGCGTGAGTGTAAACGGAAAAGCCTCTCTCTATCTTATATAGATATCGGCCGTCAATCCTCCTTTAAACAGGATACAATGGGAAATAGGGTTTCCTAAACCCATCGGTAAACAGAAACGTTGTGTTAATTAAAACGCTCGTGGATTAATTAGAATATTCCGGAATTCATTAATTAACCAAATAATCACATTAATTGATTAATTAATATCCGACTCCATGCAATCTCTTGGGATGGCTCTATGGGCATACATATACCAACAGACTCCCACTTGCACTTAGAGCCAGTCACTCCAATATTATTCTAATCCATTACATAAACATTTTAGTAATCAATGTGATTCGAAGCAATTCCAATCAAATCCACAATTATACTCCTATTCCAACACATCCTATGCGTGTGACCCGGTTGGCTCCAAATTACATTGGCATTGATATCCATAATCATATTATGATTTCACAAGCAATGATTGGTATCTAGCAAGACTTCATTGCTACCCAAGTAATTGGAGAAGTTGGAGAACAACTTAACCTATCATTCATGACTGGTGTTACAGTGATTGTACATTTCCTTTGTCGTTGATATCCGGATTGAACTCGAGTCATGGAATTGTTATCCTTTTCAATGTTCAATCCATGTTCCTTGAACTAGAGCAGACTGTTTGAGATATATGTAATCTCAATATCACATATTGACTCACATCAGAATGGCCATGCATTTCTCAGTCTCGCTTATCAAGTGGCCGAAATATCAAACTCCCGTAGGAAGGACAAATTCCATCTACATCACTCACAGTCATCCCCATGTGTCACAGTGCACCCAAGCACCATGTTTATGGCAATCCTTATTCAGGACCACGGTGGATGATGTCAAAGTACACCGAACGACATGTGATAAGTGTAGTGACTTCAGGTCTAAGAACCACAATCACCACCATCATTATGAGATGTGACTCTAACTACCAATCATGGTATCCATGTGTCACTCTCAAGGTGGGTCTATCCAATACACTGTTCTCTAACAAGTATCTATGTATTTGGTTTGATATCTCCATATCATGGATAATGAGATTCTTCCATCAACCAACATACATTCTAATCTTATGTGTTATTGATGTCTATGGATATTTCCACAATAACAACCGATTAGGGACAAAACAAGAATACATACTCTTAGCATACATATGATCTCACTGTTCAGGTCATCAACCCGAAGACATATGTCATTGAGTATATCATTCTATAGACATCTATAAGTTTTATGGTCATCTCACAATATAAAACACAAACATATAGATTGGAAACTTGCCTTTATTGATATGATCAATGTAGTATTACAAATCGTTTACATAGTATCCCATTACAATCATCGAATGATAGTCTCTATGGGCATACATACCAACAGATTCCCACTTACACTTATACCAAATCACTCATGAATCTCAATCCAAGTGATCGAACATGTCCGTCATGTTTCTACTGTGAAAGTGCTTTTGTGAGCGGGTCAACCACATTGCTTTCTGTAGGTACTCTACAAATCTTCACATCTCCTCATTGTACGATCTCTCGTATAAGATGGAACCGCCGTATAATATGTTTGGAATGTTGGTGCGATCGTGGTTCTTTAGCCTGTGCAATTGCTCCATTGTTGTCGCAAAACAACTCAATTGCATCACCAGTGCTTGGAACCACTCCAAGTTCAGAAATGAACTTCTTGATCCACACAGCTTCCTTCGCAGCATTAGATGCGGCAATATATTCAGCCTCTGTTGTAGAATCCGCAA
Organism: Alisma plantago-aquatica; assembly: GCA_963693085.1. NCBI lineage: Eukaryota > Viridiplantae > Streptophyta > Magnoliopsida > Alismatales > Alismataceae > Alisma > Alisma plantago-aquatica. The sequence continues at coordinate 645,206,428 of OY856409.1, read as the reverse complement.
CCGTCTCTTGCTTGGAACTCTTCCAGCTCACAGCTCCGTTGTTCAGGCAAAACACAAAACCAGATTGCGATCTGTAGTCATCTTTGTCAGTTTGGATGCTAGCATCGGTGTAACCCTTTACCATGAGCTCTTCCTCACCACCATATACCAAGAATTGATCCTTAGTCCTTCTCAAGTACTTTAGAATGTTCTTTATGGCTGTCCAGTGACATTCACCTAGATCTGACTGATATTGGCTCGTCATGCTCAAAGCATACGACACATCAGGACGAGTACATAACATTGCGTACATGATAGATCCAATTGCTGATGCATATGGAATCTTACTCATGCGTGCCTGTTCATCACATGAACTAGGACATTGGGATTTAGAGATCGTAACCCCATGGGACATGGGCAAGTTACCTCTCTTAGAACCCTCCATGCTAAACCTCTTTAGCACCTTGTCAATGTATGTGCTCTGGCTTAGGCCTAGAATCCTTCTAGATATATCTCTATAGATCTTGATCCCAAGTATATAGGATGCTTCGCCTAAATCCTTCATAGAGAAAGTCTTCCCTAGCCAACCTTTTACTGTCTGAAGAGTAGGGATGTCATTTCCCATCAATAGTATGTCATCCACATACAATATGCGAAATACAATTGTGCTCCCACTAACCCTTTTGTATACACAAGGTTCATCTTCATTTTGACTAAAGCCACACTTTTTGACTACTTCATCAAAATGTAGATTCCAGCTCCGAGATGCTTGCTTCAATCCATAGATTGACCTTTGTATCTTACAGACTTTATTGGCTTCCTTTGGATCAATTAAACCCTCAGGTTGTGTCATGTACACATCCTCAAGTAAATTCCCATTAAGGAATGCTATTTTAACATCCATCTGCCAAATCTCATAGTCATGATAAGCTGCAATGGCAAACATGATCCTGATGGATTTAACCATGGCAACTGGTGAGAAGGTCTCGTCATAATCAACACCTTGAATTTGACGGAATCCTTTCGCAACCAATCTACCTTTATAGGTTTGAACATTTCCATCCATGTCAGTCTTCTTCTTAAAGACCCACTTGCACCCTATGGGTCTTACCCCTTCGGTGGATCCACCAAGGTCCATACCTTGTTGGTGTACATGGATTCCATCTCAGATGTCATGGCTTCGAGCCATTTCTCAGATACTGGTCCCTTAGTAGCTTCTATATAGGAAGTTGGCTCATCTGCTATGCCCAATTCGTCACTGTCTTGAGTCACGAGAAATCCAAATCTCTCAGGCTCAAGTCGTGTCCTACTAGACCTACGAGGTTCCTGTGTTACATTTGGAACTTGAAATTCCACAACAACTTGTTAGTCTTCATGTTCCTTATGTACCTCCTCAGGTTCTCTTCTTTCTTGTTGGTCTCAAACTTCTTCGAGCTCTACATTCCTCCCACTAATTCCTTTGGAAATAAATTCCTTTTCAAGAAATACAACAGTCCTAGCAACAAACACTTTGTTGTCAGTTGGTGTGTAGAAGTAGTATCCCCGAGTTTCCTTGGGGTATCCAACAAAATAGCATTTTTCCGATTTGGGTCCAAGCTTTTCAGGAAATTGTTTCCTAACATAAGCTTCACATCCCCAAATCTTTAACATAGACAAATTGGGAAGATTCCCATTCCATATCTCATATGGTGTCATTTGAACCGATTTGGAAGGTACACGGTTAAGTGTAAACATTGCAGTTTCAAGAGCATATCCCCAGAACGATATTGGAAGTTCGGCTGAACTCATCATTGATCGTACCATGTCTAATAATGTACGATCCCTTCTTTCTGACACACCATTATGTTGTGGTGTACCAGTTGGAGTCCATTGTGATACAATACCACAGTCTCTCAGAAGGTCCTCAAACTCTTGGCTTAAGTATTCACCACCTCGATCTGAACGGAGTGCTTTAATACTCTTACCAAGTTGCTTCTCTACTTCATTCATGAAAGTCTTGAACATTTCAAGAGTTTCTGACTTGTGTTTCATAAGATATGCATAGCCATACCTACTGAGGTCATCAATGAAGGTAATGAAGTATTGATAGCCTCCTCTAGCATTTGATCTAAAAGGTCCACATACATCAGTATGTATGAGCCCTAGCAGATCACTGTCTCTCTCACTGTGTCCAGTGAAAGGAGTTTTGGTCATCTTCCCTAATAAACATGCCTCACATGTATCTAATGATTCAAAATCAAAAGAGTCTAGATAACCATCCTTATGGAGTCTAGATATGCGCTTCTCATTTATGTGCCCAAGACGACAATGCCATAAGAATGTTTTGTTTGAGTTGTCAAGTTTTAACCTTTTAGTATTTATGTTGTATATGCTAGTCTCAAGTTCTAACAAGTAGATACCATAAGACATAGGGGCATTTCCACAAAAGATCTCATCTTTAGATATAGAAATAATTCCATTCTTAATGTGAAATTCAAATCCACTCTTGTCCATGCAAGATACATAAATAATATTTCTATTAATGGCAGGTACATAATAGCAATTCTCTAATTCTATTACAAGGCCCGTAGGTAAAGATAAACTAATAACTCCAACTGTGGTGGCAGCAACTCTTGCTCCATTAACAACCCGCAGCTCGACTTGGCCCTTCCGTAAAGGCTTACTTCTTATCAGATCCTACATATTAGAACATATGTGAGATCCACATCCGGTATCCAGTACCCATGATGAAGAAGTATTTAAGTTTATCTCAATAACGTATATACCTGAAGTGGAGATCTCTATCCCATGCTTCTTCTTCCTCAGTTCCTCCAGGTAGAGAGGACAATTTCTTTTCCAATGTCCAGGCTGGTGACAATGGTGACAACTGCCTTCTTTGGAGATCCCACCTTTAGCTTTGAGCGCAGATGACTTTGGCTTCTGCCCGACTTTAGAACTTCTCTTAGCCTTGCCTTTGCCTTTTGACTTTCCCTTTGCCTTGCTGATCACCATCACAAACTTGGGCTTGTCTTTCTTCATCTGTGCTTCAACTGTCCTCAACATGCCTAACAATTCTGACAACGGCTTGTCAAAATTGTTCATGTTGTAGTTCATGACAAAATGATTATATGATTCAGGAAACGATTGTAGAATCACATCAATGGCCAACTCTTGACCTAGGGGAAATCCCAGCTTGGATAGGCTTTCCACGTACCCAATAAAGGTGAGTATATGGGTGCCAAATGAGTCTCCCTCTTTCATCTTGCTTTTGAACAAAGCCTTTGAGACATCATATCTCTCCTGTCTTGCTTGATGTTGATACATGTTCTTGAGATGTGTTACCATCTCCATGACATTCATGTTCTCATGTTGCTCTTGCAACTCATAGTTCATTGAGCACAACATCAGGCACTTGACATCCACGACATCATCAAGGTGCTTCTTGTAAGCATCCTTTTCAGCCTTGGGCGCATTTACGATGGGCTCCTCTGGCTCTAGTGTTTCAAGGACATAGAGCTTACGCTCATGTGTGAGAACAATTCTCAGCGTCCTAAACCAATTTTGAAAGTTGGTTCTAGTAAGTTTGTCCTTCTCAAGGACCGATCTCAATGAGAAAGTGTGAGTGTTGGTTTCCATTTGATTGCTACAAAAGAAAAATTTGCATTTAGTCCAAAACATTTTGACTTGTAAAGATTTGATAAACGAGATTAATTAGGCCTTTAATTAATTAGGCTCCCACTATTTTATTCAAATTGATAGCCCTCACTATCAACTTGGAAGATTACAACGCACAACCTTCTATTGAGCCAAGACCCAAAATAATTGGATCAATGCCCAGCCAACGCCGACGTCAAAGACCAAATACTAAGGTAGGCAACTTTTCCCAATTGCATCATATGCAACTCTTGGATAGATGATCATGCACAACTCCTTGCCATGATGCATCTGTGTGCCTCTAGGTACTTGATCCTATCAAGGTTCCCTAGTTAAGTCCAACCCATAAGCCAACACGATGAGTGTGCACCCTGCAGAGGCAGACCCACACACCCACCATCACACTTCCACGAGATAGACAGTGTACCACGCGGAGGCGTGCCCACACATAGTCGATCAAGCTTTTCATGTGTGTTGCTTTATGGAAGGCAACTAAAACTTAATATTATTAATTGATGTGTTTATTAATACATATACATATCCAAACACCACATACTTATAGTACGTATCATATACTACTATATCCACAACCACAAACGACAGACATGCAATCACAAACACAAATACATCGGTTATGGCCATACTATTGTAATCCTTTGGAGCAACAAAGGATTACGGTCCACCTATGGTCTTATGCATCTCATGCAACACCTGTGAATCAACCTATAAGCCTGTAATGATCAACATTACAATGAACAACTTCATGGATGCTTCGTGAGGTTGGAACTTCAAGTTTGTTCTTGGAATTGGATCTTCTTGTTACTTCTCCATGGACGCTCCTTGGAGTTGGATCTTCAAGTTGCTTCTTGGAATTATATCTTCATGGTGCTTCTCCATGGACACTCCTTGGAATTGGATCTTCAAGTGGCCTCCTTACATCAAGTTTACAAAAACTAAAACTAATCCTATCTCTATTACATCATGTGAGTACAAATATAAAAGGAAATAATTAATTACACTTTGAAATAAGAGATGAGGCTCGACATGCAAGCCGAATACTTTATACAAAGGATCCATATGTAACCATTATACATCCATAGAATTCAGAAACAAACATATCCACAAGATTGACATCCACATTCATTCACAACATTCACAAAAAGGGATACTAGGCCATAACCGTGCATGCACTCACCACATAAAACAGATTTTCAAGGCGACGTGTATGCTATCATAGATATATCTACATATATGTATATACATATTAAAATTGCAGTACTTGTAATGCGGGACATTCCCCATTAAATTTTTTTTGACTTCCACGCAGACAATGCGGGGTACATAGGGGCAGCGCCCCTGTGCGGGGATTTCACTTCCGTGCACTTAGGAAAATCAATATTTTCCATAGTCGACCCCGTCCAAAACGTCAAAAATAGAAGCCTGCGGCATATGTGGAATTAGGTTTAGATTTTCACATTAGTAGGTTTAATTCACATCGTATGCAACATAAAAATAGTATACAACGATTCGATCATATCGAAACTAATCCAAATGCGCCGTAGATCGACGCTGCTCTGATACCACGGTTGGGTTTTGTGGAGAAAACATGTACGGCGGAAGAAATAAAATCCACGCAACCCAAAACAGGATCTCGTCGACAACAACGTATTCGGAAATAGGTTTGCGGGATATACCTTATCGCAGAGCAAGTCCGGCGATGTCCCGCTGCACGACGGTGCAATGCTGCTGATCTACACGGATGAAACTTCTCTCTCGTTCGCTGTCGCAGGTTGATCCGGCGACGCTCCTTTGCGGCAGTGATGTACGCCGCTCGTGGCGCGTACAGGTGGTCGTCGACGTCCTCTGAACATAGGCGTCAAGGCGTCTGCGTCTCTACTTCGTCCACGCGGATGGACAGAACTCCACGTCATGCTTCCCAAGCCGGCGGGAAGGAGTCGTGTCTCTGCGGCGGTGTGCTAGCGGCACGTTTCTCTCCTTTCTCTCCTAAGGATGATGACGGCTAGGGTTTACATGCGTGAGCGTAAACAGAAAAGCCTCTCTCTATCTTATATAGATATCGGCCGTCAATCCTCCTTTAAACATGATACAAAGGGAAATAGGGTTTCCTAAACCTATCGGTAAACAGAAACATTGCGTTAATTAAAACACTCGTGGATTAATTAGAATATTCCAGAATTCATTAATTAACCAAATAATCACATTAATTGATTAATTAATATCCGACTCCATGCAATCGCTTGGGATGGCTCTATGGGCATACATATACCAACATGAACCAAGTACAAGCTCAGAGTGCTGCTATAGAAACCAACACGACTGTGGTGCCACAGAATGACCATGCTAGCTCCCTCAAAACCAACATAATCAAGATTGAAGAACTGTAGAGACCAACACGGTCATGCAGCACAAAATGGCCATGCCACATTGACCCAGAACGCCTGTGCTACCTTTCACGACCGTGTTCCACATGAGCCAGAATGACCATTCCACCAAGAATGGGCAGAGCCCCCCCAAGTCACCACGGTCATAGTACCCACCATGGTCGTGCCACCTATGCACCACCATGATCGTGGTAACCACCATGACCATGCCACCTTCAGTTAAAAAACACCAAACTCCATGTAATTTTTTCTACTTTCTCACCATAGGTTTTCCACTCCACCATGACCATTCTCATCCCTACCCATCCCGACCATGCTAAATACAATTCTTCCAATGCATTTCCTATTTTACCCCCACTTGACCTAGTGCTTCCCCACCACCTATATATACATAGGTGGAGGTTGGGGCACGTGGTAAGCTACATTCTACACCCTCCTAGCTCCCCATTTTCACATTCCATTCATTCCTTCACTTCTCCACCTCATTTCCACTACATTTCTTCATTTCCATCACCAAAACCCTAGTTTCCTAGTGTTTTGATCCTATTACACCATCATTCCATGCCTTTGCACCTTGGACGAGGAGGGAGGACGTCCTTGCAGTAGCTGGAGAGGAGGATCATTCCATCTACACCGATCTCCATGGCTACTTCTACCTCTTTCTCCTTTCTTTTTGTATTTTGCATTTCCATGAGTAGCTAGGCCCCTTAGGTGGGCTGTTTGGGACTCAAAATGTTACTTTGATACCATGTTGGGGGAAATGATATGTAAACATTGTAATTATGTTTGGTAATGATTATGTTCTATTTCTGTCTCATTCTCCATGGATTTCTTGTTGGTTTGTGCTTGAAATCACCTAGGAATTTAGGGAAATTGTTTATATGTGTGAATTTTGGGATTTGCTCCTAGGTCCAATTCATGGATCCCTAGCTAGCCACCCATCTTCCTACATGCTAAAAAATTCTCCTAACCCTAGTTGAGAGATCCAAGTATCTAGTTTAAATGAATTTGGTGTGATTAGCTTAGAGCTTTCTCAATGCTAGAATGTGGGTGATGTGAGGCCTACGACCTCACTTCCACTCCCATTACTACCCTCAGCCCCTAATCACCCTAAGATCCTTGTGACAAAGTGGATTTCAGAATTATAATGAAATAATTACTCTTTTGACCTCATTATATCCACTAATGGTCCTAAATTAATTTTATTATCTACATAAGTAAAGTTGAAACTCAAATCCAAGATATGGTGAACAATGTGAACTTTATGCACATTATAACACCTTATATTTGATTTATTCATCACTTTGTACAAATAAAGAAATTGACCCATCAAAATTCATCTTCTTGTCCTCAAACTTTTTCTAAAGGTTCTCCACGTTTTTGTGAAGTTGTGGTTCAAATTTGAGATCATTTGGACCTTCCTATGATTTTATATGATTTTTCTAAGAATTTCACCTTCTCCTAGTTTTCCTTGCCTTTTTCCACCTTTTTTCTCCCTTTTTCTTGTTGGGCCCGGCCCATCAGCTGCTTTGGGTGCCGCTGGGAAAGGTGGGTGACCCAGCAGCCTTGGATCTTAATCCAACGGCGCTGGGGTCATCCCCTACCTTGCGCCCAGTATGGCAGGTCCACGGTGGACTAGCCACCATGGCTCCCAACCCCGATCGAGCAAACCTGACCGGTTGCGCCCCAATAACTCAACCAATAGATCCGCAGCTCCTTCTCGAATCTTCCGCAGGGGTCCGTGTTGTCAAATCACGGCTTGAGGGTCAAGCAATGCATGCCGACACATGGGGTGCGCCGCCCCTATGGCAACCCTAACCCTAGCCCCAAAGATCTATATAAACCCTCCCTTGAATTCGTCCTGCCCCCACGAAGTCAAACGGCGCCCTCACTTCCCACTCCGAGCTCTCTCGCTCCCGCTCCCTTTGTCTCCGGCCGCCGCACTGCCGCGGAGCAACTCTGCTCACGGGCTGGTCCTTTTGTTAGGATGAACAGCAGCAGCCACCCGATCGGGGTCCACGCTACTCCCGGCTGAGATCGAACGACCACGATCCCTGCGCGAGCCCCTCCTCTTTTCCTTCTCCGTGAATGCACGTGCCTGGGAGCACGGTTTCCTTCCACCGCTGAACGGCTTTGCGTGCCCACGGTAGATCGACGACTCCTCTTTTTCGGTATTTTGCTGCCCTCTGCCCTAAATTCCTAGAATTGACCTAGATCTTGAAAAATCAATATCTTGAGATTCCTAACTCAGAAAATTGTGAACAAGTAGTCTATTTTGATCAGAAAAACCCAGTGAATCAATTAAAATTGCTTTTGAAACCTGATTCCAAATGTTTCTCACTGGTATCTTTAGATCTTTGATCCTTTGCATATTTAAATTGTCAAATGACTCATAATCATGATTAATCTTTGGAAACCCTATTTTTGGACTCTGATGATATTTTGTAACCTAGATCTGATCTTTTTGAATCATCTACTCTTGAAAGTGAATCATTAGTGAATCTAGTACTTGATTCAATCTTGATAATAATCTTGATGATGAGCAATCTTGATCTTGCAAAATAATTGATATAGTTTTGACCCATCAATATGATATTGAATACAAATGATGTAGAACATGATGATGACCTAAAGACTTGATGACTTGAATAATGATGATAATATTTAGGGTTGACATATATTCCTAAAATACCTAGGTAGATCATCCATCCTCGAATATGCTTGACACTTGAGTAAATATTGAAATCTTGATATAATGTTGACTATATATGAATGATCTACCTTAGGGATGAATAGGATTGGAAAACCCTAATTTGGTGTACTTGATTTTGGTCTATAATATGATCTTGATCCTCGATCCATATCTTGATTGATCTAGGAACCACTTGAGACCCTGATCTTCTACTCTAGTTGATTAATACTCGAAATCTCGGTGAAAGGTACGCTATTTATATAACTCCTCCTTGATTGTATTGAAGATACTTTTACGTATCTCTTGAACGTATGCTTGGCTATTTACTTGGATGAGCTATTGTTCCCTATGATTAGTCTTCTATTTTTCTATATTATACTTTGAAAAACATGAAAACATAAATTGCATGCCCATTATGACTACCCGTATATTGATAATGATGATGATATTGATAATGTTGATAATGTTGATATTGAGTACAACAACCCCCTCATTTGGAGGTGGGACTTGTACATTGGCCTCCTATGTTCCTATGGTGAGAAGGAGCCTAGTGACCTTCCCCATCGCGTTGGGGTAATAGAGTCACACAAAATACATAAGCATGCTTCTCGAATTACAGCATAATGGGAACTCGTAATAAAATTCAAATTTCTTGAAAAACCTATCGAATAAATGTTGGATTTGCAAATTGCTTATTATTCTTTGAAATATAAGTCCTGCCAAGCATACTATTTTGTTATAAATCGTTTTACTTGATTTTGATAGCGTACCGTGCAATTGCATGATTGTGTCTTGATTTTCTTGATTTTAGGCATTACAAATGGAATATTAAAATAAGATCGCTTCCACACTCATACACTCAGATGACAAGGATAAATCAGATATATCTCCATATTGGGTTAGTTTGTTTTTCAATTATCCAGTTTTGAGTTATTTATTTCTTATTGTATATGCCAGTGTGTTAGATCCTATCGGGCCACTTAGGGACAGGCGCTTCAATCCTTTTTCTACTGTCTAGGCAGTAGGATTGGGATTGGGGTAAGAACAGTTCCGTGACAATCCTCTAACCTATAAACCTAGGCTTGTTTAGAATCTAATTGAATTACACCTAAACCCTAACCCAATTGAGCCTTGTAAGGGTGGTAGGAGGTGATAGGGACCACTTCCCCTATACACACGCATCTTACCCATGGCTAGTTAGTAGTTTAGGGAAATTCATTTGACTCAAGCTTGTTGTTTGGTTTGATAATATTGATGAAAGTATAATGCTCACATGTCATCACCCCCAACCTAATTGATAAGTGCATTCATCCAAATAGCCCACACTACCCTTTATTGCATTCAAACCTTATTTTCATACTTGCTTAGTTAGTGTTAGTGTACTTAGCTCTTTACTTGCTTAGTTAGCTTCTTGCATTGTTCTTGCTTTGCTCTTGCTAGTTTAGGTCTTTAATTTCTCTTTTGCCTTGTTTGCTAGCTTAGTGTAATTTAGACCTATTCTTGCTTGCCTTTTCTTTCTTTTTCTCATTAGAATTAACTATATAGGGTTAGCTTAGGTTTTGATCTAGTTTGCTTTCCTTCATTTGCTTGCTTGTTCACCATTAGTGTAATCATGAAATCACCTTTAAACCATTCGATTATAGATTCCGCAATAGGAACCTAGTCAAAAACTAACCTAGCTCTAGTTCTCCCTTTTCACCCTATGGATCAACCCTATACTTTCCACTCTCCTATACTATGACATGACCCCGTGCGCTTGCGGGTGTAGTGTGTTAGTAAAATTGAGCGTGTAATTTTTGGTCTTTATAAATTTGAAAGATACCAAGTGTGTTTCAAACTCATGGGGTGCATCTAGTCAAATCCAATGGATTAGTGTGTGCACATATGGTGGGACGCACCAAGATTTCTGGCACTATTGTCGGGGAGAAAGGTGCTCGACCTAGATAGTTAGTTTTGATTTCATCTTTTCCTACTGCCCTCATTATTTCTATTATTTATTCTTTTTATTCTTTTTGCATATTGGTTTTCTAACTTACTTTCTTTTGTTTGGTTGTTCCTTGTGCACGTGAGAAGCACTCGGGGAAAACAACGTGGAAGGCCAAAATTCACCTCACAAGCCACTTCAAGAGCATTTCATGACTAGCAACTTTAAATTGCCAATTTATAGTAGAGTTGATCAAATGCCAGGGGATCCATTCTCTATCCATCTAGGTCTTCTTGGGCTCCTGCCCACCTTCTACGGCTTGGAGAGTGAGAACCCCTACAAGCACTTGGAATCCTTCATTACTAGCAACTACAAATCACCAATTTCTAGTAGAGTTGATCAAATGCCAGGGGAACAATTCTCTATCCCTCTAGGTCTTCTTGGGCTCCTACCCACCTTCTACGACTTGGAGAGTGAGAACCCCTACAAGCACTTGGAATCCTTTCATGAAGTATGTTCCACCTTTAGGACGTCGATGACTAATGATGACACAATCAGGTTGACCTTGTTCTCATTCTCCCTCAAGGACAAAGCCAAAGATTGTTATGATTCGAGAAGGGACATCATGAGTTGGGAAGAGATGAAGAATGTCTTCATAAGGAAATTCTACTCTATAGCAAGGTAGACACAAATGCAGTATGCCATAGTGAGTTTTAGTCAAAGGGGTAGTGAGAAGATTCATGATGCTTGGGAGATATTTAAGAAAATGTTGAGAGAGTTCTTGCAGCATGAGATCCCTTTATGGCAGCTAGTTAAGTCTTTTTATTCTAGTATATATCCAATAGATTCTTCTTGTGGAGGAGGTTTTATGGCTAGGCCACCTGAGGAGAAATGGCCATTGTTTGATCAGTTGGCTGAAGGTTCAAGAATCTAAGATTCTAGCATGATGAATGATGGTGACTACCCCTTTGGTGTGTCATCTCCAGTTCATAGTGACTCAAGCCCACAAGTGATGAAGATTCTGGGTGACATGGTGAGATTCATGAAGAACTAAGTGACAAATGTTCCTTACCATTATGTGAATTATTTTGATTCCTTTGATTAAGAAAATAAGGCACCTCACTCCTATAGCTACTCGGAACAACAAAGTCCAATATATAGCTCAAGGTTTGAGGAAGAGGTCCTATCTAGATTGAATATCTTTGATGATGTCCAATGAACATTACAAGTCTTGAGGAAAGGATAGAGAATCTATCTTCCATACTTGCTTTCGAAGAGGAAAAATTGTCTTCAAACCTCATAATGAGTCATAATAAAGAAAGTAGACCCATGCATTCCACTCAAGCTCTCTGTAGTCCACCTCCCATGCAAGTGCAACCCATATACCACTTCTAAGGCAATCCCAACCCTTATACACCCCCATCACCACAACTTTCTCAACAATTCACCTTCCAACCTCAATTCTCCCCTCCACCTCAATTTCAATACCAAATGCCACCTCCACCTCCTCCACAACCACAACATGATCCATCTCTCAACCCCAAACAAGATAGTGTTGTGACAGTTCTAAGGAGTGGGAAATCTCTTGAGCAGTCCGTGAGTCAAAGAAAGGTTGATAAGGCAAAGCAAAGGCAACCAAGTGGTGATACTGTGATTGAGATTACTGAAGATGATTCTATGACACCGCATGTTGAGTTTGTAATACCATGTGCTCCACCTCACTCTCCATTTGTAGGTTCCACCACACCTAGTGTTCCACCTCATAGTACATCCCAAGAAATTCATGTTTATGCAAGTAACGCCAAAGCAAGTAAGCTTCCATTCCCCAAAGCATTATATGAGCCACCAGAAGTGAAAAGGAGGCAAAAGCACAATGTTGACATTCTTGAGGTGTTTCACCAAGTGAAGATCAACATTTCATTGTTGGATGCTATCAAGAAGATTCCATCTTATGCCAAGTTTCTCAAGAACCTATGCACTGTGAAGAGAAGGTCAATGGGGAGAATCCCAAAGAGAGTCAAGTTGACTGAACAAGTGAGCTCCATCATCAAACACTCACTTCCAGTGAAGAGGAAAGACCCAGGAGCAACGCTCATGCCTAGCTACATAGGGGGACATAACATAAAGAGATCCTTACTTGATTTGGGATCTAGTGTGAATTTGATGCCATATAATGTCTATGTCAAGCTGGGTTTAGGAAATTTGAAAGTGGCACATTGCACTCTCCAATTGGTGGATCAATCCATCAACGTGCTGAGAGGCAGAGTGGATGATGTTTTGGTGATGATAGATAAGGAAAAGGGTACAGTGTTCCCAACCGATTTCATTATTCTTGACATGGAGCTAGAGGATAGGAAGATTCCCATCATCTAGGGAAGGCCATTCCTATTTATAGCTGACGTCAAGATGAATGTACGTAGTGGCACATTGACAGTCTCTTTCATGGACATGAAGATAAAGATCAACATGTATAAGACCCCAACTCGGTGAGCCTGAGATGAGGATATTGGACATGGTCACTTCAAGAGTATGATAGTCATTTAAGAGAAGGAGATCTAGATGAAAGAATTGATGATAGTTTTTGTGACCAAAGGGATGAGGAACATAGGGTGAATTTAAGTGAGAGGTGCATTTATTGCATAAGCAGACACCCAAGAATTCCAAATGGATGAATGATGCAAGAATCTCCAAGAAGCCCAGCTGAAGGCATAAAACTCAGTGCTTGTGGGAGGCAACCCACCTAGGTTTGGGGAAATTTTCACCTAAACTCTCAAGTTTGATACCTTTTGGTTATTTTTACACTTTTCCTAGAAAACACACACACACACACCCTTGTTTTTAATATTTTTGTTTAGTTTTAAGATGTGCATGAAAACAGGTTGAAATGAGGAAAATTAGATGAAATTTAGACAAAGAATTCATGAAAAATCATTCTGGATCAAAGATTTATGGTTTTGTGGAATTCAAGTGTGAAACACCTGCTATAGTACTCACCACAGTTGTGGTACCATGGAATGACTGTGGTGGCATGCTCAAATCAACAGGAGAATCAAGAAAATTCGAGAAGTGAAGAATAGACTCAGCATGACCGTACAAGACAACACGACCATGTAAAGATCAAGTTAGAATGGGCCGTGTGAGACATAAAGGGCATGTAGTAGGCGAGCCAACATGGCTGTGAAATGCAGCATGGCTGTGCTTCGTCCCGCCTCAACCACTAATCAACCGTTTCGGCAATTTCACTTCACATGCTCATTTCATTTTGCGAACATAACGCCTGTGTTCCGCACGAACCAGACACTGTGCAACTCCATCCATCCCTCTCCCACCCTTAATTCCTCCTCAAATCACCCCAGTCCATTCCAAATCATCTCCCTACCATTTTCCCTACCTCCATCCATCATTTACACCCAATTTTGCCGACTAAATCACCACCATTCTCCCCATTCCACCCCACATACATAGAACTCTGAAAAACCTATTTCCCCCCCAAGTTCTCCACCCAAATCCATCTACAATGAAGAAACTAACCAAGCAAGTGGTGTCCAAGACCAAGTTTCTCAAGTGAAGGTCAACATTTCATTGTTGGATGCTATCAAGCAGATTCCATCTGATGCCAAGTTTCTCAAGAACCTATGCACTGTGAAGAGAAGTAAAATGGGGAGAATACCAAAGAGAGTCAAGTTGAGTAAACAAGTGAGCTCCATCATCCAACACTCACTTCCAGTGAAGAGGAAAGACCTAGGGCCTAGTTCATGGCTAGATACACAGGGGGACATCGCATATACAGATCCTTACTTGATTTGGGATCTATTATGAATTTGATGCCATATAATGTTTATGTTGAGTTGGATTTAGGAAAGTTAAAACTGGCACATTGCACTCTCCAATTTGTGGATCACTCCATAAGAGTGTCAAGAGGCAGAGTGGATGACGTTTAGATAAGGAAAAGGGCACAATGTTCTCGACATATTTCATTGTTCTTGACATGGAGCCGGAGGATAGGAGGATTCCCATAATCTTGGGAAGGCAATTCCTATCTACAACTGACAATGAGATACATGTACGTAGTGGCACAATGATAGTCTCTTTCATGGACATGAAGATAAAGATCAACATGTACAAAATCCAAACCCGGCAAACCCGAGATGAGGATATTGAACATGGCCACTTCAAGAGTCCGACTAGTCATTTGAGAGAAGGAGATCAAGATGAGAGAATTGATGATAGATTTTGTGACCAAAGGGTATGAGGAACATAGGGTGAATGCAAGTGAGACGTGCATTTATTGCATGAGTAGACACCCAAGAATTCCAAATTGATGAATGATGCAAGAATCTCCAAGAAGTCCAACTGAAGGCATGAAACTCATCGCTTGTGGGAGGCAACCCACCTAGGTTTGGGGAATTTTTCACCCAACCTCTCAATTTCGATACTTTTTGGTTATTTTTACACTTTTAAAAGAAAACACACACACACACTTTTTTTTAATAGGTTTTTAGTTTTAAGATGTGCAGGTGAAAATAGGTTGAAATGAGGAAAATTAGATGAAATTTAGGTAAAGAATTCATGAAAAATCACTTTCAATCAAAGATTTGAGGTTTTGATGGAATTCAAGTGTGGAATACCTACTATAGTACTTACCTCGGCCGTGGTACCACTAAATGACCGTGGTGGTATGCTCAAGTCAACAGGCGAATCAAGAAAATTTGAGAAGTGAAGAGCAAACTCAACACGATAGTGCAATGCAGTACGACCATGTAGCGATTAAGTCAGAATGGGCTGTGCGAGACATAACTTCCATTCAGTAGGAGAGCCAACATGACCGTGCCATGTAGCATGGCCATGCTACATCTCGACTCAGTCACTTAATCAATTGTTTCAACAATTTCATTTCACATGCTCATTTCATTTTGCAAATAGAATGCCCGTGTTCCATGCAACCCAGACGCCGCACAACACCGTCCAACCCTCTCCCACCCTTGATTCCTCCTCAAATCACCCCCAATCCATTCTGAATCATCTCCCTACCATTTCCCCTACCTCCATCCATCATTTCCACCCAATTTCACCCATCAAATCACCACTGTTCTCTCCATTCCTCCCCACATACGTAGAATAGCGAAAAACCTAGTTTTTTACCAAATTCTCCACCCAAATCCATTCACAATGAAGAAAATCACCAAGCAAGTGGTTCCCAAGACCAAGGATGCGATCTACTATGGTCGTTGACCCAAGTAAAACTCTTCTTCAATCCTGACGTCATATCTAGCTCCTCCGCCGCCTCCGACAACCTCCGATTCACATGGAGAATCACCCCATATGGTGGCATAAGTGGATCACATGATGGAAGAGTGTTATAGATTACCTAGAGGAGGTGGGATAGAAGCCCGACAATCCATTTCCTCCAGGACAGAACCACCTCCTTCACCATCTCAACCATCAATTTTAGTGGCACATCCTTCGACATCCACGACACCCTAGCCACACCTGTAGCCACAACCACCGACTCGATCATGAAGACAACTACTCCTAGATGGAGAGGATGAGTTTATGCAGGATGTTCTAAAAGATAATACACCTGATGAGCATCAAGAAGAAATACATGAAGTGATAAGAAGGAAGGTGAAGAAGCCAAAGCACCCAGAGTTCCTGACATGCTGAGTGATTGTCACTCGCTATGCTTTCCAGGAGATGATGGAGACTTTGGTCATATTTGATTTTTTTAGGAAATCTTGGAACCCTTTGGGTTATTTGAGTTGCTGAACACAGTACAAGAGACTTATATTGAACTTACACAACATTTCTTCGCAACCTTGGAGAAAGTCTCACATGATGCCATTAGTGTCACATTGGGAAATGGATCTTACCTCATCACTGCATCCTTTCTCAATAGCATTTTTGCTCCTAACTCTGAGGTAGCATCCCTACTTGATCAAGGGAGAACATATAGAGATACCAATGTGAGCTACATAGCCATGTGGAAGAGGCTTACAAGGCAAAGCAACTTTGTACCAGGACAATCAAAGACATGTCTAATTCATAATCCTGTGTTGAGATACATTCAAAAGGTCTTGGCGAACACCATCTTTACCTGGTATGAGAACCAAGGCAACTGTAAAAAGAAAGACCTCTTTGTGTTGGGATGGATGGTGTAGGGAAAGCACGTGAATTTGGGATCACTCATCATTGATCATATGAAGATAGTCCCGTCCAAGAGCAAGAACCCTTTTATCATGGGAGGGATTGTAACTTCAATTGCTTTGGCCCTAGATCATGACGTGTCTGGCTACATCAAGGCAGAGGAGGGAAGCTCGTGGACCTACACTACTTGATTTTATCATCCATGATTTCAGTGATTGACCAAAATATCTTTTACCAGGTCAACCCTCCTTATGCAGGAGTTTCACTGGAGCTCCCCTACCATGCTACACCTCTCCTAGAGGGGTGTGGTCTGTCTCTGGACTTTTTAGATACCTTGAGGAGGTGGGAAGAGGAGAATCCTTTGGACACATGACAACAACAACTCAGAGATCTACCAGAGGGACTAGGAGAGTCTCAGGCATCCGTTGAGAGGAGGAGGACAACTAAGGAGAGAGAGGCATGCGTGGTCAGGAAATGGGAAATGGAGGAGACACAATAGCCACAACAACCCTCAGTGAACACATACGACATGCCTATCATACATGCACAACTAGAGGGTATTCAGAGTACACATGATAAGATTATGAGGACACAAGAGGGATTTTAGCGCACACAAGATGCATTGTGGTTGGATCATCAGTAGATGCACCATCAGATCAACCACATGTATCATTTCCAGCATGCCCAGGCCCAGAAGAACCCCCAATGGGGGAAGATTGGTGGGGTGCACTATACGATTACCAAGAGACTTACCCATATCCACAAGTGTACTACTGGGGCAACTACTAATAACATCCTCCACCACAGGGAGGAGCACCACTAGAGCCACCACAATGATCATCTACCCTATCACTCCTATACTTTAGTGTCATGCTGAGGACAACATGATTCAAAAGTTTGGGGTGGTAGGGCAGTATACCCTCTTTCTCATTTCACTCTTTTTGCACTTCACCTGCCATTTACTTTTGTTTTATTGTTTTTTCTATCTAGGTTAGATTTTACCTTCTTTGCATACTTACATGCTATGTAGTTCACTTTCTTGCAAATTTTGCGTAATTTCAAAATATTTGCTCTTTTTGGCCATGCGTTCATAATATGTGATTTTTTTACATGTTTTAGCTAGAATTTGCTTGTTTCTTACTTTATTAATATAGGCCTAGATGTGATTGAAGGCCCATATTTAGAATGTTTTGCCCAAAAAACATGTTTTGACCCAATCTCTACTTTTTGGATTGAAAATGATGACCTTTGACAAATGCAAGTGAATTATCATGGTTTATTGCAAAATGGTATCAATGCTTGACTTTCTATATGTGCATCATCTCTCTCATGCTTGTGAATAGTTTGGTTGGATTGTGATTGAAGCAAGCTACAAACACTTAGAGTTTTGTATAATTTCATGATAGAAGTGTGGTTTCAATGTTGCTCATTCATGTGGTGTGTAATTGCTTGATGGAATTGTTGGAGAAACTTTCATGCAGGAGATCTCATGTTGAAGTCCATACTAGTAACCCCTCTTTGACTCACTTTTCATCCACCATCCTCTTACCTCTTCTCCTCATGAAAGGATGCCAAAGTGCACAATAAAAATAAAAAAAAACCGAAAAAGAAAATAAAAGATGCTCATGTTTAAAGCATCTAAATAAAGAAAAGATGAGTGTGTTGAAGCACTCCAAACTCTTACTGCAACCCTTTCTTCCTTTTGCACGCCCATGGAGCTAGGAAACATCAAACCTAGCTGATTTTACACTTTTTTGCATCCACATGGGTTACTTAGTGCAGATGGACATATGAGGTTGAATGCAAGAATGTAAAATAGAAAAATTAGTCATTTTTTACCTTCGCCACCATGAAACAGTTTACCTAGAGTGATAGGATAGCCATATGGATTGATTGTGTTTTCTATGCTCTATATTTGAAGTTTGCATGCTCAATGCTTTAATCATGATTGGTTGGTGAAAGAGGAGAGGAGATAGATGGAGACCATGTACATCATTGATCCCATTTAATCAATATTCATTTATTGCATTGCATTTGTCATATCTTGATTGTGGAAAATTTGCAGAGAGATTGAGTTGGAGCATACTTGAGTACAAGTATGTTTTAAGTTTGGGGTGGTGATGCAGCCCTATTTTAGGGATCCATCTTGTGTCATATTGAATTTCAATCACATATATACCTGTTAGATTACATGTTGTTTCCCCTAATATGCATATTTGTGTAAAATGCACTTATGGACATTATTTGCATGTTTTTTTAGGTATTTGGACCATGCTTGGATGGAATAGAGAGAGGAAGAGTGATCCTAGGGTTTCTCTACCTTTATAAAGGCCCAAAGTGAAGTCCAAGGCTCCCTCAACCTACCCCTAGTGGCCAAAGATCAATTGAAGCAAAGATGTCCAAGAATGAACCAAGTACAAGCTCAAAGTGTTGCTGTAGAGACCAACACGGCCATGGTGACACAAAATGGCCGTGCTAGCTCACTCAAGACCAACAAAATCAAGATCGATGAACTATAGAGACCAACATGGCTGTGCAACACAAAATGACTGTGCCACATTGACCTAGAATGACCGTGCTACCTTGGATGATCATGTTGCATTTGAGCCAGGACGACCATTCCACCAAGAACGGGTAGAGCATCCGCAAGCCACCACGGTCATGGTACCCACCACGGCTGTGCCACCCATGTACCACCACAATCGTGCCACCTTTAGTTCAAAACACCAAACTCACTGTGGTTTTTTCCACTTTCTCACCAAGGTCATTCGACTCCACCATGAGTATTCTCATCCCTACCCAGCACGGCTGTGCTACCCAACACGAACATGCTACATACAATTCTTCCACTGCATTTCTCATTTTACACCCGATTTGACCTAGTGCTTTCCCACCACCTATATATACATAGGTGGCAGTGGGGGCATGATGTTAGCTACCTTCTATCCCCTCCTAGCTCCCCATATTCACATTCCATCATTTCCTTCACTTCTCCACCTCATTTCCACTCCATTTCTTCATTTCCAACACCAAAACCCTAGTTCCCCAGTGATTTGACCCTATTCCACCATCATTACATGCCCTTCCACCTTGGAGGAGGGAGGACATCCTTGCAACAGCTGGAGAGGAGGATAACTCCATCTACATCAAGCTCCATGGCTACTTCTACCTCTTTCTCCTTTCTTTTTGTAATTTGCATTTCCATGAGTAAATAGGCCCCTTAGGTGGGCTGTTTGGGGCTCAAAATGTTACTTTGATACCATGTTGGAGGAAAAATGATATTTAAACATTGTAATTTCGTTTTCTAATGTATGTTTTATTTCTATCTTATTCACCATGGATTGCTTGTTGGTTTGTGCTTGAAATCACCTAGGAATTTAGGGAAATTTCTTATATGTGTGAATTTTGGGATTTGCTCCTAGGTCCAATTCATGGATCCCTAGATAGCCACCCATCTTGCTACATGATAATCAATTCTCCTAACCCTCTTGAGAGATCTAAGTAGCTAGTTTAGATGAATTTAGTGTGATTATCTTAGAGCTTTTTCAAGGCTAGAATGTGGATGGTGTGAGACCTAAAACCTCACTTCCACTCCCATTACTACCCTCAGTCCCTAATTACCCTAAGATATTCTAACCTAGAAACCTAGGCTTGTTTAGAACCTAATTGAATTACACTGAACCCCTAACCCAATTGAACCTCTTAAGGGTAGTAGGAGGTGATAGGGACTAGTTCCCCTATACACAACCTATCGTATCCATGGCTAGTTAGTAATTTAGGGCAATTCGTTAAACTCTAGCTTGTTGTTTGGTTTGGTAATATAAATGGGAGTATAATGTTCACGTGTCATCCCCCAACCTAATTTATAAATGCATCCCCCAAACAACCCACATTTCCCTTTATTGCATTAAAACCCTAATTGCCATCTTGCTTAGTAAATGTTAGCTCAGTTCACTCTTTTCTTGCCTAGTTAGCTTCTTGCATTGTTATTACATAGTTATTGATAGTTTAGGTTTCTAATCGTCTTGTGTTTAGTTTGCTAGCTTAGTGTAGTGTGGATCTCTTCTTTACTACTTTAGTGTAGCTTGCTCATCTTCCTACTTGCTGTGTTTTTTCCTGCTCAGTAGAATTAACTGTCTAGGGTTAACTTAGGTTTTGATCTTGTTTTCTCTCCTTTAACTGCTTGTTTGGTCAACCCTTAGTGTAATCAATAAAACAACCTTCAAACTCTTCAACCCTAGACTCTGCAGTAGGAACCTAGCCCAAAAACTAACCTAGCTCTAGTGCCCCCTTTCTCCCTATGGATCGACCCTACACTTTCTGCCCTCCTATACTATGACACGACCCCATGCGCTTGCGGGTGTAATGTGTTAGTAAAAGTGAGTGTTTTAGTTTAGGTCTTTATAAATTTGAAAGATACCCAATGTGTTCCAAACTCATGGGGCGCATCTAGTCAAATCCAATTGATTAGTGTGTGCACCTCTGGAGGGACACACAAGACTCAAATAGAGCCCCTGTGAGTGGATACCTCCCACTCAAGCTGAATACTTGCATCAACATCAAATTAAATATAATGAACTTAAAAGGAACTTAAGGATATTGAAAAGTCTAGCAAATAGTTCTAGCAACTACTCAATTCCAATTTATGATAATAATATTAGCAATCAGATAAAGTGATCACTTCGACCAAATTCAACTTTGAAATATCTTTTAGAGCATGTCGATGAAAAAATAAGTAGGTGATAATTTAGTATGTCAATTCTTTAGTATGAGTAACACATCAAGATCTATATATTTGGAATCAATACATAACATTAAAATCATCATTGTGACACACCACTAGCCGAACGAAGAAGACATCCTGCATTATGGAGCTAAAGTACACATAAAACATGTTTACCAAACATGGGTATTCAAATGACAAGTAAATCCAAATCATATTTAGAGTGGATATTAGATTCCATCATCAACTAATTGTCAAGTAATAAGATCACATTCCATACTAGATAGATAAGAATGAGGAAGCATATTGTATTTGCAAAAGAATAACTAATTTCCGCAACAAAACACATGTTCAATAACAATTGATTTATCAAATAGTAGTACAAGGAATGTAACAAACATTCAACTCAAATTCTATAAGGCTTGTCTTATTTTTATTCATTTGAATTGAAACCACTTGGTTTGAACCTCACCAAGTGGAACTTTCCATGCCTAATTCTCGTGTCAATGACTCACTGTCACTATCACAGGGTTTATTCGGAAAACCTAAGATGTCAACAACAGACCTTGGTCCACCACAAGGTTGCCTAAAGAGGTTCAATTCCTCATCTTGGGAACGAAAGATAGGAACAAACATAACAACATATCAAAATATCACATATCATCATATTTCATATGTTTCACAATTTTCATTTCATCAAAGTCTATTCCTCATGGACATAGAGTTCCCAATAGAGAATTTAGGGTCAGATTCACACCATATGTCTCATCCCTAAATAGTGGTGGTCTAACCTTCAAGGTATTTATCCACACTCCAAAAACCCTTCTCATAATATCTGATTACTATAAGGACACCCATTTCATTTCCCAATGTGGCACTCAGGGGAAACTCACAATGTTCAGGGCATCTAACTAAATGTATCTTCATCATATCACTTGTTATTAAATTTTTTTTTCTTATCATAAATAAAGTCAAAATCATCATTTATCATATGTGTATATTCTCACAAAACTAGAATTGCATAAAATAGATTAGTGTTAACAACAAAGACTAGCAATATATCAAGAATTAAAACAATCTATGATTTATAAAATACATATTTTCTTTCCATTTCCACATTATTTCACATGATTTGTCATCACTGGGATATCAACAGAGACATGATCTCATCATCCAAAATTTACCCTAAAAATGGTTTCAAAAATATAATCAATGCATGTTAATTCAATCTCAACATATTTCTCGTCAATTACTTTCGTATTACAAATTTCATCAAGTAATCATATCGATAATAAAACCAGCAACAATATAGGCATGTATACATCTTATGCAATCCATCATTCTTAGAATATATTTATTATACACCACATACTTATTCCATCCAATATTAAAAGATGTAATTAAATTTCAAGCATAAACATGCATAACATATTTAGTTCGCCTCTTCTATTATTTAGCATTTTCAATTAGGGTTACTTATCAACACATGTATGTTTCTCATTTGACTCCATTAGGGTAGACCATTCTCAGAGTACTTGAATGCTAACAAATAATTAAAATCCAAAACAAATTCATGTAAGTCACATCACAACCTTGAACCTCATCTTGTAATTGGTGTTAACTATACTTATATGCATTTCTTTATCCCTCATTTGGGATCATTATTCATTATCATTACATATGTCATCATTTTAGGGTTAGAGTTAGGTTCTTAGATCCATATACTAGTTTAATCATTTCTTGCATTTCATATTCACTTCTACTTTTGGAATAAATCATTCTATATCTACTTATGCATGAAGTTTCTCTCTCACTTAAATCCATTATGGTCTGATTTTAGTATATTTCGTTCATTTTAGGTCAATCCAGATATATTTAAAGTAAAAAGATAAAAAAATTCTTCATAATTATCTTGAATATATTTTTTACATTGCATATCAACACTATTCATATCACCCTTGCCCATTTATTATTTTTGTAGATAGATACATGTACCATGCCATTTGACTCATAATAATATTTTGGTAAGTAAAATTGATTCTTCTATTCTTTATGAAACTCTCAAATTAGAAGGTACCACAGATTAGGGTCACTTCTTCTTGCCTCTCAATCTATAGTCAACTTCTCAATTCATTCTTATGTGTATGGTATAAAAGACTAGCATTCATACATATTTTACTCATTATCCATATATTACACTAAAATACATGCATTTATCTCATGACATCTTAATAAGATGTACCACCTTCAATTGAAGTAAAAACTCTTACAATTGAACATCTTTTCATATTTACATAATTATATGCGAGTTTGGCTTTCTAGGGTTTTAAGAAGTCATATTACGCATAATAAGAATCATATTATTTATTAATCTTATCAGGGCGTATAACGGTTCATTGAGGCTATTCAAGACACATGAGAACCCTAGATTCTATGTCACATAATCAACCAATCATTTACATGCATATAAACATTCATTGACTCATTTGAGTCTATCCCTCAACATTAACCTTAGATATGGATTTCCTCCATATCAAACCCTCATATACTGACCATCATGTGCATAACATGTTGAATTCAAGTAACAATTCAAAATTCTAGTTGAGCAACTCATGCTTATCGAGTTCAAATATGATTACATACATGTCAACTAAATTTCCAAGCATATTGTCCATTGGGCTTATTTTTAAGCAAAATTGGTGTAAAACAATATCGTTCTTGGTGCATTATACTTTCCATGTACCTTAGTCAATGACTATGAACTAACTAAATACAAATCAATGAGAAGAACCCAAATAACTAACATTTGATTATGTAAAGATCTTCCCAATTGGTTACCCAATTGAATATAGTTACTACTAATGATCTTGATTATCTAGACAGATAGAATTAGGCTTTCAATATGATTATAGAGATTAATATATAGATAAACAATCAAATTAGGTGCCAAGAACCTTAAAAAATCCCATACAATCTGAATTTCTAAAAATCCATCTAAGTTCTAGCAATTGAATCCATTTCTTCCTCCTCTCGACTTGAAAACCCTAGAAAAGGAGAATAGGAGAGAAAGAAAGAGAAAATATGACAATTTGATATATGTTTGGTTAAAATAAGAGGAGGGAAGAAATCTATACATGTTAGAGAAGAATCACCAAGAAAATATATATAAATAGGACCAATTTACTTGATTCCATCATTTCTAGAAAGATGAAACCCTAGATAATCAAATCCACCACTTTCTCCTCTCAGAACCCTAGATCTCCTCTCTCTATCAGTTTTCATTTTTTAAATAGGAACCATGAATTGTGGGAGAAACTAGGGTTTTATGTTGATCATATAGATCAATTAAGGTTCTTGCCCTTCATTGCATTTTTTATTAATTAAGACTTGTTGGTCGACTGAGTTGTCATTGATAAGAAACTCAACCGACACCGCTCTTTGTACAGTCTAACGTCATCCAACTGTAAAAATTTAACATATGCCTGAAATGGAGTGTCCAAGATTTAGTTAAAAATTTAGATCATTTGGATGTACTAATAAGAAGACAAAAATCAAATACAAAACTACCATATTTCAGCTAAAATGCATGGTCGCTTGAGAAAAATAGGTCAGATAATTCAAAAATTCTGATATTTTGCAAGAACACGTATATTTGAGTTTTCAACAATATTTAAAAATTTCACACAAATTAGATTTGTAGACAAAATATTAATAATCATTTACCACACCACTGTATTTATCAATATATGTATTCATATGCTACCAAAACCCTAATTATTCAACATATAAGTATGACTACAATAGCGATTGATTAAAAACAAGCACTATTAAATCTACTAAGAATGCAATCATCCAAGTAAACCCTAATAAGATGGCTAATTTGGAAATGAGTCATTACAAATTCTCCCCTTAGGATTTTGTCTTGAAATCTAAGAAAGATATGGAGATCATTTATAATCGTGCATAACTTTTTAGTTTATCATTCTTTCATATTACATCATTTTGTCACTTCTTGGATCTTTAACCTTGGAATATGAATTTATAAGAAATAGATAGAAATTTCATCCTTTATCATCATCATATCCCTCTTTGAGTATTACATACACTTATTATACACATCTTAATAATACATCACTTATCAAGATATGATCCCCATCACCTTTCTTATTCTTTTTGAATTTCTTGTTCAAGATTTATGGTTCATTTTTTATTACCATCCACATCCATTAGTTCTATTTATGAAGCACATTATTAGTGGACATCATTCTCAGTTCTTAGTTTTTTTCTTCTTCTTAAAAATTTCAAATTCGTACTCAGATTCAAATTTCATTGGAATTATCTTCACAATATATTAGATTCATTTATATTTCTCATGTGAAATAGCAACTTGTCTTGGTTACATATTAGTTATATAATACTTTCTCTTTATCCATTTTATTATTTTTATTATCATGATTCATCTTATTATACTCTCAAATTATCTTCTTGATTCTTGGTCAGGACATCCCAAAAAAAAGTACAGTCAGCTATTCCATACTGGCTTATCCCAATACTCAGTTACTTGACAGAAGTAGCCAAATATTGAGTTCATCCAGTATGCATGTCATTCAGGTGATGTCCAACATACATATTATGATTTAGCATTATATCCTATTGTCCCTGCAGACTCATCTAACCAAGCTCTAATACCACATTGTCGGGACTTCTCTATTAATCAACAAAAATTCTAACCATTAGAGAGAAACCCTAAATATAAAACCAAATTAAGGAAAAAAAACACCGACTTCTCAATAAACACGTTTAACATAGTAAACGAAATGCACAAGTAAATTTTACCTTTTCTTCATAAAACCTCATAAACCAATGTCACATCATGGGCAACATGTCTAGTTTAGATCAGATATAGGTACATGAAAGATCAACTCAATCTCAAACCCATCCCAAGGAAGATATATTATAGGGACATTCAATCTGGATTATTCTATTTACATCTTCTTTATCACGACCTCTTTGTTGGATACATTATACCTTTAAGCATGCAAAATAACCTAATGAGACTCATATAGAGCCCCAGTGAGTGGATACCTCCCACTCAAGCTAAGCACATGCATCAACATCATATTAAGTATAATGCACTTCAAAGGAATTTGTAGATATTGAAAAGTCTAGAAAAGATTTCTAGCAACTACTCAAATCTATCTTATGATAATAATCTAATTGAAAAGACAAGGTGATCAATAAGGACAAATCCAACTTTAAAACATCTTTTATAGCATGTCTATGAACAATTCAGTAGATGCTACTTAGTTCAAAATGTCAATCTTTTAGTATGAGCAAAAAGTTGAGATATATACATTTAGAATCAATACATAACATTAAAATCATCTTTGTAACACTCCACCAGCCAGACCAGGAGCATATCCTATAGTCCTAAATCTAAAGTACACATAATACATGTCTCCCAAACATGAGTATTCAAATGACAAGTAAATATAAATTATATTTAGAGTGGATATTAGATTCCATCATCAACTAACTGTCAACTATTAGGATCACATTCCATACTTGACATATAAGACTACAGAAACATATTATATTTATAAAAGAATAACTAACTTCCAAAACAAGAAACATATTCAACCACAATAGATTTATCAAGTATCAGTAAAAGGAATGTAACAAACATTCAACTCATGTTCTACACGACATGTCATATTTTTATTCATTTTCCCTAAAACTACTTGGCTTGTACCTCATCAAGTAGAAGTCGCCACACCTGATTCTTGTATCAATGACTGACTGTCACCATCTTAGGGTTTAGTTGGCCATCCTAAGACATAAACAACATACCTTGGTCAAGCACAATGTATCCTAAAGAGGATCAAGTCCTCATATCATATACACAATATAGGAACAAACATAACAACATATCAAAATATCACATATCATCACATTTCACATGTTTCACATTTTTTATTTTGTCAGAGTTTATTCCTCATGGAAATAGACTTTCATAACGGAGGATTTTAGGTTGGAATAACATTAGATAACTCATACCTTAACCTAGGTGGAATAACCTTCAAGGTCTCGATCCACACTCCAGAAATTCTTCACATAATACTCTGACCACTACAAGTATGTCTATTTTCTTCCCCAGTGCATCACTTGAGGGAAAATCACATTGTTCAAGGCACCTAACTGAATCTATCATCATCTCACTTGTTATTAATACTTTGTACTTATCATAAAGGAAGTCAAGATCATCATTTATCATATGTGTATATTCTCATAGAACTAGAATGACATAAATCATATTAGGTTAACAATAAATAGTAGCATTATATCAAGAAGTAAAACAATCTATGATTTACAACATACATCTTTTTTCCCATTTCCACATCCTTTCACATGATTTATCATCAATGGGATATCAGCTCGAGAGATAATATCATCATCCAACATTTACCCTACACATGGTTTCTCAATGTAATTAATGTATGCTAATTCAATAGCAATATATTTCTTATCAATTCAATATGCATCACACTTCTTCAAGTATTCATAGCAACATTAAAACTAGAAACAATATAGGAATATTGACATCTTATGTCATCCATCATTCTAAAAATAGGTTTATTATGCAACACATACTTATTCCATCCAATTTCAAAAGATGTAATTAAATTTCAAGAATAAACATGCATAACATACTTACTTCTCCTCTATTATTTAGCATTCTTCAATTAGGGTTAATTACCAAT
Organism: Alisma plantago-aquatica; assembly: GCA_963693085.1. Classification (NCBI taxonomy): domain Eukaryota; kingdom Viridiplantae; phylum Streptophyta; class Magnoliopsida; order Alismatales; family Alismataceae; genus Alisma; species Alisma plantago-aquatica. The sequence goes on along the minus strand of OY856409.1, from coordinate 645,178,170 downwards.
ACATATATGTTTCTCATTTGAGTCCATCAGAATAGACCATTCTCAGAGTACAATTATAATAATTAACAATTAAAATCCAAAAACACATTCTTATAAATCAATACACATGCTTGAACATCATCTTATAATTGGTTTGAACTATCCTTATATGCATTCCTTATTCCCTCATTTGAGATCATTATTCATTAGCATTACATCGGTCATCAATTTAGGGTTAGAGTTAGGTTCTTAGATCCATGTACTATTTTTTATCATTTTCCTTTCATTTCATAATCATTAGTCTCAACTCTTTTCATTTCATATTCGCTACTACACTTGGAATAAATCATTATATATTTACTTATACATGAAATTTCTTTCTCATTGAATTCCTTTATGGTACAATTTTAGTTTATGTCATTCATTTTATGTCAATCCATATATATTTAAAGTAAAAAGGTAAAAGACTTCTTCATACTTATTTGAAATATATTTTATTCATTACATATCATCACAATTCATACCACCCTTTTCCATTTCTTATTTTGCATCTAGATATATGTACCATGTCATTTGACTCATAATGGAATTTTGACAAGTAAAATAAATTCTTCTATTCTTTATGAAACTCTCAAATTAGAAGGTACCATGGATTATGGTTACTTCTTCTTGCCTCTAAATCTATAGTCAACTTCTCAATTCATTCTTATGTGTCTTGTATAAAAGAGTTTCATTCATGCATATTTTACTCGTTATCCATATATTATAATAATACATCCATTTCTTATACCATCTTAATAAGACTTATCACCTTCAACTAAGGTAATAACTCCTACACTTAAGAATCTTTTCATATTTACAAGATTATATGTGAGTTTGGCTTTATCTCTGATACTTGTATGAATACCCAATTTCTAGAGTTTTAAGGAGTCATATTAGTTCAACACATAATAAGAATCATATTATTCAGTAATATCATCAGGGTGTATAGAGGTTCATTGAGTCCATTCAACACACATGGGAATCCTAGATTCCATTTCACATAATCAACCAATCATTTACAAGCATACAATGACTTCATTGACTCATTTGAGTCCATCCCTCAACATTAACCCTGGACATGGTTTTCCTCAATATAAAACCCTCATATACTGATCCTCATGTACATAAAATATTAAATCCATCAAGGATTCAAAATTTCATTTGAGCAACTCATTCTTATTGAGTTCAAATATGATTGCATACATGTCAACTAAATTTCCAAGAATGTTGTTCATTGGGCTGAATTTTTAAGAAAAATTGGTGTATTATGATAGTTCTCTGTCCATAGGACTTTACATGTACTTTAATCAATATATTAAGAACTAAATAAATACAAATAAATGAGAAGAACCCAAATCAATAACATTTGATTCCCTAAAGATCTTCCCAGTTATTAACCAATCACATAAAATCAATAGCAATGATCTTGATTTATTTAAGCAGATAGAATTAGACTTTAAACATGATTACAAATCTTAAGAGATAAATAAAAACTCATCTCAGGTTCCAACTACCTTGAAAACATCATATACCATATGAATTTCTAGAAATCCATCAAGGTTCAAGAAGCTGAATCCATTTCTTCCTCCTCTCAACTCAAAAACCCTAGAAAAGGAGAATAGGAGAGAAATAAAGAGAACATATGGTGATTTTCTATATCCTTGGTTCAAATCAGAGGAGGTACAACATCTATACGTCTGAGATAAGAATCACCATGAAAATATATCTATAGAGTACCAACTTACTTGATTCCATCATTTCTAGGAAGATGAAATCGTAGATCATTAGTTCCACCACTTTCTCCTCTTAATACCCTTCCTCTCTCTCTCTCTCTCTCTTAATTTTCATTTCTTGGACAAGAACCAAAAATTATGGAGGCTACTAGGGTTTTAGGTTGATCATATAGATCAACTAAGGTGCTTGTAATAATTGCAAACAATCCCTTCATTGCAGTTTTTATTTTTTCAAACTGGTTGGTCGACTGAGTTGTCACTAATAAGAAACCCATCAGTCACCACTCTCTGGATTAGTATAGAATCATCTGACATTTATGAGACTTATACATAATGTCTGAATATAGTTTCCCATCTTAAGTCAAAATTTTAGATTATTTTGAGGTACCAATAAAAAGATAAATATTAGATATTAGATTGCTATATTTCAGCCAGAATGCATGGTCACTGAGTTTGTCCTTGAGAAACACGGTTGACAAACAAGTTAGAAAATATTAAAAAATTCTAATATTTTGTAAGAACACTTAAACTAGAGCTTTTCAAACCATATACATATTTTAATTAAATCAGATTTTTAGATGAAATACTAAAATTATTTACTACACCATCTTTTTTTACCAAATTAAGTATTCATATACTATCAAAGCACTAATTCTAGTGACCAGGGTTTACACTCATCAAACCCTAATTATTCAACATAAAATCATGATTAGAGTAGTCACTGATCAACAATAAGCAATTCTCATTCTACTATGCAAGAAATCATCCAAGTAATCCCTAATTAGATGGCTAATTTTAAAATAGGTCGTTACATCGACTTTGTGTCCTTCTTTGTCATACTTGATAGCAGTGTGGTCATTGTAGACAATCATTTATGAGCATATTAGATAGGAGCAAAACTTGTCTAAGGCATAGGCAATGAAGAGAGACACACTTTCAATAGTTTCATAGTTTCTCTATGCATCATCCGTCATCTCACTTGTGTAGTAAAATGACATGATGCTTATTGTCGACGCACTACCCCAGAACTACACCTACATCATAGTCACTGGTATCATAAATGATCTCAAAAGGAAGAGATCAATATGGGGCATGAAGGACTGGGGTAAATATGAGACATTCCTTTAGAGTGGTGATGTTCTTCAAGCAATCAGAGTCGAAGATGAAGTCTTCATCCTTCTAGAGAAGATCTGTAAGGGGTTCAGTGATATTTCTAAAGTCATGGATGAATCTCCTATAAAATGCAGCATGTCCAAGGAATGCTTAGACTTCTTTGGCAGTAGAAAGAGGAGATTAATTGGGGATCACTTTTATCTTCACTTTGTTGACCACAATGCCTTTGGAGCTAACAGTGTGTCTCAGAACAATGCCCTCCTTCATCATGAAGTGGAACTTTTCCCAATTAAGCACAAGATGTGCTTCTTCACAACAATCTAAAAATTGAGAAAGATGATGCAGGCATGTATGAAAAAAAATCTTCACAGATAGAAAAGTCGTCCATGAAGATTTTAATTATTGTCTCAGTAAGACCAACAAAGATAGCATACATGTAGTGCTATAAAGTGGAAGGGCCATTGCGTACATGCCAAAAGGGACTCATGTAAGTATTCTTTTCTTTATCACTAGGGTGAATTGTTATCTGGTATAACCTAGAGTATAAGATGACTAGAGAGACCACTCATATCCTACAAAGGTGCATGGATATGAGGCTCAAAGCTTCCATAGAAATCAAGTAATTGGATCAAATGCATACAAATTAACATAAATTCAAGAAAAACTAAACACAAGCTAGTTCTAGAGTAAAATGAGTGAAAAAGTAAGCAGAAAATGCAGCTAAAAATAGGATGAATATGCATTCACTGGGGCCTTACAATTCTTCCTTTATTTGTATTTTAATAGCTTTTCTTATGTGGGCTATTTTTATTTTCCCAAATTCCTATACATAACCCATACCTATTTTCCCCTTTGCCTCATTTTGCATCTATACATCTTCCAAAACATGAAGGAAGACAAATAGCCACTATAAATTTCTCTTGAAGGTTGATAGCCATAGTTTTGTGCATGCATGTGCATGAATCTTGAATATTTTTCTCTCCATGGTGGATCTATGGCTAGATGTATTGTCTTCAAGCCTAAACAAGGTTCATAGTCTCTTTTGTTTGTGCGATGACTTTCTTTTTCTTCCTTGGCCAATCTTCATAGTTATCCATGGTGGATTTAGCCTCCTAGAGCTAACAATCATATATTTTCTCCCTCTTTGACCAAGGTGAGACTAGATTTAGCTAGTTGAAGATTTATTGGAGCTTTTGGAGGGTTGAGGATGATGTTTGAAGGCTTATTGTATGACCCCTGTTCAAATTTACCTCATTAATATGCTTGGTTAATCAATTATGTGTTTGGGTGCTTTAATTACATGCTCACAATTTGTGTAATTAGTTGATTGATGTTTTGTTTGTGAGGGCTTGCACACATATTCTCCATGTTTGGAGGGCCTACCTACAATTTGCACTTAGCATGCTCTCTCTTGTTTGGCTTGGTTGGTTGGAATTATACCACCTAATTAGGTGTCTTTACTTTCAATTGGTTGAGAACCAATGGAGTTTCCTTGCCTTTCCATATTTGGAGGTCTGACTAAGTACCCACCCTTCTCAATGATCGGGTACTTGTGAAAGAAACCATCTCAATTTCTTCTCAGATCTTCATCAATTGTCAAGGTTATTAGATAAATATTGATGGAAACTATCTCATCATCAATTGATAAATCCTTTCTAGTCTGCCCCTTTGTGTGTGATGGAGTCAATTCGTAGTTGAATCATCATCAATTGAAGATCGATGAGAGCCACTTGGGTGACCGTTGAACCCTCATCAATTAAAAACCAATGGAAAAGCTGACCAACTGCTCGTTGTCCTTTCATAAGTTGAGGACCAATGGGAGTCAACACCGATGACCATGACCAATGAAGGTCCAAACCAACAAAGTGTATGTCAATTAGTGTTTTGAACTAAAAACTGATGGAACAACATGTGCTTGGGAACCAATCGAATCCAATTTGAATCCATTGATGAGTTTCCAACGTGTGTGAATCTATGAGAGAGGCCAATGCGAGATCAAGTTGTCCTTGTATGAGCAGTAGACCAATTAATATGTGGAAATGTAGATTGATGTCTTAGAAGCTTTGACCATCTTTTCTATCCTCTAGTGATATATATACCTTCCTTGATCCTCCTCCCTTTCTAGATTTGCTTGAGTTGTCTCTAAGAGCTAATTAAATGATGCAACGAAATCGTTTGATGTCATTGGTCGATGCCAACTAAGAAGTACGAGGTGTGGAACTTTTATTTTGATATGATGATGATTCTTGATTCTTTTGCCTTATTAGAGAATTTGGCAGCTTACATCCCTAAATCTTTGTCTAATGAAAATTCTACCTTCATCGACCTTCATCAAAGTTTCTATTTGCCTCTCTTTTCTTGCCGAGTGAGGATAAAAAACCCTTCTTGTATCTTCTATACTGAGATCCATGTAAATGAACTTCCTATTCTCCATGATCTTGGTGTCCATCACCTTCCAACTCTTGAACCTTTTTCTTAGTTGTTTTGTGTTAGTTTTGACTATGCTTAGAATTATGCCATGTTTCCTTCATTTTTTCCCTAGTTGTTTCTAGATCATGGATCCACTGATGATACAAGTTGTTGATGGAGAAGGATATCTTTGGAAAGATCACAAACTCCTTATGGTGGGATCATCGTGGAGCTTTAAGGATAAAGCTCAGGGTTTTCCCAATGCCCCCTTTTATTAGACTTGTATTCACTATTTGTATGGCAAGCAATATAACTTTTGATTCATTTAGTACTTACCTTATACGTGAAAATTGATGTTTGTAAACAATCTTACTAAAAATTCTAAAAGGTGCAATCTTGCATTACTCTAGACTGGCATATAGAAGATACATAATTGCATGTTTTTTAGACTTCAAAATAGTTGTGATGCTACAAACATGGTGGTCTAGTATTTCCATGCATAGATTCCATTAATGATGAAAGAATGAACTTGAAAGTAGTACTTTCATAAGTCAATGAAGGCTTATGAATATATGGGATGTGTACCATATGTAAGCCTTTTTTTAGAACTATTCTAGAATGTTTTAATACCCTTTTTATTAGTTGTTATGTTGCTAAAATTTATCCAATGATAGACATATCATGTAGGAATGATGCCTTATCTCTTATATTTTATAGTGTGGATTTTTTATACAAGAAAAGAGAGAATTATTCTTTTGATGACATAGTATGATGCCCTTGAAGGGATCTAATCTCAGTGTGGTCTTGATACTTTAGAACTCCTAAGATGCTCAATTGCAAATAATGGACCTTGAAGTGGCCGAGAAACATTATTGTATTCCTTACTTGGGGAAGTTAGGTTCTTACAATCATAAATTTTATATCTTGCAAAGTTACAATTCACTGATATACTCTACAATCCTTTGGCAGTTGTTTATATATAACTCGATTGATGCAACTATAACTGATTATGAACCAAATTGATCAAGTATAACCTTAGTTAGTAGTGCCCTAACTGTGTAGATCTGTTTCTCTAGGTCCTTAGAATAAATAGTTAATATTGTAGCAATATAAAAATTGCTATAAGATGCTTGATCATATATTGTTTTGTATACGAGGGTGTGGGGGGTTGGGTACCCTAACATCCACAAGTTAATGTGACCCAATTGTAATCAATGGTCCAATGTTATATGACATGAGATGCTTGTTCGAGGAAGTATATGGTCATGTATTGATTTATGATGGGTTGATACCCAATGTTTACCTAGGACAAACATGTGATATGTGGATCTACCCTTGAGAAATTACCCACAGTAGACTTGGCTTGAGAGCATTGTACCTTTCTGATACCTCACTTTGATCCAATGTTATGTGGATAGATCTAATTTAGTACAAATAGACTTAGATCCTATATGGATCACTAGTATGTCTTAGCATCCTCTAGGTTGTGGTTTAGTAATACAACTCAAACTACCTAGGGCATAATAAATGTGTAACATAACCATGTAGCATAGTTTTTTAAGTTTATTTGATGAATAGCATGGATGTTCTTGGTTGTGTGATTTCCGTATTGCAAAAGGTCAATATATAGTTTTGTATCTTGCTCAAGTACTAATGATGAATATGATATAGTAAGAGTGTACTCTTGATTATATTGCCAGATTATCTAAATTTTCACAACTTTATTTAAATTGGGTATCAATTGTTGTAAGTATAAATGTTTTAGTTATTGTATAATACCGCTAGGATTTAGGTATTTACTAACATTTTTGGTGGCTACAAGATCACTTAGGGCTGCCAATATGAGCGTGTCTTGTTAGCTCTTACTGATCATTCTATCATCTATGCCATTGCTTTTGGGGTGTTGGTACAATTTGGTTTTACTGGCATATGTAGGTTTAGCACGAAAAATAACCAACATTCAACCTACACCCCAACAATGAGAAATTTCCTGTGTAGACTAAAACCACCCACATAATTATTTTGGTAGATATGGAGGAAAAGATATACCAGAAAAGAAAACCTGCTAATATGTATTGGTTCAAGTAAATTGCAGAGGTACATCATAGAAAATTATATTTAGATGTCTAGGTTATACAATAGTTTACATATTATTTTTTCGTTAGAAGAAAGACACAAAATCACCTAAAACCACACAAATCACACCCAAGATGTAGAATTATTGGGCATCCATAGTACAAAAATATATCCTTGTTGAGTTTATTATATAAAAAGTATACATATATGAGAAAGAGTATTTTCCTTTTTCTTAAACAAATGCTCATATAATGTAAAAAAGTTTCCAGAATGTTGACATATTTTTGAATTTGTTTCATGTCACATAGACACTGGTTTAATAGAACACATTGTGGAACTTCCTTCAAAATGTGATGAATACATAAAAAAAAAACTTGATTCATCTAAGTAGTAAATGGTGTCTTCTCACTTCAACATTCTTAATGGTTGATACTTTTTCCTATGTAACCATAACCAATTATCATAATCATTTATTTCTATAAAAATCATTGAACTTATAGAATTGGAAGTATAAAATGAAGAATGCACAATTATATATACAACATATATGTTTTTACCATTGTTGACCTTATCTCCTTCAAGTCCAAAAAGCTTGCCATCATGAAGTCAAACTTCTCTTAAAATTCTAAGTTTTGGGTGTGTAAACTTCACATTTAAGTGTCTCTAACAATTATTATTCAAGATCAAATTTTGAAGTTCTTGCTCCTTCCTCCAAGTGTTTTCTCTCTTGGAAGAAAGATGTCATGAACGCCATGGAACCACAATCACATGAACATATTTTACCATATTTCTCTAGATGAGATTGAGATATAATATCATGCAAACCATTGTCTTTTAGAACATTTTTTATGAACATCCCAATTTTGGAGATCATCCATTTGTTGCTCAATATGACAACACATATATTATTATGTCTTATATATACTATCTTGAATAAAACAAAATGAAATATTGTGATGATTGGTTCCTCTTATAGTAAAGGGGTTCCATCCTTATGATTGTTAGCTAAATTGGACATTATTATAATCCCTTTGTTTTGATGATGACAAACATTTCTTCCTTATGGTTTTAACTTGCTATTTAAGTGTTTCAGGGACAATCATATAAGGTGGTGGATAGCGAAGACTTGGAAGATCAATTTGCTAAAATTGCTTTATTTTTATGATTGTAATCAATGTAAAAACTTGTACATGTTTATAATGTACAAGTACTTAGATATCCTGTAAATCAAGCATTTAGATCTTCCTAATCCACACACAACACTTATATAGGTCATCTCCTAAGTTAGCGCCACAATAGCACATTGATACACACACTCAGTAAATGAAAACATTGAATCAGGGATGTTCTCGGTCGACAAAAACTTCGACCAAGACACTCTCGGTCGACAAACTCCTCGACTAAGAATAGACCCTCTTAGCTGTTAGACTGAGTTAGAAAAGTAGTTGGGAGTTGAGTTGAACATTGCAATACACTTACTCCAGACTTACTCTCAGTTGACAAACTCCTCGACCGAGAGGCACTCAATCGACAAACTTCTCGACCAAGAAGGTTTCTGTCTGCACTTTTCAGAAGTAATTAACTAGCCATTACTAATGCAATTAGTGGATACCTAACGGCTAGTTAAGCATTAAAAACCCCCAAGAAAGTGTCTCGAACATCCCTAAGTACTAGTAGGCCATTCCTATAAATAGGACATGCCTTAGGACACCTAAACTCACTTGAGTACACAACTTGCATACACAATTACACTTGAGATTCAATCCTTGTGAGCAAACAAGTTGAGTTACAGTTACAATCTATTTTTCTTGAGCTCTACATTAGTGTCCTATAGGCTGATATCTCCTATCCATTATACATCCACGTCCATCCACTTTGGTTAGGAGATCAAACACTTGATATAGGATCAAAGCGTTGTACTCAATTGGTAACATTGTTTCCTTCTTCCAATTTTGTTCCTTCTATTGTATTTGGTTCTCCTTTGCTACTCCTAGGTTGGAGGCTTTGGAAAGGAGGTTTTTGGAGCTTCTTTGGTGAAGGAAGCTCAACGGACTTAGGATTACTTCAAGAAGGTTGTCTCAATGGGAAGCTACTTTAAGAGGAAGGCTACTTCAAGGGGGGGCTTGGAGTTACTTTAAGGAAGGCTGCTTCAAGGTTGGTGAGACGACTTTTAGGTGAAGACTATCTTAAGGGTGAAGGTATTTGTATCTTATGTAACATCCTTGTGAGGTAATAAAATACAAGTGCTTTCAAAATCCCAATTGGAAACAATTGGGTAGTGGACTGACTCCCTTAGTTTTTTCTAAGGGTGGAACCACTCTAAATGCCGTGTCTCCTTCTCCAAATTTCAATTGTGGTTGCTTGGTTGAATTAATTTTAAAATCATCATAAAACCCTATTCACCCCCCCTCTAGTGGTTTTTCAATTGGTATCAGAGACAGGCTTTAAGGATCTCTAATCGAGTCTTAAAGATGGGGGGTGGTGGTGTCTACAACCTCAAGTAAAGGAGAAACTTGGACCAACCTTCAACAAGTTGTAGTTGGTGTTTAGGAATGGGACACACAACACTTAGTTGTCCAAGGAAGTCAAAGAAACAAGAGGTGCATAACGAGGTACAATGCTTCATTACTACTACAAATGAAGAAGAACAAGAGGTAAGTCTTTTTGACTTGTCAAAAGAAGATTTAATTATTAGTCTTCAAGAAATGCATGACAAATATATTGATTGTAAAAAGAAACTAAAAAGAGTTACAAGAACAAATGAAGAATCATATGATCAGTTAAGTGAACTTGTTTCTGAAAAGGAAAGTATTACTTTTGAAAAATCTACATTGAAATCTTCTCTTAATGATTGCAATATGAAGTTACTTACTCTAGAGACAAACTATAATCTTCTTTCTCAAGAAAAGGTTGAATTACTTGCTAAGTTAAATAATCTTCAAACTCAACCTATTATATGCACTCATTTAGATTATGATGCCATTGTAAAGGAAAGAGATAGTTTGTCATCTAACTTAGATCAAGCAAGGTTGAATATTAAAAAGAAAATAGATGAAATTGCTAAGTTACAAAAGGAAATTAGTAGTTTGAAGAACAATAGTGTTCTTAATAAGATCCTAAAGGTTTCTTCTGGTCAAATTGGAAGAAGAGGTTTAGGATATGTTCCAAAAGAAAAACATCATCAACCTAAACCTAGAAGAACACAGACCAAGTTCATACATGTGCCCAAAGAAAAATACTATCATGAACCTAGAACGAAAAGGGCACAAGTACCCAAGACCAAAGTCACGTATGTGTCTAAAGACAATCCTCCTAGAAAGAGAAATGAAATTGATTCCATTTGTTTTCACTATTGCTTGCGTCTTGGACATTATTCCTTCTCATGCCCATACAAGAAAAAGGATGTTGATCTAGTTTGGGTTTCCAAAACCTAGAGATTTGAATATGATTAGTTGAGATTTGACCTAAAATGTTACTTTTGATATTCAAATGTCTTATCTCAACTAAACTGAGCTTTAAATTGCATATTTATGTACAACTGTATTGGAAGCGATCTATGTTTTTATAACTATTGAAAATAGTACAAAAACAATCTCGGTCGACAAAATCTTCGACCGAGACAATGTCGGTCGAGAAAATTGTCGACCAAAGTAGTTTTTGTTTCTAACCTGTAGAAATATGGAAAAACAGTAACCATGTCAGTCGAAAAAGACTTCGACTGAGATAAATTTGATCGAACATTTATTGGACTGAATTTTAACTGATAAAACTGGAGATACATCAACCTTCTTGGTCGAGAAAAAGTTCGACCGAACAAGATTTTGGAAAACATGTTTAACTGGTTCAGTTTGCTATAAACTTGCTATAAATTTGGTATAAATGAAAATTGATTGGAAATTATAAATGAATCATAAATCTTGGAGACAACTCTAAAATCACATATTGATAATTTGCATCATGATCTATATGTTGATTCTTGATATATTATGAAACATGCTGTAAATTTACTAATTATGTGATAAAAAACTATATGCAAATATAAACCAAAAATGTTTTCTTAAAATGCAAACATTTTAAAGTCTTCAATTGCTATTTCTCTTGAAATGATTAAGCATGTTCATTTACATGGTTTGTCTTAAATTTGAAAATTGATGAACCATGATTGATCAAGAAAAAGGCATTGCCTTGATAAATATTCCTTAAAAGGTATGATTCTCTGCATTGTGTGATGATTTGAGTAAGTTTAATCAATAAAATCATGGATTTTCTTCTCATGAGATTATTTTGGTTCATCTCCTACATGGTTTGGCTTAAAATTGAAAATTATGAACCATGTTGATTTAATCAAGGAAATTACTATTTTATCATAATCCACATGGTTTGTCCTAAGTATTCCTTGGTCTATCTATATAGAAACCAAGTGTTTTGAAATTTGCTTTTAAATGATCATGATCATTGAATTCCATGAAATTATGAATATGCCTTTATTGTTTCATCATGATCATTGTGTTTCATCTTTTACTTGGTTTGCCTAAAATAATCTTTGATCTATATATACAAACCATGAATGGATATTGTTTTAAAAATGATCATAGTGATTCAGCTCATTACATATAAAGATGATGTCATCATTGAAAATGCCATTTTGCATAAAAGTAAAACTCAATGGCACAAATGCATCCTGACATATTAAGTTAATAATTATCTTGTGCTTAGCTTATGGAAAAGGATATTATCTTTGTGATGCATGATTGGAAATCGATACTCTTACTGCAATTGGACATGCTTCAATACAAATATAGCATAGATTTCCAGTTCATATTCAATTGCTATGATCTTATACATGGTTTGCCTAAAAGTATTTCTTGGCCAATCTGAAAATTATGAATCATATTGCCTTGAGAAAACTTCATATATTTCTTGCATTACTGGAATAAGAGGTCTTGCTTAGAATAAAATTATTTCAATATTCTATCTAAAGCCTATTATAAGCAAGTCAAGAGCAAGACACCATTTCAGAATCAAATAATGCTCACATGAATTAAGTTATACACAAACTTGATCCTAAGCTATAAAACTGATATAAACTCTTTCAAATTGGTATCCACCTATTCAAGTTACATAAAGGCTTTATATTCAAACAAATGGATCACTGTGAATACTTAAACTGGAAATTTGCAGAAATTACCTCTCGGTCAAAATCAAGTTTGACCAAGGGGCACCCAGGTCGAAGTCAAGGTCGACCTAAAATAAGCTTGATAGAATGCTTAATTGTAAATCATTTCCTTGCACTCAATCTTAGTATATTAAAACAAGATTTTAGTGCATAGCTCTCATAAAAGGTTAACTTATTATGATTTAATGCTTGTTATGACCTTAGAATCCTTAAATTATCTTGATTATAAGATTAAGGGGGAGCTCACAAAAACTATCTTGACTATAAGATTAAGAAGGAGTTCACAAAACTTTATAAACATCATAAAGAAAAATTGAAACTAGTTATGACCTTAGTATCTTTAAAGTAATCTTGGTTATGAAAATAAAGGAGTCTACAATATTTATGAATATCTTGTCCTTAATGGAATTCTCTAAACAAATTAGGCTTAACATCCTGTGTATTTGGTTAGAGATATATCCATTGCTAAGCTTAAAATAATTTCATATCATTTTTAGGGCTTAACATCCCTTATAAAATGGATGAGAAATCAAAAAACATATGCCATGAATCTAAAAGGATCTCATATCATTCCAAGGATTAACATCCTTTTCAAATGATTGAGAAATAAATTGTGGCTAAATTTGACATAAAAATAAGTGGTTTGCATTAAGTATCAAATTATCAAATTAAGGGGGAGAAATAAAAGTCATAATTAATTTTTAGCTTGGTTATCTTTTTGAAATGACAAAGGGGGAGAAATAATATAAAATCAATAACATAAAGCAAAATGAGTTTCATAATCTCTCAGCCAACACATACTTGCAAATAAAAGAATGGTTGCAAAAGGTGAATTTCAGGTATGAAACTCATATGATTTATATTTCATTGATTTATATTTTGGAAATGCATGTCATCTTCAAAAAGGGGGAGATTGTTGGCTAAATTGGACATTATTATAACCCCTTTGTTTTGATGATGACAAACATATATTCCTTATGGTTTTAACTTACTATTTAAGTGTTTTAGGGACAAGCATATTAGGTGGTGGATAGCGAAGACTTGGAAGATCAATTTGCTAAAATTGCTTTATTTTCATGATTGTAATCAATGTAAATACTTGTACAAGTTTATAATGTACAAGTACTTAGATATCATGTAAATAAAGTGTTTAGATCTTCCCTATTCACACACAACACTTAGATAGGTCATCTCCTAAGTTAGCTCCACAACATCACATTGATACACACACTCAGTTAATGAATACATTGAATCAGGGATGTTCTCGGTCGACAAAAACTTTGACTGAGACACTCTCGGTCGACAAACTCCTCGACTGAGAACATACCCTCCTAGCCATTAGACTGAGTTAGAAAAGTAGTTGGGAGTTGATTTGAACGTTGCAATACACTTACTCTAGACTTACTCTCGGTCGACAAATTCCTCGACCGAGAGGCACTCGGTCGACAAACTTCTCGACCAAGAAGGTTTATGTCTGCACTTTTCAGAAGTAATTAAGTAGCTGTTACTAATGCAATTAGTGGATACCTAATGGCTAATTAAGCATTAAAACCCCCCTAGAAAGTGTCTAGAACGTCCCTAAGTACTAATAGTCCATTCCTATAAATAGGACATGCCTTAGGACACCTAAAATCACTTGAGTATACAACTTGCATACACAATTACACTTGAGATTCAATCCTTGTGAGCAAACAAGTTGAGTTTCACTTGCAATCTATTTTTCTTGAGCTCTACGTTAGTGTCCTATAGGCTGATATCTCCTATCCACTATACATCCACGTCCATCCACTTTGGTTAGGAGATCAAACGCTTGATATAGGATCAACGCGCTATACTCAATTGGTAACGTTGTTTCCTTCTTCCAATCTTGTTTCTTCTATTATATTTGGTTCTCCTTTACTACTCCTAGGTTGGAGGCTGTAGAAAGGAGGTTTTTGGAGCTTCTTCAGTGGTGAAGGTAGCTCGGCGGACTTAGGATTACTTCAAGAAGGTTGTCTCAATGGGAATCTCCTTCAAGAGGAAGGCTACTTCAAGGGAGAGCTTAGAGTTACTTCAAGGAAGGCTGCTTCAAGGTTGGTGAGACTACTTCTAGGTGAAGGCTATCCTAAGGGTGAAGGTATTTGTATCTTATGTAACATCCTTGTGAGGTAATAAAATACAAGTGCTTTCAAAATCCCAATTGGAAACAATTGGGTAGTGGATTGACTCCCTTAGTTTTTGCTAAGGGTGGAACCACTCTAAACGCTGTGTCTCCTTCTCCAAATTTCAATTGTGGTTGCTTGGTTGAATTAATTTTAAAATCATCATAAAACCTTATTCACCCCCCTCTAGTGGTTTTTCAATGACAACTTGTCATTCTACAAAGTTCACATCTTGAAGGCCTCTTTCCAATTCTTACTATAGTCTAAAATAATATAACAACAAACATTGATATAAAGAAGTCTATTAAAATTTTCATAAAAACTAAAATCATTAGCTCTCCTTGTAATCTTGTTGTGTTATTTTTAACCATATGTTGTGGTTTAGTGATTTCTGACTCCTATACCTTTTGTTATACTTCTATAATAGATTCCAAAAAGATATTAGCAATTTAGATAAATAGCTACATATATCATAATCCTTTTAGATAAAATCTCTTTATTTTGACTCTCCTTCAGGTAATAACCAAAAGATATCAGGGCATCCCGTTGACAAGGATCCACTAGTTCATATGATATGATTGCTTCATGACATTTGTCTTCATCTGGGTTGTAACGATTTCAGTACTTTTGTTTCGACTTACTCTTCACACACTACCAAATATTAGCAAGCTTCAGAAGAATGCTTAGCTTGGAATCCATATGATGAGTAAAAAAATGACTCTACAGAATGAAACATAATTAAAAGTCAGTATTTTATGCATATATCAATTAATATCACATGCATATTTGCATAAATAAAAAGGACCTTGATATTATCCCATGTTTTTTTTTCTATGTTCACCGGATTATGTGCCCTTCACATCAAGAGGAAGAATGTGGCTCTTTTGAGCTAGTGTTGACAATATATGGATATTTTCTTACTTATTTTGAGGGTCCACGTGTTTACCATTTGATTGTATTCAAGATGAGCTCTACTCTTTCCCAAATTTCAAGTGCTTTACTATGGCCACATGTACACAACCATAATATATATATTATTCATCTATTATTAAAATCCATATAAAAAGGGTTGTCTTTTCAATATTAATGACAAATCTAAGTTCAAGACAAGTGTCCATAAAATATTTTTCGTGAGTTAATTGCAAAAAATATATATATTTTAAATTTCCTCATGTCAATTTCTTAAAATCAATTCATATATGGAGTCAAAAGTTTGTCAATAGTTAAGTTGAACTACATATAAGAAGAGCATGCAATTTGTTGCATATTATGAAAACTCATAAACAAGTTTATTGAAAGAAAATTGAAGAAAATTGACAAGTTTTTCACATTGTTTTTAGACATCTTATTTGAAAATAAGCATTTGACTATATCTGGTATCAAAATTTGATTAAAATTGGCACCACAATACTAGTTCACGTGAGGTTCTTTTTATATTCATTAAGCAGTATATGGACTAAGACTGAAAACTAAGGTATATTATCTAAACTTCAAGAGTCTTATGTGTTGTAAATAGAACGTTGTGTAAGTATTTGTGATGATAGGTGTTTTGAATTGTAGAATAGAATAATTAAACTAATAGTTTCAACATCTAACTTTGTTCACATCAATAAAGAACACAATATGGATCCTACAAAGTATACATGTCTGAGACTAAAGCTAGATATTGAACCCCTACTCTGAATACACCAATTTTACAAGATCTATTCAACTTTACTGAAATAGCCACCAAACAAGAATCTTGAAGAGTATTTCTAATAAAGTAGACCATTAGATACATACTTAGTATATGTTTTTTTAAAACAATATGTGCTCAATGAACACATCAAACCTATTAAAAGCATTTCAAATATCATGCTCCTTCAAATACACGTTTCTTAACACACTGGTGATCAATGTTCAAAAGCATAATCATACATCAAGTGCCCTCGAGATCTATCTGCAAAAATAAAATTATGATATCATGTAGTTAGATTTAATATAACTCTTTCATCCACAACTTAGTCTGCATTATCTTTCTTGTCATCCAAAGCATGTTCCTTTTTTGTATTTTCCATATAAAGATTTACAATGCAAGGGAATAAAAGATCATAAGTAAATAATAAAAAAGGTAAGCTAAAATAGAAACAAAGCTATATATAAATCATGCATCTAGCTAGATTGAATCAGTGTTTAGACTTGAAGTCAGGAAAATAATGGATATAAGTAGGAGTATATGTTATATAATTTTCAAAAACAACAAGAGACCAAACTTGTTGGGTGTAAGAATAATGGATAAAAATACGATTAGCATCTTTAGTCTTATTTCTATAGAGTTCAAATCTCTAGGAAAAGTTGAAGCCTTTCTTTTGAAGATAATTTTGGGTCAACAACTTATTCAATATAAGTTTCCACACACAAAAATTGCATGCATTAGGTGCCTTTGATCTACAAACCCAATTTTCCCATGGAACCTTCATCTTCTAATCTATGAATATATCTCAAAATTCTTTCATCTTCTTGGGTCTCATATCAGCTAATAAAAATCTTATTGGAAGTAGAACACCCTACTTTGATTGCTTTTTGATGCCATCAAGTATTCTATTCTAGTGTCAAGATCTATTGGTAATCCAGTTACCATCTTCTAAAAGATCATTCAATACAGAGTTTCCTTTGACTAGTTTCATATAATGCCCCTTTTATCTAGAATGTCATCAAGCAACTACTTTTTTAGAACTCGTAGGTCTCTTCATAGAATAATAGAACTACCATCACCCGACTCTATGCTAAGAAATGGAAGCCTAAGTTTCTCCAAATCCAGGATGAATATGTCTTTTCTTGACCCTCCACAAGGAGTCCACTTTAACATACCTAGCATGGATCCACTTGACCCACAACGTGTAAGGACCCATTCCTAAATAATGTTAAATCCTAGTTAAATATTCATAAGAGGCATTTTTATTGATTTCATTTTTCTCTTAATTAGACTTAATATTACTTAAAATCCAAAATATTGTTTATGAGCTTATTGTCTTGGATTATATAGGTTTTTAGGGTTATAAATTGAAAACCCATTTGTATGAAATCATTAAAAAACAAATGTATGACAATAAATTTGGTGTCAAGTAGAATAGTCTAGCAAAAGATTTTATTAATTTATATGTAAACTCATATTACCCTGAATTCTGGATATGTATTGGATAGCTCAATTAGGAGCGCTTATGAAAAATCTCAAAATTTTTAGAGTTTCTTGGACCTGTGGTCAGCCGAGTTTCCATAGGACAAACTCAGCCGACCATACTATACAAGCTGAAGTACAACAATGTATTTAGTAATTTGTTGTTGTATCCAATTGAGATAAATTTTAACAGTAGCTTATATGCTTTATTTTAGATAATATAACAAATTTTCAAAATTTTGGGAGCATTTTGGTGTTGCAACAAAACTTTGCATCAGTCGAGTTTCTCTACCAACCTAATTTTCTAGAAAAATAAAACAGACTAAAAAATGGTTATAATTAATTATACCAAGAACCTTGATGAGTATATAGGATACTATTATGACCCAAGCACATACCATTTCCACCATACACTTTATATCTTTGAATTTCTTGATAGAGGAGGATATTCTATGGTTTGAATAATTAGAGGTTGAAATTTCAAATTCTAGGATGTTCTCTTTCCAAGGCTGATAAATTTTGTTTAAATCATCAATCTTTGCTGGATTTTCTTTGATTCTACTCTCACTGATGTATAGATCTATTCACTCCATTGATTTGGATCAAAACATTCCAAATCAATCTCTTTTCTCATTCTTTTTCTTCCTTTCTACTTCTTCTAGGTTCTTGAGCAAATCGGGGAAAGACATTTCTAATTTTGTTGAAGCTAGAATTTAATTCAAGATTATCAGTAGTTGTGCTATGAAATTCAGGTAATTCACACTTGATGTGGGTATTCTAAGTTCATTTAAAAATCTTATTGAACTACCTTAAATCTACTCATTAAACTACAATTGGTGAGAATTGAGCAACTCCAACAATATATAGGATTGTTTTGCTTTGTTGATCTTAGAAATGGTTCTTGTCTTAATCCTTGCAAATGAATCGAGTGGATGTTAGATTTTCTTGATCATGATTAACATGAATTTATTAATTTTAGTTTGCACATTCTTATTATCTATACATTGCAAATTTTGTATATTAACTAAATATGGAGTATTGTGTATAATTTGTGAATTTATGAGTTGTGATTGGTTCATTAGAATTTATGAGACTGAAATAGATATATAGGGTATATGTATCGAACATAAACACTATGTATTTCTGAAACCCTAATCCACATTCTAGGGTTAGAATGAGAAATCGCATATGTGTCATATAATTGGCTTTCACTTAATACCTATTATAACCCTAACTCCATCTAGATAGGAGACCTAAACACTGTGATTTTCCCCAAAGGTGTGCACTGGATAATGAAACAAAATTCTTTCTAATGGTCCTTGAATTATAGGAATATTGCAATGTGATTCTAGACCTTAAAACACAATATTTTTTGTATGTGATGCATTCGGGTCGTTCTCATGTATAAAAATCTCAAGGAATTATATTGGTGATCTGGATTGAAGAAAGATGTATCTGAGTTTGTTGCAAGATGTAGTGTATGTCAGTAAGTAAATGAAAAATATCAAAGGCCCACTGGATATTTGCAACCTTTGCCTATACCAGAGTGGAAATGAGATCATGTTACTATGGATTTTGTAGTTAGATAACCCTATTCTTTTAAGAGAAATGATTCCATATGGGTTGTGTAGATAGATTAAAAAATACAAATCATCTTATTCCTATCATGATGACTTAATTTGCTGAATGACAAGCTCAAATATATGTAGATGAGATAGTTAGACAACATGGAGGTCTACTTTCTATTATATGAGATAGAGGTCCACAATTTACTTCTAGGTTATGGGATAGACTACATGAGACAATGGGACTCATTTGAATTTTAGTACCGCTTTCTATCCCCAGACTGATGGACATTCAAAGAGGAAAATACAAACCCTAGAAAACATTCTCTGAGCATGTGTTCTACAATTCCCGAGAAGTTGGGACTCACATGTTAGCATGATAAGTTTGCATATAATATTGGCTACCAATACAACCTTGGAATAACACCTTATAAACCTACATATGATAGGAATTGTAGATCACCAGTGTACTAGTATCAGACTAGTGAGAGACACATGTTGGTACTTGAGATAGTACAACAAACTTATGAGAATATCTTTGTCATATGCCAATAGTTGAAAGCTACATTAGATAGATAAAAGAGTTATGTAGACTGCAGGCTTAAATCCCTTGAATTTTCAAGTAAGGGATATAGTATATCTAAATATTTCTCCTTAGAATGGTGTTCTTAGGTTTGGGAACAGGGACAAATTGGCTCCTAGATATATGCGACCATACCTGATTCTACATAGGGTTGGGAAAGTTTCTTACCGACTTGAGTTATCACCTGCGTTAGAGAAGCTACATGTTTCTTTCTGGTTTGATGAGAAGCTACATGTTTCTTTCTGGTTTGATGAGAAGCTACATGGTGTATTCAATGTATATATGCTAAGGAAGTGTCATCTTGATATTGAAAAGATCTTCTATCCATCTAAGTACAGTTAGTAGATTATGTAACCTATGAGGAAAATCCAATTCAAATTATGGATAGGAAGATCAAAAGACTACGTAGACATGAGATACCTATGGTGAAGGTCTTATGAAGATATCATGGAGTTGAGGAAGATACATGTGTACTTGAGGATGAGATGTTCAGATGCCATACCAACATTTTCTAGTCTTTCTGGAAGAAATTCTACAGGAGGGGAGATTTGTAAGGAACCATTCCTAGATTACATCAAATCCTAGTCAAATCTTCATAAGAGTCATCCTTATTGATTTAGTTTTCTTTTAATTAGGTTGAATACTAATTAAACTCATAAATCTTATTTTCTTAGCTTATTTCCTTGGATTATTAGTTTTGTAGGGTTATAGACTAAAAAACCTACTTGCATGAAATCATTAAAAAACAAACATGATAATAAACTTGGTGTTAAGTATAACATTCTAGTAAACAAATTATATTATTTTGTATGTAGCTCGTATTATCCTGTATTTTAGATATATATTGGAGAACTCAAAATGGAATATTTATGAAGACTTTCAGAATTATCAGTGTTTCTTGAACCTATTGGTCGGTTGAGTTTTGTTAGGACAAAATCAGGCAACCATGCTATATAGATTGAAGTATAGCAGTGTAGTATTTAGTTTCTACTAATTTATTTACTTATTCAATATATTTGGAATACTAACAGTAGCTTGTATACATGATTTTAGATGACAAAATAAATTGTAAATCTTTTTGGAGTATTTTGATATCAGAATAGAACCTTTCGTAGACTGAGTTTCTTACCAAGAACAACTCGGCTGAATAGATTTTTTGGAAAAACAAAAAAGACAAATTATAATTTATTATACCAAGCCCCTTAATGAGTACATGTGATAGTATTAAGACTAAAGAACCTCCCATTCCCATCTTACAATATAGAGCCTCGAATTTCTTGAGGAGGTGGAGATCCCAGGGTTTGGAGAAAAAAGGTTGAAATTTTGGATTCTAAGGTTTTCTCTTTCCAAGGTTGGTGAATTTTGTTTGAATCATCAATGTTTGATAGTTTTTCTTTATCTCGTGTGTATATATTTCGTCATTCCACTAATTTTGATCAAAATAACTCAAATCAATCTCTTTTATCATTCTTTTTCTTCATTTCTTCTTCGTTTAGGTTCTTGAGAAAATAGGATCAAGAAAATTCTAAACTCTTTGAAGCTAGAATTTGATTCAAGATTAAAAGTAGCTGGGCTAAGAAATTAAGGTGCTTCACACCTTATGTGAGTGGTGTAGGTTCATTTGAAAACCCTTATTAAACTATAACCTTAAATCTAGTCATAAATATAAAATGGGTGGAAATTGAGCAACTCCAACAATGTATAGGACTGTTTTTCTTAGTTGATCTTAGACATGATTATTATCTTGATCCTTGCAAATGAATCAAGTGAATGTAAATTTTCTCAATCATTACTAATATAATTTATTAAATTCAATTTGTGTGTTCTTATCATCAATACATTACAAGTGCCAGATATTGATTAAATATGAAGTATTGTGTATAACTTTGTGAATTCTTGAATTGTGATTGATTCATTTGAATACATGCGATGGAAATGGATATGCAAGGTATATGCAATATGAATTGAAACACAATGTATCTTTGAATCTCTAATGCACATATTAAGGGGTTTTAGAATGCAAAATTTCATGTGTCATATAATTGCCTTTTATCTTCCTTAAAGTGAGTAAATACACTTAACTCCTATTATAAACCTAACTAACCTAGAGAGGAGCCCTCAACATTGTGATTTTACCCCGAGGTCTGCATTGGGGAAATGAAACAAAATTCCTTCTAGTGGTCTTTGAATTATGAAAAGAAATACCAGAGTGTGATTCTATACCTTGAAGGCTAGATCACCAGAATTTAGGAAAGATCTCAAGATGAGAGGCTAACCTAAATTATCTTTTGCAAAGTAAATGAAATTGATTGTATTGGAAATTCTACTGTGAGATTTGTGATCTTGATATGAAAGGAATTAGTAGGGATAGATTCTTTTAGAATCTCATGAATGATTCCCTAGCTTTGACATTTATGTCATTAAACCTATCTCATGTTCATGAGATGATATTTGTAAGGTTGAGAGGATTTATGCTCTTACCTAGACAATGTTTGGCAACTTTGAGGTAGACCAAATTCTGTTGATTATCTTAGGGTTTCTGGTTGGCCCTAAAAATTTTGTATAGTGAGTGTCTAGTCATTGAAATGAGAACCTGGCATGGCAACTTTTACTTGTTCAGGTACATATCAAGTAATTTTAGGGTAAACCTAACAATGAATCTTAACAAGACAAGATTTAATATTTAATTATCTATCTCGAATTACATGTTAGTTATATTTGTTATTTCATGTTCATTCTATGTAGTTTATATCTTCCATTACCTACATGATATTTGTAATTGTTTGATTTAGTATGAAATACACTTTTTTAATTAGTTTAAACATAATTATTTCAATACTAGTTTTATCTTGAATTTTTTTCACTCACTCAGTGTGCTGATAAGTGGTGATCTAAAGATCTTATTGCTACTGATTCAACTTTCATTGACCTAGGATTTACTCATCCACAATGATATTTTCTTCACCAACTAAGGTGGAGAATTATTTTCTTATTGTGGGTTATATGTATAGGTTGTCCCTGTACTAGGGAATTTTGGGAGGGTGTGTGTGCATGTAACGATGTACTTTACCTTGATCTAAGTTTCTTATGGAAATGTAATAGTATACATTTCTAATTCATGTTCTACTAGATTTTTATCTTGAACAATGATGACATCTAGGGTTTGATTTTATATAATCCAATGAATATGATTACAACTTTAGTTGATTGTGCCAACTCTAAAAAAGAAAAAAAATTACTTGAGTTTTTTTCATTTAATTGGATGTTTTGATTTAAAAATTTATTTGCTAATATGAGTATTAGTGTGGATAGTTTGGATAGCCTCATGGGGTCTCAGAGGTGGGGTCCCACTCAACGTGTCCTTCTTGACATCATTATTCCAAATGTTTTCTACTACACATGCCTTGATAACAGTAGTTGTGAATTTTATATTCAAGCCTCATTGATACTTAGGTTATAGACATCTGGCCAAGCTATAGTGTGAATGGTTTGTTTAAGGTCAACACCTCCCCAAAGGAAATTCCTAAAATTCCTATCTATGTCATTGGATACTGAGACAAGTAGAGGAAAAGAGGTTGCCCAGTAGAGATGAAATGCATGTAGTGCAGAGTTTGTGAGCTCAAGTCAACCTACAAATGAAAGCTGATGAGCTTTCCATCTTTCCATCTTAGAGCTAGTCTTTTTAAGAATAGTTGAACACAATTTTCTTAAGATTCAACCAGTGAAGAGTGGCAAACCTAGATATTTCATTGGAAGATTGCCAATATAACTCCCAGTTCATCCTCAATGAATTTAACCTCCACTAAGGAGATATATTATAGTACTCTTACCAGTAATAATGTTCATACTGGAAACCTTTCCAAAGATACTCAAAAGACCACTCAAGACAATGATCGAATCCTTATAAGCTTAAAAAAAGATCATATCATCAACACAGATGGCATGTCACACTTATAGATCTTAGAAGCTCGAATAGGAGTAAACAACTTATTTTCCTGACCATGTATGAGGATACAAGGAGACCCTCCATGGAAATCATACAGAGATAAGGTGAAACAAGGTCACCTTTACTACTACCTCACTCCAGTTTAAAATTGGTTGTAGGCACACTATTCACAAGAATTTGCATACTTTTTGTGTTGAAAATTTCTTCTATCCATTGGATGAGGCAGGTAGGAAAATTGATATTGTCAAAGATACAGAACATGTACTTCCAGTTAATGGAGTCATACACCTTCATCAAGTCCATCTTAAGACACATCATGCAATTAGAACTCGTCATAATGTTATTAATGAGTTCATTAACCAAGAGAGTAGACTCACTAATATACCTACCTTTAATGAAAGAACTTTGAGGAATATCAGTGGTACTAGACAGAATGTGCTAGATCCTATTGGCAATAACTTTAGATGAAATTTCTTAACAAACATTGCATGATGCAATTGGACTCCAATATTAAATTCTAGTGGCATTCTTGATCTTTAGAATAGAAGTGAGGTATGTCCTCTTCACTTCTTTTGATGTACAACCACTCGAGAAAAAAACTGAATAACTCTTGTAACATCATTACCAATTATATGCCATAATTTTTATAGGATTCAAAGTTGAAGCCATTAGGACCTGGATCTTTGTCTCCATTGGCTTCACTAAATAACTCTTATAGTCTCTTGGTAACAAAGGCCCTAATAGAATCAAATTGATTATTTTTTGATGAAGGTAGCTTCCAATTGATATCCCACTAATAAGTAGTTGAACCTTATTCACAAAACAACTTACTATATAAATCAAGAATATGGCATTAAAAATGATCAATATCAATGCAAATCTCTCCATCAATGAGCAAGCTTCTAATAACATAATTGTGTCTCTCACTTTTGAGAGAAGATTAGAAGAACTTGGAATTATTGCACCCAACATTATCCACTGAATGCACAATTTTGTTTCGAATAAGAGATTCTTCATCCTAGTAAGATTTAATGGCCTCATTTTGAGCTTCTGTAGAAGAAAAGTGGAGGAAGAAGTCACTAGGATTACCATCGCATCTTGTTTGAGCTAAGTATGCTTCAACTTCTTTCATTTTTCTAGTTTCATAGATATCACCAACATCTTTTTATTTCACCTACAAAGAGAACATTTGACATTTGTTTAACTTTGAACGACTCTTAACATGTGATTTCCCTCAATCTCAGTATTTCAAGACTCCTCAACTATTTCAAACCATCAATGTTAGTCCATGCATTAATAAACCTAAAGGGGGTCTTCTTAAAGTCACCATTATTGTCAAGGTGAACTGAAAGAAGCCAATGATCACTATGAACAGAATGTAGGTTGACTCCCTAGAGTTGAAGGAAATCATTAATACAATTGTTATTGAAACTGACTCTATCAATCTTCCCCATAACTAACTTATCCCCATCTTGTGTGTTGTCCCAGGTATAGTTGGCTCCCCTAAGACTCATTTATATCAGGTTAGCATTATTAATGAAGTCATTGAAAGGATTCATCAATCTATATAAAGGTTCATCTCTTCCAAACCTATCAGAGGCAAACCAAACAACATTGAAGTCTCCAGTAATAATATAATGATTATCACCCACATTAGAGCTAATGTCCATCATTCGATCATAGAGAACAACCCTTTTACACTCTGGGTTATGACCATATAAAAATAAGAAAAAAATACCTTTATCAGAGAGGATAGTACAATGGATGAATTTCTCTTGTTCAACAATTCTAGTGATGGTTTTATCTTCCCTACTCCAGGAGATGACGACCCTCCCAAGGGGATGATAATTGTGATTTGAGATCTAAGTAGTAGAATCATCAACATTGTTCATGACTTTATTCGTCTTTCTTCTCCTAATCTTACTTTACACAATGCAAACCAGCAAACTACTATTATTCACAATAGATTATCTAACCAGCCCTTAATGCCCAGTCTTATCAAGTCCTAAGACGTTCCATGACATAATAGATGTATCAACCATTAGGAATAAAAGTTGGGGTACTTCCAATCAAAGTTGAACTTTCATTTCTTGAACTACCCATTTGAGTATTAGGGAGTTCTAGAGCTCTATAACTATTAGGAAAAATTGGAATTACATTGACTATATGTTGAGGAACCTTAGAGTTGTATCTTGGAGGAGATATATTCTTCCTATTTTTCCTATTCCACTGTTAATCAGTACCAACCATACTTTGAACTTTTTTTTTGTCTCCTTGCTTTCCTCCTTAGACTAATTAACAATATGAGTGTCAAATGGTAGACAATCATAGAATGTCTCTCATGCATTCAGAATTCTATGTTCTCCAACTTGAGCAGGTCAATAAATAGGATCATGTGGTTTAGCATAGTCTCCTTGTCCATGACCAATTATCCCACAAAGTTTATAGAAAGTTGAATTATGTTCATATTCAAAATGGATAGAATCCTCAATCTCATCATCAGTAACAAGATTCATCTCACTAGGTAACTACGAGGATGCATGTATAAGCACTTGGATACATGTAAATTTCAATCTCCTTAGTTTCTTTGTTAACAAATCCCACCTCAGAGGAGTCCCAAGATAACCTGCCAATGATGCTAAACATTTCCTCATCCTAGATATCAAGAGGAGGTTGTGAATACACACCCAAACTGACACTTATGTGAACTTCACTTTCCCCAATGACTTTCCCCTCTACCATTTTTTAAGGATCACATGCTTACCAGCCACAAACCATGGGCTTGACTCAATAACAAGCTTCACATTCTCTAGATTTGAGATTCTGATAACAATGAAATCATTTCCACAAGGCTATATCTTAAAATCCCCTTTAGATTTCCAAATCATCTAGAGATGTTGGTACAAGGTTGGCCAATGAGGCTTGATGCCAATAAAGTATCCCACAACTATGTCTACCCACTTGACAATGTTTCTCTCTAAAATGGATTTAGGATACTTGATGACACCGTCTACCAACTCAACATTGTATCTCTTGAGCAATGGGTCATGGTCTTCCTTTTTCCCAAACTGATATGTCTTGTCCTTTGTGATATCTTCCACTACAAAACCTTCTCTTCTCCTTTGGTATCTAATCTAATGTGGGAGTGGATGAGGAGCTACATTCTAGATTTGTGGAATGGGAATGAAAGGGATCTGCGTCAAGGTAGAGGTGATTTGGATATGGGTGTGTATTCTTTCTTATTAATTTACAATCAAGGATGTGGTGATTGAGCGCATACATGTAATTTCATGGCTTTATTCTCATGCCCAATATAATAGTCAGATTGTTGTCTTCAATACATGGTCAACAATTTGAATTGTGAGAGGAAGGTATGAAGGAGACAAGAAGGAAAATATGAGAAGGATTTATTTGCATATTACCATCTAGTCAATGTTCATTCAACTTAAAATAAAAAAGATAAGAATCTTTATTCACATGTGAAGCCCCACAATGAATGACAAAATATAAATCATGATCTAGAGGTTTGATATGCGTGTCACCTTTGCATTTCTAGGAACTATATTATCTTTAGCACTACATTATTGAGTGAACTATCTTTGGCACTGTACAACTGAGTGGAGTCCTTAATCCATGGACTTGAGAACAACGTTGCGTCATTTCAAGGGCTCTTATTTCAGGGTACACCTATTTGCTTTTCTTCCATAAAAAGAGCATATTTTCTGTGGTAGTCATTGTGATTAGGAGGCTAATATTAGGATAACTACCAAATAATCTCAGGATGCCTCATGACTTAGCATGCAGTTTTAAATGAAAATATGTGTACCCCATTATTTACAAAAATGTTGGGTCATATATGTTGTACCAGCACTAATTACATGCGTCGGTATATATAGTGTAAACCAACTCCAAACACATGGTGCTAGGATAGGGTGATGGTATTAGTAGGATTCCTTGTAGTGGGTGTAGGTCGATCCTAGTTTTGAGGTAGGTGATGTCTATATGAAGGGGTTTCGTAGGTAGGTGATGTTTGTGTGACCATCCTGTTGTATTAAGTGAAATTTATGTATACAGGTAGTGGTAAACTCGTTCTTATACCCTCAGGTCTAGGTGAGAAAGTTTTATAATATTGTATATATTCGATTTGATATTTTGACATGTGTGGTTGTCCTTTATTGCACAAGTTATATGAGTTTTAATCTATATGCCCAAGTTTTTTTTAAATCTCTTTTATGACTATGTGATAGTGATACCATGTTTTAAATTGTATATGTGATAGTGGAAGGTTATTATAGGAACTTGAGACTTGTTGACATCCACCTCTGATGTTTGAGTATCTTGGAACCGTGTTCTTGTTATGATGATATACATTGATAATGATTGTTGGTTTCAAATCAGATTTTGTTTTGAGTAATCTATACTTGTGACAGTGGGACATCACAAGTTTTTGGTATCAAAACCCAAGGTCGTTGAATCTACCAGGATGTAAAGTTAAATTTTTGTTGGCTTTTCTCATGAGTCCATCATATCTAACTATTATTTATGGTTATGCATATATGTTTGGACATCCTGAAGAGCATATAGAGAGTAGCTCAGTTTCTCTAGGAGGTGGCGAAAGGCAATGTGTACCCAAGAGAAGGGTATGTAATATGGAGCTTGAACGGTCTGAGGTAGCACTATTGGACCTGAAAATTCTTGTCCATCTATCTTTTCATGCCATGTTTGAAAAGATGATCTCGACATTTTCTCAATTCATTGAGAAATTACTAGCTCTTGTACTAAGGAACCTCTTCATATGTTGATTCCATGGCCTCAAGTAAGATGTTTGAAAGGTTGAAGCATGTGAGGGAGATGGAATACATAGGGTACAATGGATAAAAAAATACAATTTTGGTTGACTTAGTTGGAGAAGGCTTTCCCATTGTTGGATATACCAGTGTAGGATAAAGTGAATCATGAAATATTAAAGGGGAACATTAGCCAGTGGTGGGACATTGAGGAGGATAAATGACCCACTGAGGTCATCATGTAGACAAAGTTTGGGAGGAATTTTAAGAGTTGATACTTCTCTCAATCCTATATAGATGGGAATATTACATAGTTTGAGTAGTTGAGACAAAGGATGATGAAAATAAACAAGTAATGTATATGATCTATAGATCTATTGATTTTTTTCAACTTAAGGCAGTGATAAAGAAGGAAAAGGTCAAGAGGTATAAGAAGGAGTTGAGTGTCGATTTGGCTAGGTTGTCATTGACCTCATGAGAAGTGTCCACCTTAATGGAGTCTGTGATGAGGATTGAGACGATGGCTATTGAAATTTGTGACCACAATACCAAGAGGAAGCCCAGAAAGTCATGTGATTTTTTTTGGTCCATTGAGGCAGTAGTTTTGACTGTCATAGTAAAGCACCACTGCATCAAATCCCCTTACACAACAACAAAGACAATGATCACCAAGTAAGGGCATAGATCGAGGACTTCTACCATATAGATTATACAATTTGAGGTCTAAATCATTAGTAGGGCCATATGGGTCACACACCTCCCCACAAATGATGTGCTTCCATATTTACCAACTAGGAAACTTGAGGATGTTTTTCCAGCAAATGAACCATGAGATGTCACAACATCAAGGGAGGATCCATCAATGCTCTCAATAGCACATTGGTAGTGGCAGTGGAGGTCATGTCCAACCTTTACAAGCGCGATTGTCTAGATCTATAGGAAGAAGCCAAGGATGAGGAAGATCATACCCAACTACTCAGTTCTAATCCATGAGTCAACCTAAGGGAGTTGAATCTTTTATTGGTCAGATGGAGCTTTTTTGTTCTAACTTGTTTACATCTAGACATATAGCTATTCTGGTTGACTTGGATGCTATGCACTCATTTATCACCAGAGAGGTGATTGTATCTTGTAACCTTCCTATTAGTTATCGATGCAAATCTCTTTTTATTAAAACACTTTTAGTTGGCTCTACAATCATGCGAGAGGGGTGTCCATCTTGCATTCTCATTTTCTATGAATGCAACATTCAAGTGGATCTCATGCCACTCGATATGCATGGATTCAACATGATCCTTTTTATGGATACCTTAGAGAAGAATAAGGTAGTGTTGGGTTGTAAAACAAAGGTTGTTGGATTTTGGGAGGGAGATGTTTCTTGGCCACTTTAGGGAGATCAGAAGATTCCTCCTACATGCCTTGTTACTACAGCAAAAATACACTTTAGTGGCATTTGATTTATAGACATTTGCTAAAAATGCATGTAAACATTTCACTTTTCTGGTTTTTATTATCCAAATACCGGTACAGGGCCAGGTGTAAGAGCAAAAGTTGGAGTGCACTACTACTGGCTTTCTAAATTTGTGTAGTGGAGGTTTATAAATGCCAAGTTGTTCTTTTTCTAAACGCGTGGTATTTTTTCTTTTTGATAATTGGTATACCGCGTGGCGTGTGAGACCCGCCCAATGAAAATTCCAATTTTGGATTGTTTCCTGTTAGCTTTCCGATTTCGAGCGCCTCCCCCCGCACCCTAATTCTTTCTTTTCCTCCACCCAACGTCGAACCTTACCCCATCTGTTCTGGTGTAGGTCATCATTGAATAAGTCAATCCACTCTCATCGCCTCCTATGAATCTCCGTTGCACTCTTTTTCCTAATCGATATGGTCTCCATGATGGCCATCAGAGCCACCATGCCTAAAGGATATGCAATGTCCTACCCAGTGGATAAGGATCCCCTGCACAATGGATGAGCCGTCGTGAGGATGAAGTGTTAAACTTACTCTTGATTTCCTATTAAGCATCGGTATGTCATCCCCCATCGGACCCTACTCCCAATAATTATTTCCTTTTGTTATTTTGTATCAATCGTCACTTTAGCAATTCCGCAAACAACTCTAGCAACTAGACCAGACTGGTCATGAAGACCTCTCTATCATGAGTGTCCACCATTCCACACATAAGGCCCTACTCTCCTCCCAGATTTAGATACCAGTGACAGTTTAACAAGGCTAGTATTCAATGTTGCCGAAGAGAAAGGTGAATCCTACTGTGAGCTTCCTCATTCATCAATGATCAAATTTTGTTTGTAACTGATATTCTTAATTGGTACTAAAATCTCAACGTCATTCCCCCAACAATTTTCAAACAGTATATAATTCGTTCACCAACTATTACACTATCACTTCTAACTATCATGTTCAGTTACCATACATTTAAGTCATTGATTTAGCAATTTGGATTCTACGCACTAACGTAACATAAACAAATTTGTTTTCTATCGTTAAGTTTCGTTTCCATGACTCAGTATATTAAAAAAATGGAGTACCACTTCGTGATCTTTTAAAAGGTATGCATCCAAATTTCTAGTCAAGTCATGGCCTCCACATTTCTGTAAAGTTCTGCACGAATTGATCCTTGCAATTGTTCATGCGTTGTTTCTAAAAATGATTTGATTATCTGTGGCTTTTGAACATTTGTTGTTGGTTCACAGCAACGAGTATGTTTCCTATTAAGTATTTTTTAATCAGATTTTATTTTATAGAACACTAATTAACTCGGCTGAAACAATTATCAATGACGAGCAGAAATGCAAATTTCTTATTGCCATAAGAGGAGGGTGCAACAACAATGTTCTCCTTTTATATTAGAAAAAAAAAGAAACTAATGAATATACCTCTTCCATAATGTTTCAAGAATAAAACATGTGTCTTTCACATGTGTATGATTTTTGAACATCACGTCAGTTTCTGATTTTCCAAAGAAAATCCGCCATATAAAAATGTTAACCTAGACATAATAGATATTTTAGCACATGTATGTCACTGTTACATTATAAGTTCTTGGTGAATTCAAGAGGCGTCACACATTTACTATCAATTGCAGTAACATAGGTACAGATATATATGAGCCAATGATAAAACATGCACAATGTGACCACAATACACACTACAACGATATGTATTGAACATGCTAGTTCCAAACTATACATGGTTGTATCTTTTCTATCAGTTCTATGTAAATATAGTTGCTCATTTCAGTTTTACAAAGAAAGTTAGATCAATGGCATGTCATGAATAATGTGGTCCATGCTTACTACTTGTTTAATTGGAAATGAGCCATAGTGAATGGATTTGTACCAAGGACCAACAGTGGTTGGACTAGAGCATGTTCTTTTAGTAAATTTTATTATTATATGATAAATAAGCTATTCTTTAATTTATGTACATCCAGTGGAAATCTTTGTGGATGGTTGATACCTTATAAAAGAGCATTTATAATGCATGCCTTAGGGTTTAGTGCATAGGAAAGTGTTGTGGATCATCAATTGAGTGTCCATTATATAAAAATGGTTTTTAATACACTATGTTACCTCTAAATAATTGAGGACGTTAGGTCCTTTCAACACCTCGTGTACATAACATGGAGAGACACCATGATGTGACTTTTTTCTTACCTTTAATTCCCCACAATACAGATTATGTGTTTGGTCTTATTTGTAGTAGAATAAACATTATAAATCCATTTAGCATGTACAGAATTTGTGCTTCTGCTTTATGCATACTACATTTTTTCAATTATGTTATATAGTTCATCATTTATTGTCTTTTTGTAATATTTTTCTATGTGAATAATTATGTATGTGGCTTTAGCAAAGACACAACATATTAACTCTATTGGAAGTATTATATAATCTATGCATTTAAGTTTTTGTATGACCGATACTATGTAGGTTATGGTCAGTAAACTAGGTGACAAAATCATTGTGTTTCTTGATTCAAAGACATGAGTTGGCCCACAAAAATTATATAGGAATCTTGTAAGTTTTTTCACTGACATTTTGTACAATTTACAATATATGTATCTTAATTTATTTTACTATAAAGTAATAAGGGAAGATATTCTTATGATTGATTGAAGTGTGTTGTGCCTTCTTCCATAAGACTTCACTATTGTGATAAATCTCTATCATAAAACCATTAATGCTCTATAGGAACAACAATATTAGTACATACATCTCGTTACATTCTCATGTTTTCAAGAAATATAAGTTCATTACATATATAGTTCTAGTACTTCTTTCAGGTAACTTAATAACAAGAATTGCACAAGAGGGAAGTGCATAAAGTGAGTTCCAACATTGGATTGAAAGTATGGACCATATTCTTCCACTTGGAGAGTAATACATGTCCACTACAATTCCTATTTTTATACAAGAAACTTGTATGTGGAAAAAGGTAACACAGACATATGAAGAAAATATAAGATTTTAACATAATATGAAGTAGGAACTTTATTTTTACAATGAAACTTTGCTAAATTATCTACATTGGCATTGACGTCTTTGTGCATGTGATAAATCCTAACCCCAATTATTTCCAGTTTAGGATACATATCATCTCTCTCTACTATTCCATCTTAGGCCAATTTCTCTATCTTTCTTTTAGGAGCTTACTAACTTGTGTGAAGTTTGTCTCTATATCTACCTTCTCGAATATGTGTTTCCTTGCAAGATCTAACACTGAACTCCACAACTACAACCTCACCTTCCAATATTTTTGTAGACTGGTCTTCTTTTCTTTGGCCATCAGATAATGCCCATTATTATTTTTGCCTAATGATACAATGGTTCAATTATCATTTTTGACATGATATATATGTTGAGTTACACCCAACTAGCTACTGGGAGTTTCCATGACATGATCCTCTTAATTCTAGTTACCCTTTATCTACTCACTATCATTGTCCATACATTCTCTATTTAGGGTAAATTTGTTATTGATTATCAGGTACATATTTGATTATTTTCTCCTTTTGTTATGATGTTAATACCCTTTTGGTCATGCTCTTAATAGCATTGGCCTTTACAACACACAATGTTAAATATGTTTGAATTTTATTATTTTGCACATGCTAATGACTTCCATTCTCAACTCCCTATATTATAGAACATTACATGATTTTTTGTTAAAAAAACTCTGTTATTTTTTCTCTAGAAGGCTAATGCTTGTGGATCCTAGAGTGAATCAGTAGGAAATGATGTTGGGAGAACTTGTACTAGGAGCTTGTGTAGGTGTATGAACACGGTTCAAGTGGACAAAGAGGGTATAATGGTAGGCACCACTTCCTTGATAATGGGGATGATCTTGGTAAAGAATTTTCTCTCTTCTCTTAAAAAGTAGTTATCAATGTTTTATGAGCTTTAGTGGTTTTTAGGCTAGCAACATTTCAGTGTGATTTTTTTATCACAACTACCACACATGTTCCATAATACTTATTCTAAAATGTGTACGTGTTAAGTTTAATTACAAGTGTTGACAACCATGCCAATGTATTCTCCTCAAATTGTGAAGGAATCGGAAGAGTGTTTTACAAGTAGATGAAGGAAGTTACAATTCTTGGTATGATCTTGTATTCATTTACGTACACACACATATATATTTTTTACCTTGTTATCAATCATAAAGGTTTGATGTATTTCTTACTCATATATATATTGATTTTATTTTGCATCTGATGCAGTTCCTACTCATACCATTACATTCTTACTGTTCATAAAGGTCTCCTACAACATTTCTTCTCTACCTCTCATCTAGCTAAGCATGAGGAGCTACAAAAGGTCATCAACATGGTCGTAGGTCCTCATGTCGCCTATGTTCTTCCCTTGGAATACATGCTTCTACTTAGTTACAGTGGCCCTTTTGTGGCCAATGCAACGTTGTAGGAGTATGTTATTTATGACCTTGTCTTGTCACAAAGAAAGTCAAACAAGGAATAGGAGCATTTCCAACTAAAAACTACTTACACTAGCCTTGAGAAATAAGTTCTTTCCCAATAAGTGACATTTCTAAGACAAACAAACCCAAGTTTAGTATAAACTATCTCGATGTATCTTAAAACCTATCCATATTTTATATATTCATCAACTAGCTCTTGCAATTTAGCACTTAATTACATTTTAGCCATTCATATCTTTGTGGCAATGTGGGTTCCAATGTTTATTAATTATCATGACTTTCTCTTATATAGATAACAATCAAGGGAAAAGGTTTATATTCATCAACTAGTGATTCTCAGGAACTTTTCCAATCTACAATGGTTGAAGTTGTTTTTGCCTATGACTATTTAGGGTTCATTTAGATGATGAACACCGTCTTTGGATGTATATACACATGGTTCATATGGAAAGAGAAGGTATGATGGTGGGAACTACTTCGTTGATAATGTGGATGATCTTGGTAAGGAATTTTCTCTCTTCTCTTAAAACATTTTTATCCATCTTTTATGAGTGCTTATTGTTTCCAGGCCAACAACATTCCTATGTGATTGCTAATCACGACATCCATACATGTTCTACAATTTTTGCTTCAAGATGTGTTTGTGTTTAGTCTAACTACAGGTGTTGATAGTGGTGTCCATGTCATCTCTTATATTTGTCTCTAGGAATGATGTTGGTATACTGCCTTCATGTACTTGCATTTTTCCTTATCTTATATGATCTCTATAGGATTTTTAGGTAAGTTACTTTTTGTCCTTTGTAGGCTTTTGAAATATGGACATAAATCTATATTGTGATTCAGGTTTACACTAAATCCCCTCCCTCCTTCCACTTGCAAAAGTTGACCACATATAGACTGACAAGATGTACATAATCGAATATCATATGGACATTGTATAAACATTAATTGTAACTACATAGAAAAATCATCTAGTTTGGTGTATATTCATCAATTGACTGACCGCTTGCATGTTTTGAATGTTTAGGGAAATACAGTTGATGTAGTTGGTTCATTCAAGGGCCTCAAACATACTAGACAGATTATCAAGGACTATCTAGTTAATGTAATGCATCCAACATATCACATCAAGGAAATTTTAGTATATAGTGTTTTTATCTAAATATCTTTGTTTAGATGTAATGGTTTTTAAATGTCACTCTCAGATTAACATTCCTTATTTTTAGATAATAACTATAAATTAATAAAATTCAGTGACAGTGAGTGAGTTGGACACAAGGGAGTTCATTTCCTTTTCATACAAAATCAAATGCTAAAGTATAATGTCAAAAATCATAGTTCCCGCTAATGTTGGGATCATTTACTAGTTATCTTATTACAATGCCTATTGTTTGTATTTTTCTTGATCATTCTTATACAAAAATGTGACACACAATTGGATTAATAATGAAAATTTAGACAAGACTTTGTTCAAGGGGAAAATCTCCTTTTCCTAGGTGGAGATATCATGTTTTTTGAAGAGGGCCAAGTGCTTATGTTTCTATGATGGAAGAATTGATCCTTGTAAGGTTTTCATGTCTACCACATTTCCACATTGTTGTCAAGTTCGTTGACATCCTCACAATGATTGACAGGAGTTCCAGTAACAAGCTTGAGAAGAATCCAAATTCATGAAGAACCTTTGTGCATGATTTGTAAAGATAATTTTTCACCAAGCCCAAGTTCTTGGTGTTAGGTCAACACTCAGTAAGATACAAATCTGTGAACATGCATGTATATACTAATTCATTATATGGTCAAAGGATATACACATTATTGTACATAGCAAAATGTTGTATGAAAGAGCATCTCATGTGTGTTGTATTTAATGAAAGGGGCAAGGTAAAATGTCCTCCCCTTGTAATTCGCATTTGATTATATATAAAATAGGTTGATATTTAGAATCTATATTTTGAAATGTGAGTTAAAATTGCAAGTGGCATTCATTCAAAAATCTAGATAGTAAACCAAAAACTGAATCATTAAAAGCGATGAAAATGTCATTTTATATAATAATTATTCCATTATAGTGGCATTTTTATATGCCATCATACACAACAAGAACAATTAAATACGACATCCTAATACACAATAGTGGAATTTGTATAAAAGCCAATTGATGATATAGAGGCATTTGTATAAATTCTAATTAGTGTTATAGTGGCATTTATATGGCATTTATTGGACGCCATTAAAGCCATATATTTAGTGGCATTTAAAAATTATGCCACTACCTATCTAGTGGCATTGGTACTAGAGGCATTTTTTAAGTGTCAACAAATGCCACTAAATACTTTTAGTAGCATTTATATTTTTCTAACGACATTTCTCAAATTCCACTAATGGGTATGTTTGTTGTAGTGCGTGTCAGGAACTATAGTAGAGAAGTTGATGAGACATTAGAAGATTCTCCATACATGCCTTGTATTAGGCTTTCTTGGCACACATGGTAGATACTAAAGTGGTGAGACCTTGTATCTAAGATGTAGATGTGGTGTCTAAGCTTAAATATGTATTTTACTCGCCCTTAAGAAATTGACTTTGTGATCATTTAATTCTTGAAAGACAATCCATAACGCAAAAACCATATAGGATGGGATCTACAAAAATGAAGTTGAACAAACAATTGCCTGAGTTGTTAGATAAAGGTTTCATATAGCTGAGCGCATCCTTGTTGGGTGCTCCAATGTGGTTCATCAAGACAAATAATGGTTCTATAAGGTTATGTATAGATTATTGACAGTTGACTAAGGTCATAGTGAAGAATATGTACCCCTAATTGAAAGTTCATGATTTCTTTGATCAGTTTGAAGGTGCTACAATTTGTTCAAAAATACATATAAGGCCAGGATATCACTAGAGAATTAAGGAAGAAGAAATACCTAAAATAATATTGTGTACTAAGTATGGCATTTAGCTAACCAATGCACATGCAACTTCTATGAACCCTGATGAGTATGGTGTTAAAAAATATCTGGATCGGTTTCTTATAATCTTTAAAGATGATATTTGATGTGCTTCAAGGATCAAGAAAAACATGAACTGCATATCTATTTGATGTTAGAGCAACTAAGGTGACACCATTTATGAGTTTTGGTTGATAGAGATTTCTTTCCTTGCTCATGTCATATCCAATAGATGGATTTGTGTGGATCTCAAGTAGGTTGAGTCAGTGCTGATGGTTGAACAACCCAAGACACCGACCGAGGCATAGTTCT
The DNA here is from genome assembly GCA_963693085.1 of Alisma plantago-aquatica. Taxonomy (NCBI): domain Eukaryota; kingdom Viridiplantae; phylum Streptophyta; class Magnoliopsida; order Alismatales; family Alismataceae; genus Alisma; species Alisma plantago-aquatica. Next base: position 645,140,251 of record OY856409.1, on the reverse strand, counting down.
CTTAATTTATCTATTATAGGTGGTTTATTAAGAGATTTGATGTTATAGACTTGTCACTGACCACCAGGATGACCAAGAGGGAAGTGACTTTTGAATGGATGAACTAATGTCAAGAAAGCTTCCAGCTGTTGAAGGAGAAGTTAACACCAACTTCCAATTTTAATGTTTTAAAAACTAGAAAGGGATACATTCTCTTTTGTGATGCGTCAAAATAAGGGATTGGATGTGTGTTGATGCATGATAATCGTGTAATTTCCTTTTCTTCTTGTTTTATTAAAAAGCATGAGGGGAACTACTTAACACATGATATTGAGCTAGAAGCAATATTCTTGGTGTCATAGATGTGGAGACATTATCCTTATAAGGATAAGTGCCAAATATTCACAGACCACAAGAACCTTTAAGACCTCTTCTCAAAGAAGAATATGTGTATGAGGCAAAGAAGGTGACTTGAGTTAGTCAAAGATTACAACATCATGATAAATTATCACTCAAGGAAGGCAATTGAGTGATTGATATGTTGAATAGAAGGTCATCAACATCATATTGTTCATTAGCTCCAACACAGTTATATTCTTAGGTCTATAAAAGGAGGGACATGATAGTGGATCTAAACACATATGGAAGTCACCATACTTGAGGGATTTTTGTCTTGTAAACAAATAAAACTGACATTAATACAACAAATCAAAGATGTTCAATGGGATGATAATGTGATAAAGGATATGAGGTCAGATATTGGCACTAGGAAGCATAATGGATTTCAAGAGTAAGAAAACATGACATTATGCTATCATAACAGGATGGAAGTTCCTAATGTCGATTTCTTAAGGAAGATGTTGATTGAGGAGGCACACACTTTAATGTACGCAATGCATCCTGGATCTACAAAGAGTACCATAATTTCAAGGATCTGTATTGGTGGCCTACATTAAAAGGGATGTAGAAGAATTCATGACTAACTATCTTACCTATCAGTAAGTCCAAGCAGAGCATCATAAGTTGACAGGAACATTGCAACCCTTGCCACTTCCAGAGTGAAAGTAGGATCATGTGACCATAGACTTTGTGGTTTCTCTTCCTATGATGACTAAAGGTCATGATTCCATAATTGTGGTTATCTCACTTTTTGCCTATTAAGACCACCTATACCATAGAGAAGCTAGTACATATATGCATTGATGAGATAGTACATTTCCATGGGGTACCTGTAAAAATAATATCTGACAGAGGACACCAAAATTTACAAGTAGGTTCTAAGATTACAATGTTGGATACATAATCAAAGTTCAACACAATGTTTCATCCATAGACAAATTATCAATCAAAGAGGGCTATAAAAATTCTATAAGATCTATAGAAGTCATGTGTTCTCCAATTTCTTGGAATTTGGGATGTTCATGTTAGTTTGATTGAATTCACCTATAAGAATAGTTTCCATAGAAGCTTGGACATGACACTATATGGAATTTTAATGGGATACGGTGCAAATCACCTCTTTGTTGGTATGAGGCAAATGAATATTAGCTACTAGATCCTGAGGTGGTTCAACAAACAATAGCAAAGATAAAAGTGACCAGGCAACAGTTGAAGGCAACACATGATAGACAAAAGTCTTACACAAATAACATACCCCAAACACTTGAGTTCTAGGTGGGATAAAAGTATCCTCAAGGTTTCACCATGGAAAGGAATCCTGACATTTGAAAAGAAAGGTAAGTTGAAACCTATAGGAATGGGGCCTTACCCTATTGTTGCTCATGTCCTAAAGGTTGTGTACAGGTTGGGGATACCACCTGAGCTGCACAAACTGCACAATGTGTTTCACGTAAGTGTCATCTAGAGACATAGTAGACTATCCAAACATTTGAAATTGAGCTTGATGATGATATATCCAATGTTGATCTTAGACAAGCTTGTGTATAAGTTAAGGAAGAAAGACATAATGCTAGTGAATGTATTGTGGAATTACTGTGGTGTGGAAGAAGCTATGTGGGAACTCAAGAAACAGATTTGTAGGAAGTACCCAACCATGTATTCATATGATATTAGGGGCCAAATACCTATTAGGTATTTATAGTTGTAAGACCCTTGACCAAGATTACCCTCATAAACATGATTTTTAACTCCATTATGTGTTTAGATGCACTAATTACATGCTCATGGTTTGTGCAATTAGTTGGTAGAAGTTTTGTTTGTGAGTGTCTACATGCAAGTTCTCCATGTTAGAGGGCCTTCTTATAATTTTCTCTAAGCATGATATCTCTTACTTGGTTTTGGTTGGGTGGAATCATATCACCTAATTAGGTATCTTGCCTTTCCATCGTTCATAACTGATGGAGGTTCCCTATCCTTACATCAACTAAGGACTGATGGAATGATCTTGCCTTCTCATTAACCGGGAACTGATGGAAGCAGTCTTCCTAGTTTCCCATCTAAGTTTCATAGGTTATCGGGGATGCTTGATGAAGACCTGTAGAAACTGGTCCATCATCAACCTGTGACCCTTATCTAGGCCATCCATTAGTGTGTGGTGGAGCCAGTTGGTAGTTGACCCATCATTAGTTGAGGACTAATAAGAGCTAGATAGTGGCTGCTAGCCCCCCATTAGTTGACAACTGATGAAAGAGTTGACCAGCTAGTCCCCCAATTGGAGTTAAAACCAATCACCATGACTAATGAATAGCCCAAGTGATGGAGTGTTTACTAATAAAAGTTCTAAGTTGGAGACCAATGGAACAATTGGTTCTTGGGAACCAATGGTATTCCAAGATGTGTCTACTAATGGGTTTATAGTGTGTGAATTGATGACAGACAATGATGGGAGATCAAGGCCCTCCTTTGATGGAGCGACAAATTGATGAAGCCATGTAAGCATAAACCGATGGCCTAGTAGCTTTGACCACCTTTTCTCTCTTCTATGGGGATTTATATATCCCCTTGATCCTCCTCCCTCACCTCATTTTCTCTAGTTGCGTCAAAGAAAGGAAGTAGTTATGATACACCAACAGTTAATGCCATCTATTGATGCCAACTGATGAAAATCTTGGCTTCATAAACCTTCATCAAAATAGTTGTTTTCTTCTCTTTCTTTCATGAGTGAGGATCAACACCCCTTCTTGTATCTTCTAGACTGAGATCCATGTAAGTTGAGTTTTTATTCTCTGTAATCTCACCAATCCATCACCTTCTTCATCCTTTAACTTTTTTATTGATGTTTCTCTTTTAGGTTTTTGACTATGTTGATGTTTCTCTTTTAGGTTTTTGACTATGTTTAGTCTTGTTCCCTATTTTCTTCTCTCCTTTTTTGCTAGTTGTTTCTAGATCATGGATCAGTGCTCAAACAAGCAGTTTATGTAGAAAGATCAGATATTTGGAAGAATCACAACCTCCTCACCATGGGATCATCGTGGAGATTAATGTACACATATCAAGATTTTATAATTTCCTATTTGAGTGGACTTGTTTCCACTATTTTTAAGGTGAGTCATATAACATTTGATTCATTTAGTACTTATATTATACATGCAAATCATTATTACCTTAAAACGCTAAAAGGTGGAATCTTGTACTACTCTAAGATGATATATAGAGGATTTAATTGTTCTCTTTAAACTGTACAAGAAGTTCCATGTGTCTAGAAACCTGATCGTCTAGCACGTACATGCATATGTATAGTTCATGATGAAAGAATGAACTTAAAGGTAATACTTTTATAAGTCATTGATGCCCTATGAGTATATGGGATGTAAATTGTATGCTACCCTTGTTGTCAGAACATTTCTAAGAATGATTTAGTACCCTTTCCTAGCTTTTATGCTACTGAAATTTATGTTAGAATATAACTATCTTGTGGGTCTGATGTGTTCTTTCTTATGCTTTAGAGTGTGTACTTTTTATACTTGAAAAGAGAGAAGTATTCTAATGACATAGTCTGATAACCTTCAAGGTATCTAATGGGTAAACTTGACTTTTTCTCTCTCCTCTAGTATACTCTTTCTCTCATAAAGTGTCCTTCTAACTCAATTGGATATCGAATTTTTTAGTTTGGATGTTGTCATACCCCAATATGATGACACAAATGTCTGATTTTTGAATATGTGACTTTAGTTTGAGATTTGAGCCAAGTATTGTTCTTTAATACATCACCTTCTTTCAACTCAATTTGAACCACATTAATGTGATCACCTTATTCTCAATGTATTTCATGATGTATACCTCTCAATTACAAATCCAAAGATGCAAAAATTGTCTCAATCGAACCACCAGAGCCCAAGATATGGACATTCAAACTTTTCTAATTAATCCTTGTTTTATTCATGTTATTTAGATTTTGAGTCATATTGGGCCCATTTCAGGCGTGACCCAGTTTAGTTGAGCACCCACCTTGACACTTGAGCAATCCCTTGTGTTTGTGTTCAGCCAATCAATATGCTTGGATCTTCACACTTGGATCTGACCCTCAATCTAACAACTAGGACGTAATCCCCTAGCTTGAATTGTACTATAGCAGTTGCTAAAATAGGTTCCCTTTATAATGACCAATACACGACGATCTCAAGGAATTTGAGAAATTTTTGTACCCTTTTCAAATCCACTCGACCCACTCTTTCTTTTCCATATTATTTTCCTCTCTCTCATGCACCCCATCTTGAGCCTACACCCTTCTTCTTCCTCACCTTTTCTCTGTAGCGCAACCACTATGCCCTTTTGGAAACTTCTAGATCAGGCCTTCTCTGACCATTTTGAACGTACCACTATCTTTGTGTGGCAATCTGAGCTCGGATGGCTTCTTCATTGAGTCTCACAAGAAGCCATGGACAATCTTCCCTGAAGTCCAGTAAACCCTATCGTCGACTCACGTAGCCCCGCAAGCGGGAGTAGCGCAACGGAAGGGGAGTGAGATAGGTGCCCACCATGTGCGATGTCTCCCAAGCACTTCCAATCACCGCTCACTGGAGGGAGGTGGTTGAGTGATGGGGGACCGCACCCCTTTGGCTAGAAGTGTTGGACTGAGCCGCCTGACTGGGGGCATCACACCTCTATGGATTTGGTGGCCTTATGGCATCCACCAAATCAACATCTAATGGCCATTTTTTTCTAACTGAGCTAACCTTATAAAATCCACATAATTTTCTTTGAGTATCCAAACATAATGATCCTATAAACCAGAATGATAAAAAAATAATGTACCACCTAAAAGTACTTCATTACCTGGTTATGCTCTTATCTCCAATGATATCCCGAAAAGCATGCTTTTGAATTTTTTAAAATATTATCCTTTTTGAATGCTTGATCATGATCTTATATGCCTAAAATTTTGATTTTAGATTTAGACCAATAACTTAAGAGACCTTATGCATTAAGATTCAAACTTTATCCATCCTTGAACCCCTAAATGGTCTAATGTTACTTATATGACCTAAAATGGATTTTAAATGCTAAAAATTACTTCTTTAATGCTTAACCTTGTTCAAGTGTGCCTCAACTCCTCATGCTTGGCCAAAATCAGTAAGTTTTAATGTAAGTTGGACTAAGATTCGAACTTGTTCATGCTAGTATCCTAATTTGATTTAGTGATGTATTTTGTTTAACCTTGAAACATGCTTTATATGGATACATTGATGTTGAATCACAACCCTTGCTCACTTGTATGTCTTTTATGTCCAAAATGATTGTGTGGAATATAAATTAGTAATGTCACATGCCTTATACCCCAAATTGTTGTGTGAATCAATCTTGCACACTATGATGACTATTTCACCTGATCTTGACATGAGATATGCTGCATTTTGATATTTGGAACTTTAATATTGTGAAAAGATCACCCTAATCACCATACATGATTTTTCATGTATCTAAATCACTAACTTTGTAATCATAATGAAATCTAATCCAAGAATATCTCATCTAGACTATGACACTGACTAATTTGCATGAGAATGACCCTATATGACTAGTTCTCACAATGTTGATGACTATGTTGAATACCTTAATCCAATCCTATGTTTTCTCTATATAAGGTCTTGAAACCCAAATGTTAGATCTATGATTTGGAAGTGATGTGCCACCCTATGATCTAAATGAATCTGTATTATAATATGTATGTTGATGATGAACATGCATGACCTAGTTTGTGTTTTTGAAATAAGTAGTGAAGGTTTTGATACCTAGACTTTGGTGACACGTCCAACCATCATGATAATGACTAAGGAGACCTAATCTTGCTGATGTTGATCAATGCATACTTGTTTGTAATCTCATGGTCTATTTGTTGACTCAATTTCCAAGATCTAGTGAACCTTTCTAAATCAAATGATTACTCTTGTGCTCTTATCAAGAGACACTTTATCCTCCTATTGCCAGACTAGTGGTATTGAAATTTCTTATATGTATGTATGCTTAAACTTTTTGACTTTATATACTTGTTTGAGCTACTTGTTCCCTAAGATTAGTACATTCATCTTGCTTGAAATATGTTGAAAAAACCTTGAACATAATTGAACTTGTACATTATACAAACCTTTTGCACCTTCCTGAATTTGCAGGGTAAGGGCACAAGGCATGATGGAAATAGGGTTAAATCATTGACTTAGGTATTGAAGTCCCTCATGTAAAAATTGGGTGACTCTCAACCTTTGATCCGTACCCTCATGGACCCTTCCTTAGGAACCTAGTCAAATTGCCAAAAATGTTGTTAAAAGCACGCTTGCTTGTTAATAATTACATCTTTAACGTTGTTTATTTCTTTCTTGCTATTACATTAAGTTTTTCCAAGCATATATGTTCTCTTAAACTTGCGAGTTATGTATTTCATAACATACTCAACACAGTTGTGTTGATGTTTACCCATTTTATAATTTTAGGTAGCATGTCCTTTATGAATCGCGTACTATGATCGTTTCTTCTACTCTTATATGATAATTGACTACTCTTACTATATTTTGATCATCTAATGACATGCAAATGGAATTCATATAGATTTACATATGGGACTAAGATTGTGACGTCCCCAGATTTTCTAAAACTTAATCTAATGTGTGACGTCCAAATTGAAACCTCACTTCAACAAGACTACAATTTAAACACCCCACACTAGGCTAAGAAGAAGAAAATCAGAGGAAGTCAGAAGGAAACAACAATAGCACATGCACATGGACAATAATTAAACCATACAACACATGTTCACCATTCAATATTTAATTACAACATAAATTGTTACAACATTTGATATTACATATTGAACAGAAAACTTTTACATATACATGTACTACCACTAAATAATAGGATCTTAAGACAATAGGTCAATCTATACATCAGCTCACCACACTACTCTCAACTATCTCGATTCTTCAAAAGCACATATGCACAACCTAAATAAAAGATTACTTGTGGTACACATCAACACAATATTCTATAATATTGTACTGAGTACACCTACGGGTCTTTTTATATACCTCTCATTACTAAGCTTGGCAATAAGATAAATATAAGACTTAGCAGTAACAATAGAAATATAACAAAAGGCATAAACTCAAACAAAGTTGTTTATTAGCAAAAGAGAACACATTTTTAAGCTCATTTTCCATTATATATAAAACTAATCAACCACATGCACTATTATACCAAAGAGATTTAGTGCTCACATGTACTATTCTGCCAAGGAGATCTAGTACTTTCATAAATGCACTATTCTACCAAAGAGATTTAGTGCTCACATGTACTATTCTGCCAAAGGTATTTAGTACTTTTCATCAATACACTATTCTACTAAAGAGATTAGTGCTATCATATAATGGAACACATATATTAATGTGTTCATAACACTAAGTATGGTAAAACAAGCAACATATCATACAAGAATAATATTTTCATCCAATATCATATACCAAGTATTTTACTATGAATATAATACAAGCAATCTGTATAATAAGCCAAGTAAGAGGTAATGGCGTACCTTCAATAGATATATTCTAATCATCACATATTCCTGAATCATCTATATCCTTGGTCAACCCTGATTAAGACGAGATCATGTATTATCATCAGATTCCCATCATCTTAACCCTAGTTGATTTATTAGGGATTTTTCTTAGATCAATGGATATTCCCATCATTACTTATCTTATATCCTTGTAATTAGGTTACTGGTCTTATATTCCAGATTATGTTCATTATTTGAACATTAGGTTCCATTTTTTTTAGATTATATACATTAATCCAATTAGGGTTACAGACCATGCATTCAGAGTCATCTTCATATAGCATGAATTATGTGCATCTAACTGATATGAAAGTTGTAGATTAGCTCCCAGTTACGAATATAGGGTTGTTATGTAATTTTCATCATTTATTGATCATATATGTATTTTCCACATATTATTTAGGGTTATTAGCCCTAGATAGCCATATTAAGCAAAACCAATTATTTCCAGCATAAACATCGCTATCTCAGACCTCGGGTATGTTTTATACATGATAATGAATTTACTGACATGTTTCCCAAATTTTAGGCAATCGTTTGATATTTATTATCCATGAAACAAATATAATACATCTTGCATGATATCACTATAGTTTGAGCATAAAAAGACTGATATTATGCTTTTATTTGTTCTACTCATTTTCCTGAGAATTTCAATACTTATTTGTATTTTTCTGATAAACATACTAATTATTATGCATTTTATAAGATCTGGTCATTTTCTGAGATTTTTACCTTTTTGAGCCAATAAGAGCCCGGGACATATCCTTGTAAGGGCGTGGCTCCTTCTCTGTTTGGGCCACCAGTTCAGGGCCTGGTCTAGATGGACTGGACCCGGTTCTGCCCTCTCTTCGTTCTTTCTCTCTTGCAATCTCTTTTTTGACGCGAGCGTCGTCTGTGCGGCTCCTTGCGTCGCGGCCGCCGGCGTGGCTGTGCAAGGAGCATCGACGATCGCTGGAGCTAGGGCTCGGTGGTGCTCCTCCGTGCCTGCCTTCGTGAGTCCTCCTATCTGACATGAACGATCTCCTTTCGTCTGTAGTCGCGAGTTCGAAGAGGTCTGTCCGCGTGAGTCCGCCTTAACAAAGATCTGTTCTCTCCTTCACGGTGCTGCCGCCGCTGGCTTCGTCTCCGGCGAGAGGTAAAAGCATCTCCGGGCGGTTTGGTTCGCTCCCTCACTCTGACTCATGGTGGTTCTTCACAAGGACGCTCTTCGTGAGCGGTCTCTGTCCCAAGCAGGTAGGGCGCCGCCGCACGCAGCGAGGACGACAACCAAGCCTGCGCTCCTAAAAAGTTGACTTCACCAGGCTTTCAACTCTCACAACTCCAAATTGGGCGGGCATCAGGCTCCGTTGAGGTCTGAAGCAAGTTTCTGGATGGTCAGCCATCGTGAACTAGCCGCTCATCCCCTCCCTTTTTTATCTACGCAACCTGCAACCTGGGAATGGAGAACCTGAGCTGCAGGTTCTTTGCTTGCTTTGTTCTCTTAACCGACTGACTCCTACAATGGGTCGACGGATAGTCTTCAGTGAGGCCAACAAATTATCCCGGTTAGAAACTCCTCTCTGCCACGACTTCTGAGTATCACACATCGTGGCGAGGATCCGATTGGCTGTAACTGCAAGACAAAATCTTGGTCGTCGGTTCTTCTTCTACGGTTGAGATAGAGTCGGTACAATTGCTTGCATGATGCATCAACTATTAACCGATTTCAAACTTAAAAATCTCTCTCTAGGAACCTCAAAACATTATAAAAATTTAATCATAGCTTTATCATCCTCATACTTGAATTCTGTCAAATATCGGTGTCCAAACTCATTTGTTTGACTAGTCAAATAAATACCTCGAAAATAAATCTAGAGATCTTAACCATGATCTCAACATCAAAAGATTCGCAAATCTTGCCAAATCAATTGGCATTTCATCACATGATCCGAACACACTTTAGAGACTATAATTACATTATTATATCGTGTAAAACTAAGAATAACAAAATTTTACTTTCTCACGTCCTACAAATCTTAAAAGAAATGTCATCCTCGAAATTAAAGCAAAATCCATTCCATCACAAAGATCTTGTGTCAGATACTAGTTTAGCAATCTTTTGTTATGTCATGTTGTTAATATCTTAGGTATCTATCTTGTTGGTTGTAGTTTTATTCATGCATATGCTATGTGATCCACTCTAGGGATGGGCGCCCAGGTCCAATAGCTTTTAGCTATGTATCAATTACGAATGTGGACTTAGAGTAGTAATAGTTCCCTGGCATCTGACTTTAGTGTGGTCCTCCTGGATGTTAGATTCCAAATGATGGGCCTTGAGGTGGACCAAATTTTGTAGTATATGTTGACATGGGAAGTTAGGTTCTTACAATCATTCACTCTATATCTTCTAAAGTTACAATGAATTGATCTACTCTATAACACTTTAGTAGTTGTTTATATGTAACTTGATTGATTCCATTATAAAAGAGTAATGAACCAAATTGATCAAGTATAACCTTAACTGCTAGTGCTTGATTCTGTAGATCTTTTTAGCTGGGTCGTTGGGGGAAATAGTGAAACAACTTAATCTTGTAGCAATCAAGAAATTGTGAGAAAATGCTTAGAGTGTATATTGCTGAATATAAGGGAGTGTGTGGGGTTGGTATAACCTAACATCACCAAGCTTGATGGGATTCGATTGTCATTGGTAGTCCAGTGTTATATGACATGAGATACGTGATGGAGAACATATATGGTCGTATATTGTTTTATGATGGGTTGATACCCTAAGTTTGGTGTTGTGGCCTATGCACCCGGGACATACCTAAGATATGTTGATCCGCCCTTAAGCAATTATCCATGGTAGACTAAGCCTGAGAGCACTCTACATTTTTAATACCTCACTTTAGCCCAAGGTTGTGTGGAGAGATATATTGGAATTTGGATAGGCTTATTACACATATCACTAGTATGGCTAACTAGTAGTTTGAATGGTATGACTCAAACTACCTAGGGCATAATACATGTGTAATAAAACCATGTAGCATAACTATTTAAGTTTTAATGGAAAAGAACATGGATATGCTATGGTGTGAATTTGCTTATCACAAATGGTAAATGTATAGTTTGTATCTTGCTCAGTTACTCATGATGGATCATGCATAATTATGGTAGAAGTGTACTCTTAATTAGATTATAAGATATTATGATTGATCATTGAGTTATTTAAATTGGGTATCATTTGTTGTATGTAATGATTGTTTTAGTTGTTATATCATATCACTATGACTTGAGGTTTTACCCTGTATTTTTTCACATCTTTTAGGTGATCTCTTGAGTTTCCTAAGAAGAAGTGGTGAGAATCAAACTAGTGGAGGTCGGTCCTAGTTTTGAAGTAGGTGATGTCTGTGTGAAGGGGTCCTGAAGGTAGGTGATGTTTGTGTGATCTTCCTCATGGAATTAAGTGAAGTTTATGTATAGGGATAATGGTCTATTGTTGTCCCTTTTACACTCAATTCTGATTGGGAAAGTCCTGTAATGAGGTATATACCCAGCTTGATATTTTGATATGCATGCCTAACATTTACGACACAAGTTATATGAGTAGTAAGCTATATTCCCAAGTTGTGAAAATCTTTTTATGATTATATGATCATCGTAACCATGTCCAAATTGTATATATGACTATGGAAGGTTAATATATGAACTTGAGACTGTTTGATATCAATCTCTGATGATGTTTGAATTTTTTGGACCCGTGTTGTTATTATTTTGACTTCATTGATAATGACCTTGGGCTTAAAATCAGGTACATTTTTTATTAATCTTGCTCTTATGGTAGTGGGACGTCACATTTGTTGGATCAAGGGCTCTAGAGGGGGGGTGAATAGAGCTTCACAATTCTCACAAAAAGGATTAGACCACCAAATTGTATTAAGTACAGAAACTTACACAAACAACAAATTTGATGTCTTAGCTAGCAAGCACAACAAGGATGAGAGACAAGGAAGAGCAAGCACTTGGACAGGTGGTTTAGAGTGGTTCCACGTCCTAACTAGGAGCAATGTCAATCCACTACCTAGAGGTGGTTAATCTCTAGGATTTGCAATCTTGGTACTCTTATATTCCATCATAATATTACAAGACACAACAACCACACATCTAAGGGCTTAGTACCTCAAGCAAAGATCTTCAACCTATAGAAGGAGCTTACCCACTTGAACCATGGAGTCTTCAGCCATCAACATAGACTTACCCACTCCTTCTTCAAGTCTTCAGCCTTCAAGGGATTACCTATCTTTCTTGAGCGCTTGCCTTGACTATCTCCTTCACTCGGAGATATGGAACACCTTGCCTTCTTCAACCTTGAAGAACATCAACCTCTTCTCCTTCACTCGGAGAAGATCTTCAACCTTTTCTTTGACAGGAAAGAGGGTAGGAAGATGGTAGAGGAGAGCTTTACATCAATACATGGAGCAACTATCTTACAAAGGAACCTATCTCACTCATACTCATGAATTTGACTTGAAGGTAGAGAGAGAAAGGAGCTCAAAGGGTTAGAACACTCTCAACTATGCTAGGACCAAGCATGTAGTGAATTAGCAGCCATGGAATGAACTCCAAGAGGTCCTATTTATAGTTGAGGGTGCCCCTTTAAGTTGTGGGACATTTAGATATGAAAATATCCATTTTTTGCTCAAAGCAACGACTCTATTTTTGCTCAAAACACACACCAACGGTCACATCACTTTTTCTGCAAAATTTCATACAGTGCAATCGGTCGAGTTTCAATAAAGGTAACTCGACTGATAGAGTAAAAGACAAAGCCGATATTCAAATCATCAGTCGAGTTTGTCCTGGAAAAACTCAACCGACCAATGAAGATCGATTTGGTCAGGTACTCGATCGGTCGAGTTCTGTGAAACCACAACTCGACCGATGCTATCTTCAGAAACTTGATCCAGGAGGATTGGTCGAGTTTGCAACTCAACCGATTGATTGCCTGTGGTCAATTTTATAAAGTGCATCTAAAGTGATTAAAACTTGGTGTTTAGTGTCCCAATCCATTTTCTCAACTAAGTTACAAGTCAATTCATCATTACAAGTGATTACAAAAATGTTCTAAGGTCGTTTACATAGATTTCCAAAATTGCACACTTGTATCTCTTTTGACTTGAACTTGACGCAATCTAGGGCTTTGGATTTTTTATCCTTTTCTTGTACCTAACATCTGAAATCAAACTTTAATACACATATTAGATACATATGAATGGAATGGCTAAGTCATTATCAAAATATGGACAATGTATAACCTCTAGGTCAACATTCTCCCCCTTTTTAACAATGACAAACCATTCCTCAAACATATTGAAAAGGATATAGAAGTTATATCTTTGCCTTGTGAATTAAGGGGATTTAAGATATGAACAATGTGAATTGCTCCCCCTCAATCTATGCTTCGTCTAACTTGCATGGTTAGTCTATCTACACATAGTAATCATATCATATATGAACTATGTGATCCTTTGCAAGTCACACGATAAAGGAGTAAATGAACATAAAAAGGATCTCATAAGAAAATAAGCAATAGTATAACCACGAATAACAATATGATTGAGTTTTAAACCATTTAAATATCTCTCCCCCTTTTGAAATTATCAAAAAGTAGGGGGGTATAAGAGCAAAAACAATCTAGGTCTTCTCCAAAACACAATCAACCAGATATACATACAAGAAATCTCATATCATATGGCAAACAAAGACAAAGGCAACATATAATCTCATTCATAATCAAAATATGGAAGAAGATGACACCAACACATAAGATATATCAGAGTAAATAGCAAGAGTGCACATCACATATATTACAACTCAAATGCATGTTCTCAAGAAAACAACTACAACCAAGAAGTGATGAAAACATAGGATAAAATAGTACAACTCAGATAAATGTGCCTAGATGTTTCTTATACAAAATAAACTAGAAAGATGTATATGATCAACATGCTATACTAAAAACTAAGAAACAAGCTAAACATCTAAACTATCTATATCAACAGAATCATCATTGTCTCCTGGCTCATAGTCCTCGTCTCCATCAGAGGGTGCAACGGCAGTGCCTTCATCACCATATCCAGCACCATCACCATCACCACCATCAAAAGCATCCTCGCCATCACCGTCGTCATCATCATCAACTATTGTGTGATTTATATATCATCTTTTCACATGCTATCACATAAAAATTTGGTTCATTCTGATATAATTCAGTCTCTTTTCATATTACTTTTTCCATCTTTTTGTTACTCTACTTATTTCATAACTTGCATTGCAGATTTGCCACAAAGAGAACTGAATTCGGAGTTTAATTCAGCCGAAACAGCAGAACGCACGACATGCACCCCAGATGCATGGTGTGCACCTTTCCAAAGAAAGTTGGTTTGTCCATCCAGAAGAACGCACGACGTGCACGGAGAAAATACATGGCGTGCGAGTTTCCAGAAGTGCACAGAAAGGAAAATGCACGACGTGCACCTGGAACGTAAACAGCCAAAGAAATGTTTTGGAAAGTCGCACGGTGTGCATATCCTCAGCGCACGCCATGCACAGATCATCCTGATGCAAACTGCACTGTAGGTGCACGGTGTGCACCCAAAATGCACGGTGTGCACCTGGCAGTTTCAGAAATACGGAAATTCAAAATTCAATTTTAAAACAAGGAGGGAAGGCAAGGGACAGTGATGTTTGGTCATTTGAGAGATTTTCTCTCATCCCAAATCTAGAGGAGACTAGCGGAAGGCGAATTTGGAGAGATCTAAGGTGGTTTCTTGCATCAAGAGACCATTTCTTCTTTTCTACTTCTGCATTGTCTTCTTTAAGGTGCAACCAAGCTTCCCCAACCTGGAGCAGCTTCTTGGGAAAGGAGCCAGTCCATCTTGGAGAAGCTAGAGAAGGAGAATTTCATCCTCAATCCGGAATTCATCCTTCTTGTGGTTACATCTTTAGTTCTCTTTGCTTTTTCCTTTTTTAAATCATGTTCAGAACTAAAATTTCTGTAACAAATCTGCAAGACATGGTTATGGACGAGTAGTCTTTCTTTTCTTGGGCATGGGAGAGTAGCTCCCATGTCATAGTATGTATGGAACCAGTAATTTCATACTAAATACTATGTTTCTTGTTTCCTAACCATGAAAGTACCGGTTTATTCTCTTCTTGCATGTATTGTTGGCCACCTTATGTGCATGTTTTCTGCTTTCTTGCTTGATCTGAGAAGGTAAGTAGGAATGTATGGGGGTGCTCTTCTTGGCAACTCTTCCTCTTCTACGAGAGTAGAGAGAAATGAGTTGAGGAACAGTTGTGATAAAAAATGAAATTCACACACAAGAGTGTTGTTTTAAGTTATGATCGTTGCAATTACACCGGGAGGTGAAATGTAACACAACCTTTCCTTGAAACAAGAGCTTATGTATGTTTAAATTATTGTGTTCCCTTGATTTATATGATATGTGAATGAAATCTTAATGTCTAAGATTCCTAATAATTCTGAAATTGAACTTCTTTTCGTGATTCTTGCTTGTTAGTAAAAATCTAAATTTTCTATTGTTAGATTACGAGTTTTATGCTTTTTGACAAACATTCTCTTTTCCTTAAAACCAATCTAGATTGTTGAACTTTAGTGCTATTGCGCTCAATTAAATTAACTAAGCTCCTTGTGTTCGACCTCGACTATACTACCTCCGTATACTTGCGGAGTTTGGTTGAGTTGGGTAAACTATCCTTTGTTTGGATTGAAACTCGTTAGTGTAAACAACCAACAAGTTTTTGACGCCATTTTTGAGGAGCTATGGTAATTTAATTGGAGTAATAAGTACTAATTAATATTCGAGACTAGATCATCACTCATACTTTTCAAGTTCCATATACCTCTTAGTTGTGTTCTTAATTTCTCTTGTTAATTTTTAGGTTGTATGTGTCGTTCACAATGAGGTCTTCAAACATCCGCTTTGTTAGACCTTGAAATAGAGCGAACTCTTTCAAGTTTGAGAAGAATAAGAAGAGTGGAACAGTCACTATTAGGAGGTACTCCACCGTTACCATCATCACCACCATCGTCTTCTTCATCTTCTGTGGTAGCTACACCAAGCAATCCAGTCATGGAAGACGACCGTCCTTTAAAAGATTTCACGATGTCGGTTGCCACAAACATCTGTGGAGCTATCGACTTGCCTATTGTAGAAGCAAATAACTTCTCAATTGCTCCTTCTATGATGCAAATGATACAGCAGAATCGCTTTGGGGGTACAGCCAATGAAGACCCAAGTCTTCATGTTGTCGAGTTCTTAGAATATCTGAATACCTTCAAGATTAACAGAGTGTCTGTTGATGGAATTAGACTCATGTTATTTCCCTTCACCTTAAGAGATAGAGCCAAGCATGACTTTTGTCTCTTCCCAAGAAGTCAATTAAAAGTTGGGACCAGCTCCTTAATGCTTTCCTTGCAAAGTATTTTCCGCCAAGCAAAACAACCCATTTGAGGAACCAGCTCACCAATTTCTCTCAGAGTGAAGGAGAAACTCTATATGACACATGGGAATGGTTCAAGGATCTTCAACGCCTTTGCCCGCACCATGGTTTGACAAATTGGCTTCTACTTCAAACTTTCTATAATGGAATGTTTTACAATACTCAGTTGACTTTAGATGTCGCAGCTGGTGGTGCATTAATGACCAAGTCTTATAGAGAGGCTTTTGATATTATTGAAGATATATCACTAAATCACTGCCAATGGGGAGGAGATAGAGGAGCAAAATCAACTTCTACAGCAAGTTCTTCAACCAAAAAACAAGGAGGAAAACACATTATTGATGTCATTGAACTTATTGCTGCCAAACTAGATGTGCTTACACAAAAATTTGAGAAGATGACCACTTTACCAATTCAATCTGCCGAAGCAACATGCGAAGCTTGTGGTAATGCAGGACATACTTCTTCTTCATGTTTTTCCCCTAATGCAATGGAAGGAAACTTTCAACAGGTTAATGCAGTTGGGATGCAAGGGAATAAGCAATACAATCCCTATTCCAACCAAAACAATCCGGGATGGAGAGATCATCCTAACTTCTCCTACCGGAATGCAAGCAAAACTCAAAACTTCTAGCAAGGATAGAAACAACTGCAACAATAGCAACATGCCAACCGTCAAGGAAATCTGTCGGGTTTCAACAACAGGGGTTATCAGCAGCCACAACAACCCCAAGGTTCTTCTCTAGAAGCTATGATGGAAAAATTCATATCTACACAAATGCAACAGAATGAGGAACTCCGGGGGAATGATAAGCTTTAAAAAATCCTATTGATCAACTTTCTACAAAGGTGGATGGAATTTCCACTCATACCAAGATGTTAGAAAACCAAATAGCACAACAAGCTCTAAACCAACAAAGGACTCTGCAATCTGGTTCTCTTCCAAGCCAACCGGAAGTGAACCCATGGCAACAAGCTCATGCAATTATCCTAAGAAGTGGAGATGAGATTGAAAGACCTTCTCCATCCAAGGAGAAGAACATGAAGGAAACTGATGAAGAGGAAGCCAACACCCCAAATTGCAGCAAGGAGAAAAGTAAAGCTGAAGTACCACCTTCTTTCAAAGCCACTGCACCTTTTCCTCAAAGATTATCCCATAAGAAGGAAGACCAAAAATTCAGGAAATTTATGGACATAATCAACAAATTGCATGTAAATCTTCCTTTTGCTGAAGTTATTGCTGAGATGCCTTCTTATGCTAAATTCCTTAAGGACATTTTGACTAAAAGAAGAAAATTTGATCAAGTAGAAACAGTAATGCTTTCAGAACAAGTGAGTTCTATTATTCAAAATCATCTTCCACAAAAGCTTGATGATTTGGGAGCATTTACACTGCCTTGTAAGATTAATGACACCACCTTTGATAAAGGTTTAGTAGATCTCGGTGCCAGTATTAGCCTCATCCCATTTACCTTATGGCAAGAGCTAGATCTTGGGGATTTGAAGCCCACAAGGATGGCTATTGAATTAGCTGATCATTCTATAAAATATCCAAAAGGTATGGTGGAAGATGTACTTGTACAAATTGGGAAATTCTATATACCATGTGGTTTTGTTGTTCTTGACATGGCAAAAGTTCCTTCCAACCCCATTCTTTTTGGGAGGCCATTCTTGAGGACTGTTGAATGTCTTGTTGATGTTCGGGAAGGAAAGCTCACTCTACGTGTGGGGGAAGAGGCTATGGAATTCTCTATTTATGAAACCATGAAAGAACCCACACGTGTTGAAGAAATATGTTTGCTTGATATTATTGATCCTATTGAGAATGATAATGAAGATGATGTTGGTTTGATGGTTAATCTTTATGATGATGATGCAATTGAACTCAATAATTCTGAAATTTCTGGAGCACTATCTATTTTTAAAGTAGCAGCTATCAATAAAGATGCTCCACTTGTTGAAGATAAAGTTGATGAAAGTATACTGGGCAAAAAGGTAGAACTAAAAGCCCTTCCACCTGGGCTAAGGTATGCATTTCTCGACCCAAATTCTACATCCCCTGTTATAATAAACAATGAATTAACTAATGACCAAGAAAATAAATTGCTTGCCGAATTGCGTTTGTATAAAGACGTCATTGGTTATTCCATAGAAGATTTAAAAGGCATTCATCCTTCAATTTGTATGCATAGAATAAATATGGAAGATGATGCCAAACCAACTGTTGAACCACCTAG
This sequence comes from Alisma plantago-aquatica, assembly GCA_963693085.1. Taxonomy (NCBI): domain Eukaryota; kingdom Viridiplantae; phylum Streptophyta; class Magnoliopsida; order Alismatales; family Alismataceae; genus Alisma; species Alisma plantago-aquatica. The sequence continues at coordinate 645,121,525 of OY856409.1, read as the reverse complement.
ACGCCTAAATCAAAATATGCTTGAAGTGGTAAAGAAAGAAATTTTCAAGTTAATTGATGTTGGAATCATCTATCCCATAAGTGACAGCCCCTGGGTTAGTGCCATTCACGTGGTACCTAAAAAGGGAGGTGCAACTGTCATTAAAGGAGACAATGACGAGTTAATACAAACATGCATGGTTACCGGTTGGCGTATGTGTATTGACTACCGGCGTTTGAATAAGGCAACCCGCAAAGATCATTTTTCGTTGCCTTTCATTGATTTGATGCTTGAACGTCTTGCCAAGCACTCTTATTTTTGTTACTTGGATGGATATTACGGATTTTTTCAGATTCCTATCTATCCCCCCAACCAAGAGAAAAACACTTTCACTTGTACTTATGGAGCATATGCTTATCGTCGTATGCCGTTTGGTATTTGTAACGCTCCCGCTACTTTTCAGCGGTGTATGATGGCCATATTCTTTGATTTTATTGAAAATATAATGGAGATTTTTATGGATGATTTGAGCGTGTATGGTGACTCTTTTGATTAATGTTTATTGAACCTGTCTCTAGTCTTAGCCCACTGTAAAAACGTTAACCTAGTGCTAAACTGGGAGAAGTGCCATTTCATGGTACAATCTGGTGTAGTACTAGGACATGTGGTATCTAACAAGGGTATTGAAGTGGACAGGGAAAAGTTCGAAGCAATTGAGAAAATGTCTACCTAGATATAGAATTTGTGTTTGATGATGATTGACATACAACCTTTTCCAAGCTCAAAGAGGCCCTCATTTCGGCCCCAATTATTCAACCTCCAGACTGGGATTCTCCCTTCGAGCTAATGTGTGATGCAAGCAATTATGCAGTAGGAGTTGTTTTAGGACAGAGGAGAGACAAGAAACTCCATGCCATCTATTATGCTAGCAAAACTCTTGATGAAGCACAAATCAACTATACAACCACGGAGAAAGAAATGCTTGAAATTGTATATGCATTTGACAAGTTTCGACAGTATTTGGTAGGATCAAAGGTAATTGTATATGTTGATCATGCTGCCATTAAGTATTTTCTTAATAGAAAAGATGCCAAACCACACCTTATTCACTGGATACTACTCCTGCAAGAGTTTGATCTTGAAATCCGACACAAGAAAGGTACAGAAAATAGTGTTTCCGATCACCTCTCTAGATTGACCACAGAGGCTGGAGATCTATTACCAATTGAGGATCATTTGCCTATTAAAAAACTCTACGCATTGTCATCCACTCAAGCACCATGGTTTGCAGACATCGTTAACTTTCTTTCTATTGGACAACTACCACCGGACTTGACATATCAACAAAAGAAGAAATTCTTTCATGATGTAAAATTTTATTACTGGGATGACCCATTTCTATTCAAGCATGGAAGTGATGGGCTAATCTGGAGGTGTGTTGCTGAGGAGGAGGTCCCAAACATCATTGCTGAATGCCATGCCTCTCCTTATGGAGGACATTTCAGAGGAGAAAAGACCGCTGCCAAAATACTTCAAGTTGGTTTCTATTGGCTCACATTATTCAAAGATGTCAATCTGTTCGTCAAATCCTGTGATAGATGCCAAAGGATAGGAGGCATATCCTGCCGCGATGACATGCCACTCAACTCTATCTTAGAGGTTGAGGTGTTCGATGTATGGGGAGTGGACTACATGGAACCATTCCCATCTTCCTGCAGGTATCAATACATTCTTGTTGCTTGTGAATATGTGTCTAAATGGGTTGAAGCCATTCCAACCCAAGCACCGGATGCCAAATCTGTAATTAAGCTTTTTCAAAAGATTATTTTCCTTCGGTTTGGAGTTCCATGTGTTGTAATTTCTAATGGAGGCACACACTTTGCTGAAAAACAATTCAACAATCTTCTCTCCAAGTATGGTGTGACTCATAAGATCTCTACGCCCTATCACCCTCAAACATCCGGGAAAGTAGAGATTTTAAATAGGAAATTGAAGAATATTCTTGAAAAGACTATCTCCAGTTCAAGGAAAGATTGGGCATTAAAGATAGATGATGCACTTTGGGCATATCGCATAGCCTACAAAACCACCATTGGGACTACTCTGTTCAAGCTGATCTATGGCAAATCGTGTCACCTTCCGCTCGAATTGGAGCACCGTGCTTTATGGGCAATTAAGTTCTTGAATTTTGACATGAAGAGGGTAGGAGAAAAACGTCTATTGCAACTGTAGGAGCTTGAAGAACTCCGTCTCGATGCCTATGAGAATGCAAAGTTTTACAAAGAAAGAACGAAGGCTTGGCATGATAAAAGAATTCACAGGAAAGACTTCCGAGAAGGAGATAGAGTATTGTTATTCAATTCTAGATTAAAGCTATTTCCAGGAAAGCTGAAATCAAAGTGGTCCGGCCCATTCCTAGTGTTAAAGATTTTTCCATATGGAGTTGTGGAACTCCAAGGCAAAGATGGAACCTTCAAAGTCAATGGACAACGTTGCAAATGCTACTCTTGCGGGGAAGAAGTGGAGAAAGGAGCCTCTTGCTCCCTCCAAGATGCTTGAGGAATTAGAAGAAGTCTTACTCCGGACTCTAAATGGAGGACCTCGTTGGAGTTGACCCCACATTAGGATAGATTTCTTTTAAGTTTTTCGAGTCAAAATCACTTTTAATTTCATTAATAAGCCTGTCATGGATGAATGTAATAATCTAGACTTGATTTCCACTCTATCTGGCTTATTTCCTACTGACTGACTGCAAATTTTCTACAGAAATAAAAAAGTGCACGACGTGTCTTTTGAAGACACGACGTGCACCCCAATACAAAATGCAGCAGAAGATGTTCTGGAAACTGACACGGCATGCATTACCCAAGCGCACGCCGTGCACCTGGGAATTTGAGATGCCAGAAACTTTCTGGAAACTGACACGTCGTGCGCTATCAGTATGCACGGCGTGCACCTAGGAAATGGAAATTTCGTAAACGTTTTGGAAACTTGCACGGCATGCATTTCATAGCTACACACTGTGTATCTGGTATTTGAAAGCCACTACAACTTTCTGGAAACTAACACGGCGTGCATTACCCAAGTGCACACCGTGCACCTGGGAAATGGAAATTTCATAAACTTTCTGGAAACTTGCACGCCGTGCATTTTCTCAACGCACGTCGTGCACCTGGTCGTAAAGGATATTTCAAAAACAAACTTTAGAGAAGTACATGATGTACACTCTAAACGCACGTCGTGCACTTTCTCGTAAAGTTTAGACAAAAAGGGCTGGAGTGCATGACCTAATTTCTCCTATCCCCAGCAGCCGTGCACTCCAACCCTAGCAGCCGTGCGAGCCGCCGCCCATCGGAGCCCGAGCAAGTGCACGTCGTTCCGCCATCCGTGCGAGCCCCTTTATTCTTCCTTCATCTGTGCAACTTCCGCCGCTTTCCTCCTTTCTTTCACCACACGCGGCAGCACCCATGCAACCTCCTTCTTCTCTGTCTCGGTTGCGCCCCGTCCGGCCACCTTGTTGTCGTCGTCTACGAGAGCTCCGCAGCAGCAACAACCAGCCGTGCAACTAGTCGCATCATCAGCACAACCCCGTCCAGCCACCTCGCCACCGTCTTCTACTACCACCTTCTTCTCCGACGACTCAGCAGCAACAATAGCCAACCGCTAAGCTACAACCAGCTGCCATCGCCGTCATCCCGAGCACCGACAGCAACATCTTTGCTCCAAAATCACAGCCGTCAGTGCAGATTTCAGAAGTGCTCCAATTTTATAGGTGCATGTCGTGCACCAACCTTGCACACCATGCGTCAACCTGTCTGAAGAAGAAGAACAGTGCACTTTGCACACCGTGCACCATCTTTACACGTCTTACTCTAGCTACTGATCGAATGGCACCAATCAAGCAAAAAGTAGGCTGACACCTTGGAGTAGCTGCTTCATCTTCCACACCTCTCGCCGCTGATTCACCACCTACCAAGCACCGGCAGCGTTTGTACCATCTACGCAATTCAAGGTCAGACCTGAGGAGGATGCCGACTACCAATTCCTCATTACCAGGCGTGTCCTGCCATCCCGCTACATGTGCGAGGAAACCCTTAACAAATTGGGTTTCAAAAATGAGGTAGTAAACCATTTAACATTTTTGGGTTTACACTACCTTTGCACCAGAGTCACTAAAACCTATCCCCGCCTTGTCTATGAGTTTCTCACAACTTTTAAGGCCGAGAATGACCCACAACACTGCAGTGCACCTTATCTGAATATCAGTTTTTGACTTTTGAACAAATCTTTTTCTATGGATCTTAAGCGGTTTTGTGTGTTGCTTAAATGCAATTCTGGAGGCTACACTGATTATCCTCCCGCCTTCCATAGCGACTCTTTTTGGTCTGAAATCACTTGCGAGATGGTGCATAGAGCAAGGAACGCTCGAGCTTCAGTAATCCATAATCTAGTTTTCCGAGTTTTGCATCATCTTCTCAGCACATAGCCTTTCACTAAAAATGAAACTCAAGGTGTTGTAGGCAAGACTGATATATTCTTCTTATGGTGCTTGGTGAACAATGAGAAAATCAGTACTGGCTACTACATTGTTAATAAGCTACTTGACACAAAAAAGCAGAAGAAACGAGAGGTAGGTGACATTATGTGTGGGGGGTTGTTAAGCATCCTTGCAATGCAATTGGGTTTAGATGTGGGTGATTTAGAACCTGCACCGGGAAAGAACCTTGTTGACATCAACTATCTCATCTCTTGTGGTCGGATCTCAACACATGGCAACAACACATCTAAATTCAAGGTTTTTATCACCAAGAAGCAGTTCATCACCATCCCCGATGCAGCTCGGAACAACATCAAGAACAAGGCCACCTAGAAGGTGGAACTACAGCCAGAGACAGATGAGGAGACACCCACCCGGGGTGCCAGTAGCTCTACACCAGGGCCTACACCAGCAGCCCCTACTCCACTCCCACCGTCCACCAGTACTCAGATAGAGTACAGCTAGACAATGCCATACATGTGTCACCTTTACGGCTACGTGCAGCAGATATTTGATCACATCGACACCCGCCTTGACCAGATGGGCACACAGTACGACACCCAGTTCGACCATTTGAGTGCACAGTACACTACCATGTACGACATGGTCAATAGGATGGATGTGTGGCACATCTCTCAGGGCCACTACCCTGCACCACAGTCTTTCCAGACTCCTCCCCGCCAGGAGACCACAGTTCCAGAAGTTCCACAGTAGGATTTTTCTTAGCACCAGCCACAACAATTCCAGGAGCAGCAGCCCGACTCATCCGCCCAGCCGATGGACATCCCTGACATCATCAGTCAGTTCTTCCCTGAGCAGGGAGGCGGCGGATCCTTTTTCTAATTTCATTCATGATAGGTATCCGGTTGTGAACTCCGTAAGTTCGATTGAATCAGTGAGGACACTACTGATTTCAATCTTGGGGGGCACAACCGGCCAGTAGTGGTAGTCATTCAGCATTTTCCTTTTTTGAGTCAGTTGTTTCAGTTGTTTTTCCATTTTTCCATTTTATTCCATATTCTTTTCCATGATGGCAAAATCTATATGATCTGAGACTATCTTATTAAGAATGAACCCCCTCTAGCATGCTGAAATTTTCTATCCTCTATATGTTTTGGCTATATTTAAGAGGAAACAATTAAGAGCATGTTTGAATAAAATGGAAGTTGAAAATTCCCATGTACTTTGATGTGATTTGTGTTTGTGGTTTGATATCTCAAATTTTTTTTACATCTTGGACTACTCAATACATGTAATGGTTTCAAATTCTTGCAGAATAATTAACTTGCAACACTTTTTAGAATACAGGATACTCTTTCCAAATTTTTAGTCCATTTGCAAATCGACTTTTCAGTGAAAATTTTTCAAAATAATGATCAAAATCTTGCTAACTTTAACATTCTAGTTGACTCTTTGGTGTTGCACTAACAATAGTTTATCTTCACCCAATAAAACATGGCATATGGCCCACATATTATGCTAGCCTAGTGTGAGTCTGATCTGGCAACGATGGTTAGGTGATATGAAAATTAAAAGAGGGTAAAAACAACACCCCAATCGGCATTCCTCGTGAGCATAAGCCTAAATTAGCAGCCGAATGTCGGAAACCCAAAAAATATCATCATCATATCCTTATGAAAAAGAGTGCAGCTAAGTTTTGTTAATATTAACATCGGTTTGATCATCTTATATCATACTAGTTGAAAACTTGTAATGTACATGCATTGACTGTTTGGCTTGATTATCCAAAGTCTATTTAGTGTTGTATTGTTGAGCTTTTCATTTAATTTGAAACCAACCATGCTGAAACTAATTTATCTATCTAAGATGTTGAAAAAATTGAGATGATAGAGATGAACACAAACACAAAGTACATAGTTGACTGAGCTGATTGCATATTCTCTTTGCATTTCATCCATGCATGAACTAATTTTCCTCCTTAAATATAGCCATGTTCCTTTTTGCTTGAGGACAAGCAATAGTTCAAGCTTAGGGGGGATTTTTTGTGTGATTTATATATCATCTTTTCACATGCTATCACACACAAATTTGGTTCATTCTGATATAATCCAGTCTCTTTTCATATTAATATTGCCATCTTTTTGTTACTCTACTTATTTCATAACTTGCATTGCAGATTTGCCACAAAGAGAACTGAATTCGGAGTTTAATTTAGCCGAAACAGCAGAACGCATGGCGTGCACCCCAGATGCATGGAGTGCACCTTTCCAAAGAAAGTTGGTTCGTCCAGCCAGAAGAACGCACGGCGTGCACGGAGAAAATGCACGACGTACGAGTTTCCAGAAGTGCACAGAAAGGAAAACACATGGCGTGCATGCCAATGCACGGCGTGCACCTGGAACATAAACAGCCAAAGAAATGTTCTGGAAAGTCACATGGCGTGCATATCCTCAGCGCACGCCGCGCACAGATCAGCCCGATGCAGACTGCACTACAGGTGCACAGCGTGCACCTAGCAGTTTCAAAAATACGAAAATTCAGAATTCGATTTTAAAACAAGGAGAGAAGGTAAGGGACGGTGATGTTTGATCATTTGAGACGTTTTCTCTCATCCCAGATCTAGAGGAGACCAGAGGAAGGCAAATTTGGAGAGATCCAAGGTAGTTTCTTGCATCAAGAGACCATTTCTTCTTTTCTACTTCTGCATTGTCTTCTCCAAGGTGCAGCCAAGCTTCCCCAACCTGGAGCAGCTTCTTGGGAAAGGAGCTAGTCCGTCTTGGAGCAGCTAGAGAAGGAGAATTTCATCCTCAAGTCGGAATTCTTCCTTCTTGTGGTTACATCTTTAGTTCTCTTTGATTTTTCCTTTTTTAAATCATGTTCAGAACTAAAATTTCTATAACAAATCTGCAAGACATGGTTATGGACGAGTAGTCTTTCTTTTTTTGGGCATGGGAGAGTAACTCCCATGTCATAGCATGTATGAAACCAGTAATTTCTTACTAAATACTATGTTTCTTGTTTCCTAACCATGAAAGTACCGGTTTATTCTCTTCTTGCATGTATTGTTGGCCACCTTATGTGCATGTTTTATGCTTTCTTTCTTGATCTGAGAAGGTAAGTAGGAATGTATCGAGGTGCTCTTCTTGGAAACTCTTCCTCTTCTGCGAGAGTAGAGAGAAATGAGTTGAGGAACAGTTGTGATCAAAAACAAAATTCACACATGAGAGTGTTGTTTTAAGTTATGATCGTTGCATTTACATCGGGAGGTGAAATGTAACACAACATTTCCTTGAAACAAGAGCTTATGTATGTTTAAATTATTGTGTTCCCCTGATTCCTATGATATATGAATGAAATCCTAATGTCCAAGATTCCTAATAATTCTGAAATCGAACTTCTTTTCGTGATTCTTGCTTGTTAGTAAAAATCTGAATTTTTTGTTGTTAGATTACGAGTTTTATGCTTTTTGACAAACATTCTCTTTTCCTTAAAACTGATCTAGATTGTTGAACTTTAGTGTTGTTGCGCTCAATTAAATTAACTAAGCTCCTTGTGAACTACCTCGACTATACTACCTCTGTATACTTGCGGAGTTTGGTTGAGTTGGGTAAACTATCCTTTGTTTGGATTGAAACTCGTTAGTGTAAACAACCAACATCAGCCTCAGCATCATCATCCTGGTTTGTCATCTCCTCATCAGTAGGAGGACCGAAGAAACGACTGGTCCAATGAGCGTTCTATTCAGCCCACGACATACCAAGAGCATGAAGCTCATTGGCCTGTGGAAAGGATGGAGCAGAGTTGTCAAGGATGGCAAGCAAGGTGGCCAGGGGGTAGTAGGAAATGGGAGGAAGGCAGGATTGGAGCTACCAGTAGCAAAAGGTGTAGGAGTAGTAGCGGAAGGCTCAAGAGCATGGTAGTAATGATTGTATGCATATGAAGCATAATCGCTATCTGGGTATGGTTGGTAGGTGGGGTAGGGGTGAGCACATGATAGGTTCATGGTTGACATGATAGAACATAAATCCTGATGCAGGTGGTCCTGAACCTGTTGGTTGTATGCTTGGTGGTGTATCATATAGCCCATAAGGATTTTATTTGATACACAGAACGAAGCACGACTAGGTCTAGGAGGAGGCAGGAAGGGTGCTCTTCTTCTTGTAGGGAACGTCAGGTTTCTTCATGTAATGATTAATATCAGGGAGAGTCAATTTGTTTTTCTTGTAGAAACCTTCTGGGTCCAAAAGGTCAAAATAATCATCATAATCCTTACGCCAGGTGTCATTTTCCTCATCTCCAGAAAATAAGACATTTAATATATCCTCGGAGATTTGGAAACGCTTTCCCATGATCATCGACGTGAGGATTACTTGAGTATTAGGTGCGAGAATGAGGGCGTCGTAGTTCCAATGCAAATTAGCGTAGAACTCGTGAACTGCTTTAGTGCTAGACATGGAATTATTAAGGCAATCATGTTCGACGACCAAGGCAGAGAGGTGGTGAACGACAAGCAACCTAGCGACTTGATCTATAACTGCTTGATGCCTAGGAGATGGATCAATCAAGGTGCAAAAAGGGAAAGGACTCCTAGGAAGAAGTTCCTTGTACCGATTAACAACCTCAATCGAGATAAATGAGGTATCGTTAAAAGGAAACAAGTGATTAGAAGACAAAGGTGCATTGCTTGGAGTAGGTCATTTTCTCCTTTGGGATGCCATGGAGGCGAAATGGAGGAAGAAAGTGAGAAAATAAGCAAAACAAACCTCAAAAGTCGTTCAAAAACCACAGGGAGTGTCCGAGAAGGTATGGGTTGAGCTATCTAGGAAGAACTAGGGCTAGGAGAGGGAGGTTTAGGGCTGGGGGTGAGAGCTTAGGGCTAGAAGAAGAGGAATCAGTCGTCTATTCTCTAGTTGAGAGGGATAATAGTCAGCTGAACCTAACTTTTAAGTGACTTCAGCCCACGGATCAGTCGAGTTCTGAGAGTCAGAAACTCGACTGATTGGTTCTCTGAAGAACAACTCTTGTCTCTTGATCGGTCGAGTTTGTCCTGGGGGAAACTCGACCGATGGTCAATCTGACCTAAAACCATCAATCTTAATTTCTAGCCATATACATGCTGATTATTTCATTTTTCAAGTCTATTATGTACATTGAACATACTTAGGCACATATCACTCATCATTGGGTACTATTTTGTAATAAAACCAAGAGATAGAGAAAAAGGCCAAAAACAAGTAAAGACTAAGCATGTCAACAAGCAAGTTAAGCACATTTCAAGCATGTATAGGCAAGAAAGGTGAGGAAAACATGAGCAAAACATATACGATAGAAATGGCTAGCTATATTACATATCAATATCATCCAAAACAACAATGAGTAGTTTAGATCGAATAAAGTTAAATTGCTCTCTATCTAGAGGTTTAGTGAAAATGTCCTCCAATTGATTTTCCGTGTCCACATGCGTGATATAAATATCCTTCTTGGCAATGTGATCACAAAGAAAGTGATGGTGAACCTCTATATGTTTAGCTCTACTATGCAATATAAGATTATAAGAGAGATTGATTGCTCTAGTATTATCACAATAGATAGGAGAAGCATCAAAATGTATGTTGAAGTCTTGGAGCATTTGCTTCATCCATAGGACCTGGGCAAAACAACTCCCATCTACAATGTATTCAACCTCGGTAGTTGATAATGCCATGATGCTCTATTTCTTGGAAAACCAAGACACCAAGCATGGTCCTAAAAGGAAGCAAGTGTCACTTGTGCACTTTCTATCAACCAAACAACCTGTGTAATCCGCATCACTATATGCCACAAGAGTAAAGTCCCTTGACTTAGGATACCATAGTCCAAAATTTTGAGTTTTCACTAAGTACCTCAAAATACTCTTAACGACAATGAGATGTGATTTCCTACAGCTAGATTGAAAGTGAGGACACAAGCCAACACTAAACATAATATCAGGTCTAGAGGCAGTTAAATAAAGCAAACTTCCAATCATACCTCTATAGAGCTTCTCATCTACCTTCTCACCTGCTTCATCTCTATCAAGTTTGGCAGTATTGGACATGGGAGTATCCATCGACTTCATGTTCTCCATCCCAAAGCGTTTGAGTAGTTCATGTATGTACTTGCCTTGGTTGATGAAGTTTCCTTCTTTTGTTTGCTTGATTTGAAAGCCGAGGAAGAAAGTCAGCTCACCCATCATGCTCATCTCGAACTCACTCTACATAAGAGAACTAAACTCCTTGCAAAGATCAAGTTCAGTCTCGCCAAAAATGATATCATCAACATAAATTTGAATGATAAGAAAGTTGGTGGAAGTGTGTTTTAAAAATAAAGTAGAATCAACTTTGCCCATGACATAGCCATTGTCTAACAAAAAGTTTTTTTAATTTCTCATACCAAGCTCGAGGTGCTTGCTTGAGTCCATAGAGAGATTTTTGCAACAAATAAAAATGATTAGGTAGCTTGTCATTTTCAAAGCTAAGAGGTTAAGAAAAAAATACTTCCTCCTTAATTGTACCATTCAAAAATGTACTTTTAACATCCATTTGATATAACAAGAAATTTTTGTAACTAGCAAAAGCAAGAAGCATTCTAATATATTCTAATCTAGCAAGAGGAGAATAAGTTTTATCAAAGTCAATACCTTCATGTTGATTGTAACCTTGTGCTACTAACCTTGCCTTGTTCCTTACCACTTTGTCTTGATCATCTAGCTTGTTGTGGTAGACCCACTTGGTGCCAATGATTTTTCTATCACTTGGTCTTGACACTAGAGTCCATACGCAGTTCTTCTCGAATTGCTCCAATTCCTCTTGCATGGCTAGGATCCACTCATCATCACCAAGAGATTCTTTGATGTTCTTTGACTCCAGCTGTGAGATGAGGGCATTGTCTGCTTGTTCTTTGTTGTAGGCAGCTCGTGTCTTCACTCTCTCAAATGGGTTGCCAATGATTAGCTCTTTGGGATGGTTCTTTACAAAGCAAGGAGTGGGATCCTTCTTTTCTTCATCTTCAACTTCTATCACCTACTTACCTTTATTGTTGATGTTGAGGTCTTTCAAGATAGGATTCAAGTCATCTGCAACATCATTATCAACAACATGCTTGCCGACAACAAGGCTAGTTTCAATAAACTTAACATTAATAGATTCTTCAATTTTAGACAATTCAATTTTGAAGACTCTATAAGCCCTACTCATAGTGCTATAGCCTAGGAAGAAAGCCTTATAAGATTTTGGATCAAACTTGTCAAGAGAATCCCTCATGTTTAAAACAAAACAAGGACATCTGAAAACATGAAAGAAATCAATGGATGGCTTTCTACCACGCCATAGCTCATAGGGGGTTTTCTTCAAAGAAGGATGTGTGAAAACTCGGTTCTGCACAAAACAGGTGGTACTAACGGCTTCAGCCTAAAACTTCTTAGGAATGTCATATTCAAGAAGCATTGTCCTCACCATCTCTTGAAGTGACCTGTTCTTCCTCTCTACTACCCCATTTTGTTGAGGCATACAAGGAGAAGAGAAATTATGTGAGTAACCAAATGTTTCAAAAAACGTTCAAAAAGATCATTTTCAAATTCTCCCCCATGGTCACTGCGGATAGAAACAATCTGACAAGAAGCTTCATTTTCAACCCATTTGCAAAAGCTCGAGAAAACATCAAGAGTATCACCTTTTGAAATGAGAAAGAAGGTCCAAGTATATCGAGAGAAATCATCAACAATAACAAGACAATACTTGGAACCATGAAGCGTTTGCGTTCTCATTGGTATGAATAGATCAATATGAAGAAGCTCAAGAGCTCTTTTGGTACTCATGACTCCTTTGTATTTGAAGGAGGATTTGGTTTGTTTGCCTTGTGTACAAGGTTGGCATTCCTCATCCTTTTCAAAATCCAATTTGGGAAGTCCTCGAACCAAACCCTTTTTGCTCAACTTCTTCATTTGATGCATATTCACATGGCCCAAACGATGATGCCAAAGAGAAATATCATTTTTATCCACTACCAAGCATCTATCAAGTATAGGCTTAAGAGCATCAAGAAGAATAACATAAAGATTACCATTTCTAGTTCCCTTATATATGACATTGTAAGTGAGGGAATCTAGAAGCAAACATTCTAAAGATGTAAACAACACAAGATATCCATTATCACATAGTTGACTTACACTAATCAAATTGTGATGTAGGCCATCAACAAGAAAAACATTCTTGATACATAGCTCATTGCCTACATCACCCTCACCTATGACCTTACCCTTTTTGTTGTCCCCGAAGGTCACCGATCCTCCTTTCTTCTTCATGAATTTGTTGAAATGACTGAATTCACCTGTCATATGTTTTGAACAGCCACTATCAACAATCCATCTCTTTTTAACCTACAAGAAAGAAGGATGTCGGTACCCAACTCAAACTTTGGGATTCGGGTTATCTTGGAGACATGTTTCATCTTTGGGTTGGTCCCCTTGGGCTTGTAAGGACAATAGGTAGAGTAATGATCATCACATTTACAATGAACACATACCATAGGGTTCTTAGAGATGGAAGTCTCTCCATGGAAGATAGGAGGTTCCACACTCTTCTTCTTACCCTTGTTCTTACTCTTTCTCTTACCTTTGGGAGCAGTCCCATCATATCCCAAACCACTAGTACCAATTTGTTTGGTAGAGTGTTCTAGGACATCATTGAGGGATTTCTTTCTTGTAAGAAACTTTTACAAATAAGATCTTAACTTGTCATTATCATCACTAAGGTTAATGATAGTAGTAGAAAGACTAGCAAGATCATCTCTAGCATGCAATAGGTCGGCCTCTAAACAAAGGGCTTTAGTATGAAAGGAATCTCATTCTAAATCTATACTAGCAACTTCATTACTTTGCAAAATAGGTCTAAAAGATAAATCATTGACTTGAGCAAGTAACTTGGCATTTTCAGATTTAAGCAACAAAATTTCCTTTTGATAAACATGAATCTCTTTCTTACTAGCATCATCAATGAGAGTTAGTTCTACATTTTTAGTTTTAAGAACATCTAACTCATCTTGGCACTTTTGGTTGCCTTTCTTAAGATCTGTAATAGTCTTAAGATAGACCCCATTCTCAACCTCTACTCCACTATGTTGAAGCTCAAGGTCAAGAAATTTCCCTTGCAAAGAATCTATGCTATCAAGGAGCAATTTTTCATTATTATCAAGAATATCAATTTTAGCATAAAGATCATCTACTATCTCGCCTAATCTTTTCCTTTTAGATTTGCATTTAGTAAAAGATGATCGACAATCATTAAGCATATCAATAAGAGTTTCCTTATATAACTCATGCAAATTGACTTCACTTACCTCACTTACCGCACTTACCTCACCTACATCTTCACTTGTAGAGGCCATGAGAGCAAGGTGGCATTCTCCATCTTCGGAGCTTGAAGAGCTTGAGGAGGACTCCTCCCAAGCTGCATGAGTTGCATCTTTGGATCTTCTTTCTTTCTTTTCTTTCCTCTTGCACTTGCCTTCTTTCTTGTACTCCTTGTCTTTCTTGTGGATACTCTTGTGATGGCTCTTCTTGGCTTTTGTGCAGTCACTCTTGAAATGGCCTTTTTGGCCACACTCATAGCATCTCGGAGTTGATGAAGAAGGTTTCCCCTCAAAGTGCTTTCCCTTGGAGTAGTTTGCTTCATGCTCATTTGGGCATTCATCTTCACTTGAGAAAGGGGTAGGGGACTTGAGAGCAAGTTGTTGTTGCCGAACCATCTCTTCAATTTGAGCTTTGAAGGTTGTGTCCTTGATCTTCTTGAGCTCATTCTCTTTTATCTTTTCTTCTTCTTCTTGCTTATCAAGCCTAGGTTCATGGGCTTGAAGGTTACCAACTAGCTCCTCGGTTGACAACTCACTCAACTTGTACACCTCTTTAATGGATGTAACCTTGGGCTCCCATCTCTTCAGAAGAGATCTCAAGATATTGGAGTTGATAGTGCCTTTGTCCATCACACTCCCAAGGGCTGCCAATCCATTGATGATCACATTGAGCCTAGTGTACATATCAACCACTCTCTCATTATTAACCATCTTGAAGTTATCAAGTAGCCCACCAAGCATGTAGATCTTGGCTTCCTTTACTTGCTCTATACCTTCATAGGTGATACATAGCGTGTTCCAAATTTCATGTGCGGTGTCCCAAGAAGATATCTGGTTGAACTCGGATGGAGTGAGGGCTGCGTAGATGATGCTCAGTGCTCTTGCATTGAGTTGAGCTTGCTTCATTTATGCTTCAACCCAAGTGGAGATTTCCCCCTTTGGGTCTCCATACTTGAGGTGCACAATCTTCCACATGTCATAGCTCACACCTTGAAGGTAGAACTGCATTCTTCTCTTCCAATATAGGAAGTTGGTGTCGTCGAAGACCGAAGGTCTCATGGAGAAGCTCCCTTCTAGGTTGAGGGATCCAAGAGACAAATCGCCCATCTTCTCCTACTTGTTGAAGTAGCTTGGAGAAGACCTGCTCTGATACCACTTGTTGGATCAAGGACTCAAGAGGGGGGGTGAATAGAGCTTCACAATTCTCACAAAAAGGATTAGACCACCAAATTGTATTAAGTACAGAAACTTACACAAATAGAAAATTTGATGTCTTAGCTAGCAAGCACAGCAATGATGAGAGACAAGGAAGAGCAAGCACTTGGATAGGTGGTTTAGAGTGGTTCCACTTCCTAACTAGGAGCAATGTCAGTCCACTACCTAGAGGTGGTTAATCTCTAGGATTTGCAATCTTGGTACTCTTATATTCCAGCATAAGATTACAAGACACAACAACCACACATCCAAGGGCTTAGTACCTCAAGCAACGATCTTCAACCTATAGAAGGAGCTTACCCACTTGAACCATGGAGTCTTCAGCCATCAACATGGACTTACCCACTCCTTCTTCAAGTCTCCAGCCTACAAGAGATTACCTATCTTTCTTGAGCACTTGCCTTGACTATCTCCTTCACTCGGAGATCTGGAACACCTTGCCTTCTTCAACCTTCAAGAACAACAACCTCTTCTCCTTCACTCAGAGAAGATCTTCAACCTTTTATTTGATAGGAAAGAGGGTAGGAAGATGGTGGAGGAGAACTTTACATCAATACATGGAGCAACTCTCTTACAAAGGAACGTATCTCACTCATACTCATGAATTTGACTTGAAGGTAGAGAGTAAAAGGGGCTCAAAGGGTTAGAACACTCTCAACTAGGCTAGGACCGAGCATGTAGTGAATGAGCAGCCTTGGAATGAACTCCAAGATGTCCTATTTATAGTTGAGGGTGCCCCTTTAAGTTGTGGGACACTTAGATACGAAAATCATCATTTTTTTCTCAAAGCAACGACTCTATTTTCGCTCAAAACACACACCAACGGTCACATCACTTTTTCTACAAAATTTCGTATAGTGCAATCTGTCGAGTTTCAATAAAGGTAACTCGACCAATAGAGTAAAAGACAAAGCCGATATTCAAATCATCAGAAGAGTTTGTCCTAGAAAAACTCGACCAACCAATGAAGATCGATTAGGTCAGGTACTCGATCGGTCGAGTTCTATGAAACCATAACTCGACCGATGCTATCTTCAGAAACTTGTTCCAGGAGGATCGATCGAGTTTGCAATTCGACCAATTGACTGCTTGTGGTCAATTTTCTAAAGTGCATCTAAAGTGATTAAAACTTGGTGTTTAGTGTCCCAATCAATTTTCTCAACTAAGTTACAAGTCAATTCATCATTACAAGTGATTACAAAAATGTTCTAAGGTCGTTTACATAGATTTCCAAAATTACACACTTGTAGCTCTTTTGACTTGAACTTGACCCAATCTAGGGCTTTGGATTTTTGATCCTTTTCTTGTACCTAACATCTAAAATCAATCTTGAATACACATATTAGATACATATGAATGGAATGGTTAAGTCATTATCAAAATATGGACAATGTATAACCTCTAGGTCAACAAAATTTATCCATATGTTCTTGAAGAGAAGGTTTATTTCCACATGTTTTCCAACTAGGTTACTAACTCTCACCTTGATTTATTCATGCATGCATAGCTAAAATAGAAGATAAATGCTTAATCTTAACTTCGATGCGTAGATCTTGCTCTATGCGCCTAAAAGTGTAATCCTTGGACTATTTTGTAACCTAATGAACTTGCTAAAAACTTGCATTCCTTTTTCTATCATCTAATACTGACCCATGATTATAATAAGAAGCTCTCTTAAAGCCTTAAGGGATGAAATTTTGAACTAAGTATACTTTTTCCCTAATGATGATTGTTTTATGTTTTTTTTTGATACCATGTTGATGGTAAACGAGTTATACAATCTTACTTGGTTTTATTGATCATATAGGGTGTAAATAACATGTTTTCCTAACTATTATGTTGCTGAAATTTGATTGGACATAGATTATATATCTAAAGGTAGCACATTTATACCTAAAATTGGCCTTTCAATGAACAAACTTGTTTTGATAATAATCTTTTGTGTTCGTCCATAAAAATTGTATGTGATAAATGTACCCTTGGAAGTAAAATTTGACCGCTTATGAAAATATGGTCTCATTAGCGCCAAATATCGTAATGTGTGCTATGTTATGGACACTTTGAAGGATATTATGAGCTTTAGTAAGGGTTTCTTATACTTGTATTTTACTATAGAACATCCTTATATTGTTTACATCCTTGGATGTGAATATGGAATATATATATGAGCTTGAGCTGGTTTTGGTCTGAATGGTAGATTGTACCATGTATGCTTACTTTGATATATGACATAAGACATTCTATATCATTCAGATTGCTTATACTCAACTTATGATCAATCATAAATCTAGAAGTAATTATAGTCTTAGAAGTAACGATACATGCGTTGAAAAACTCATGATAGAATCCAACTAAAAATGTAAGTATGAGGTGTTTTTAGGAAAACCCTTAATTAAACGCGAGCTTCTATAAAAAAATGATGACCTTATATGAAAGAATACTCTCTATGAATATACCTCATTCTCAATTGAATATCTATGCTTCCTTCTCTTCCCCTCATATAATATTAATGAACTTGACTAAGTATAATATAAAATGTGACACTATAAAATGTATCTTGTTTGTTGTGTGTACATAGAGGTTTGCTGCCTTGAGGGAGATTCCTTTAGGTTGACATTTTAATGGATTTGATATGGGTGTTATCATTGGAATGACAAGGGCCATTGAATAAGGAGTTACTCCATGATGGGAATTAATAAATATAGGATGATGGTAAAAGGTTGTGAAATTTCTAGTGTTGAAATCCATGTTGTCTTGTGTTTTCAATACAATAGACTTTCTAACAATTTATACACTTATTGTAATCATGTAGGCCCTGAATGTGAATTGTAGTAGTGATTGTTTATCATTGACTTAAATTTTTCTTAAAGGAAATACATTGTGATAGTATTTTATAACTGTAAACTAACGATGATGATTATGAAAAATATTAGACATGGGATAATGGCCTATCTTATGTGAATTATGTATATATAGTAAATATGAATGATGGAAAGAGAAAATACATCATGATGATGACTTGTTGAAGTCTGATTTGAATATTGTGGCAAAATGGGGCATGTGTCCCAGATAGTAGGCCCATAGGTCATCTCCTAGTGATCACATGATAATTAAAAGCATGTGGAATAATTGTAGAAAAATAGGTTATAAAGTGATACATGATATTTTTCCTAATTTGTTTATTAAATCCAACTCTGTCTATAGAATGTTTCATATTACATACTAATTAGACTTGTCCTACATCTGATGTTACTTTTCCATAACAATGGTAGGACGAAAATCTCAAATCAATTCCAATTAAGCAAGATAATCATTATTCCATGAAATGGATATGAAATATGATTAATTGGACTAAGTAAGGAAGTAGAGCCTTGACATGTAGTGTATTCCTCAACATTGTAGGAACTACCCTATGTTTCAAACAGGGTGTATAGTGGAACATGTATCCTTGTAGAAACTTGAGGGTTGTGAGAAGGAGCTCAGAGTCATGCATATTATTGAGTACACATTAGGAACTAGAGGTATATTTCTTCATCATCCGATTTGGTTATGTGAATGAATGTGGCCGAGGATGTAATTCTAGTGACACACGATAATGTGAATGTGATATATTAAATGATTATATGGTTTTTATACCCATATCAATACATGTCATGGCCTATGTAACCCAAGGCATACTTAATTATGTTGACTGATATGTAACCACTCCACGAGTAGGTTTGGCCATTGTGTTCACTAATTTTTTGTACTCAAACTCACTAAGGCATGATCGAATCCTTATGAGATCTATAAATCCTTGTACACTGGGCTTCATTAGTTCACATGCATAGCATGTAATTTGGATGTTACTATCCAAATTAACTAGGACAAGAGTTTTATGTAACACACAATCGAGTAGGCTGTGAATGGTAATACCAATCGTGATATATGCAGGAATTTTTGTATCGATGGACTAAATAATTGTAAGTAATATTATTTCCCTTGTACTTAAGACATTTGAAATATGTGAATAATATCAAAATAAAATCAAATATTTCATACCTTATGCTAAACTTATATTGTTATGAACTATGAGACTAAGTGGATAATTGAAAATTGAAATGATATTCATACTCTCTCTACTAGTTGTAATTAATCTTACTACGCTATTTGTACATGCTTATATCTTTATGGGAGATATGTAATGAAGTGGAATTTCTCTTTCCTCCAATTATGCTCGTACTCATTCAAAGGATGCTCAATTTCACTCAAAACTTTTCTCTCCACCAATTGGACAATTTTAAATCACATATTTCTCAATTGAGGATTTATGATTGATGAAATGGAAATTTGAACTCTTTTGAATAAATTTGATTGAATTAATTAACTTTTGAATGCATTAGGATTATTGAGACACCTCAACATAACCATACTGATCCCAATATTTTTCTATAATAAGAGGAAAAGTCAATGACAACTACAATTTGATTATTAAGCATTATGCAAGACAAAAGCTTGAACATCACATCCCCTAACCTGACTTCTTGGTCAGCTATTTGTGCCCACTCCAGTTGACCAATAGAGAGTCATGAATCAAGATCTATGGACTGTGCCCTCGATCCAATGAGTCCAAGGTGTTATCCTTGATCCTCCTTGACGACCACACATAGGCCATGGTGCACGGTGGGTAGATAATCTTGGCCATGGTTGTGCCTTGTATACTACACACATTACTTCTGTTCTTCTCCTTTTTCTTCTATTCATTCTTCTTTTCCCTTTCCACCTTTCCACATCACTCAATTCTTGTTTGGCCTCTCCCATGAGCTCCTTGAAGCCCTAAGTCCACCATACTCTGTCAAGATTATTTTCCTCCCTTTGGCCATGATGGGCCTCATCCAACAGTAGTTGAAGCTTTATGGGGCCACCGTGAGCTCATACATCCATATCGTTCCCTATCCCAGCCACTGATTCTCTTTTCTTCCTTTCCCTTTTCTCTACAACCTCTGTTGTGGCTAAACCTAGCCTCACTGGAAGTGCCTTGGTGGGAGACTAGATCCCATCCCTAGATCCAACAAACGATGACAAGGATTGTGTGGTCTTTCTCCCTCTCTTACCATCAGCCAGTGGGCCAGTCCATGTACCTTGACCTATTGATAACACCCAAATTTAGGCATTTGTGCTAAGTATTTATCTATAGTTTCATGTCGTTATAGCCTTAATATGATCCAAAATAAATTAAGGTACTTATTTTTTTATAATTTATTACTTTTTAAAGATATAGTTGCTCAACTAGCTAATTTTAGGACTTGTAGGCACCGAGATTAAGGAAACACTAATTCCATAATTCACCCAATCAATTTGGTTGAATTCCCCTAAATTCGGTCGAATTTATCTCCTCATTTTTGTAGCAGTACTAGTCATCTTTCCATCAACTCTTTTTCTTTTAGAATACAACTGAAAGACCATCTTCCAATGGTACCTTTAAACGAAACCATTGGAAGGATGCCCCTAAATGTCCCTCTCCTAAAGCAGCCTTCTGATGGACCCTTCTTTCGATTGATTGTTTACTGATGGTCAATTTTAAAGGTCAGTAGCCTAGTTAAAGGAGTGCTTCCATGACCACATTTTGAAGGAATGAATTCAGTCAAATCCAACCTAATTTGGTCAAATTGATTTCTTCCCATCATCAACATTTTTCATCAAAAGACAACTGAAGATCCACCTTCTGAAGGCTTGTTCTAAAGGCTCATCTTCTGAAATTTCCTTCAGAAGGTCCCTACCGATGGCTCATCTTCTGATGATTTGTCTCCTAATGGTATCTATGAGAACCCATTGCATTAAATGAGATTACTCAAAACATAAAGCATAATAGATCACTAATTAATCACATACCTAAAAATATGGATAAATTAAAACTGATTTCAACGTCAGCACCCACTCAGAAACATTTGCATAAGAGCCCAACATCTTTCTTATATCCATACTATGCCAAGAATTTGATACAAATTGTTCTAGCTCCTTAACCACAACATATATACATAGGAGAACAATATTCATATATGCCACACAAACAAGCATTAATATGCTAACAAAAGTTCGATTTGTTTGAAACACCATATACAAACTTTTCCTGACCGGACCTGAGAGTACATGGACGACTCTAGGACAAACTAGACATCTAATCAACTTTCTTAAAGGTTCATTAATATAGCTCCTCTTTGCTGCCACATGTTTGTTTTCATCACTTCTGATTGGCTAAAAAAATTGTGGTGAACCACAAGGGTGAGACCCATGTCCCAACAAGAGATATAACCTCCAACAACGATTGTTGATTTCAACATTTTTAAGTAATTAAACAGTTACGTAGTTTAACAAGATATAACAAATAATCTCAATAGCACTGATGATTAACAAAATACATAAAGGAGTAGATAATAACTATCATCATTAGCCAGACTATCATCCTTTATCTTGTTGACAATATAAGCAATTCAGTAGCATATGCATATCTAGCATCATGAACAAGTCTAGTAACATAGAATATCTATTATTATGAATAAGTCTAGCTACATAAGCATAGTTAACAACATTATCATGTCTAATAGGTTGAACATGTCAACATCATAAAAAGAGCTAACAACATAAGCACAATTATCTAGATAAGCATGATTAGCATTATATGCATATCTAGTTATAAAGGCATGGCTAGCATGCTAAACATAATTAACAACATGAGATAGCTAGCATCATGATTATAATCAATAGTAGTAGTATAGTTATCAACATAATCATGTCTACTGTATGTATGCATCTACAATCTTAAGCATATCCACAACATAAGTATATCTACTATCTCTTAATTGCACTAAGCATCATCTTTATGTAAAGAGAACAAACAAGGGTTATCATCCAATGTGAAGCGTCGTGTATAACCCTAAATAGATATGCTATACAGCTGTATTACATCTTTTATTATGCCCTGAGGAATTTTAGGATACCACTCAAGTTCCAACTGACCACCGCTTGGTTACAATCAGTGCCATACAAGATCTAGGAAGAGTCGGACTCCTAAGATCTTCTCCACCCCCGATCAGTACGGGTCCGCCACAACGACACATAAGGTCAAGTTGCTAACAGCCTAGTCCGTCCTTGGTACAGGTCACGACACTAGTGAAAGGAGGTGGGTACGCATACCCTACCATCTGAGGTACAACTGCAGTTGCCCTCCAATCTCATCACATATATAATCACCGAGACACGACCGCAGTCGTTCTCAAACTAAGGGCTAGGTATGATCGCAGTCATCCTTCCTAAACACTTGAATTCAGGATGACAAGCACCCCACATACTCATCAGTATGCGCTTTGAGTTTCCCTTAGGAATACTCGTTTCACCATATGGCAAGTTCTGACACTCAGATGGATCTATGGCACAGGGCACTACATGATTAGAGTTTCAATTGATTAGTTATGCCAATTGGGTGAATTAAGGCTGCATCAAACAAGTGGACATACAAACCCCAATTCACTTCTAACAAGCATATAAATATCACAACTTCAAAAGATATTAAACATGTGAAACATAATTTCTCATCTCATCATCACATGATACTCTTTACTTGCCATTCATGAGGCTACACTAGTCATCATACTATCACAAGATATAAATCATTTTCACAATATCACAAGGTATCAACCCTTATCAACACAAGAGGATTACACCTCATTCAGGGCTTAACCATGCCCAAATGTCATTAAGACCGTCATACTATCCTTGTAAGATCATAATTATCTCTGCATGCCTTATAACAAGGCTCAACAACATTACTTACATATAATACACCAGATCAACATAATATTGCATTAACGAGCTAGGAGATATTCATAAACAATCATAGTAGGGTTATATTAACATTAAGAACATTCCTTTATTACATCAACATGCAAGGAATGTAGATATGATTAACTCTCATCATATTCATTATGCACATGTTTAACAGAAGAAATTATCAACCATGTGGCTATGATAACCACCAATTAACATATCAAGGTTATGATCATAGTAAGAAGGTTATTCCACCATAATTCCATCATATAATAATGTTACACATGAATACTCATCTTTATCTATTTGCATTAGAGTTAGGTTCACAAGATAAATTATATTAATGTTACTAATCAGCACTCATACCCAAACCCTAACTCATGACATCCCCATTGGATCATGGATGCATAAGGTGAAGCATCACCATCACATTCCATACCATTCTCAAGTATGAACCCACACTTAAATCAAGGTGTAACCATCAAGTTATAGCATACTAGGGTTTCAACAACAGTAATAGAATACTCCATGATTGTATTAGTCATTCAAGGACTACTCATACCCAATTACCATCATTTAGTTATATTAAAGCTAGGTATAACAAGCTACACCTCATTAGGGTTACATATCAACACAGTATGATTATCATCCTCTCTATTCATATGAGTGAATAGACAAGAGTACCTTATTAAGGGTAACCCTCCATTTGTTCCATCATCATTCAACCCATATCACCATACCACAATGTCACCCAGAACCATTGGATGTTTAAAAGGTAAGACCATTGGTTGTTTACATAAGTAAACACCTTGAATGAATCATATATGATGTTATTGAGTTGTGATATATAAAAGTCACCATTTAACCCTAGACATCCTTTGGTTAACAACAATAAGGGTTCCGTTGAGAGTAGGGTAAAACTCACAATTGACTGTTCATTTAAAACAAGCTATCCAATGTCAACAGGTAAGCTCCTTAAGTTGATCATATAAAGGAAACCATCTAAATAACATCATTAGAACCAACATATTACATTAGCCATCATTTCACTTTATTGGAGGAATAAACATTAGATCTTGACCATTGGGTCAAGTTCATATGTTAAAACCATCAATTACAGTATAGGTCTGACCATTGCATCAAGTGACCCAAGAAACCATTGGTATAAGGATTAATTGATTCTACAACTATATGATTAACTTACCATAGGTTTTGGAGATCTGATCCACCATCATTAGTGACCATTAAGTCACTATAGGTTGTTAGATCAGCACTATATTCATTAATCAACATCAAATATTAAGCTAATGTCATCATTGATTGATAACATTATTAGGGTACTTAATGGTTGATCATTAAACTTCTAATTGATCCAAAACCTGACCTAAGGGGGGTGACCATAGGTTGTCACCATCATATGACACCTTTGATCATGACCATCCGTTGTCATGAAGACAACACCATAAGGTTGTTGCAATGGTACCATCATCGGGTGATGGGTTTATAGAAGAAATCAACTTAAAACCCTAAAATTGACCATTGGTTGATAGGTGCTTAGCACCATAGGTTGTCAAACCAACCTGATCCAAGTCATATTATACCTTAGGAATAACGTACACATGAACACATGTTCATATTGAAATCAAAATAGGGAACATTATAAAAATCGAAATCAAAGTCAAGCATAGCTTTTTAGTGCATGGATCATCATTTTCAAGCAAGAACATGATCTAGAAAGCTTATGGTAAGCAATAAACGTGGAGCAAGTTATAAAAATTGCCTCTAATGAGAAGATGAAACCACACAAAGAAGAAAAATTGAGCAGTTTGTGTAGGAAATCCAATAATAATATATGAATTCGTCAATCTAGCACCTTTCTTCATCAAATGAGCAAACCCTAAGCATAAGGAGCAAGAATGGTAGGGTTTTAGAGCTTTAGAGCAATTTATACCATGGAACAGTAAGGTTCCGACCTGGAGAAAGATAGGAGGAAGGATAACAAAGAAATAAATGGAGGAAATAAGGGGGTTCTTACTCTTTTAGGTTAAGATCACTAGAAGGAAGCTTTTTCAACCCTAAAATGAAGTCAATTGCAACTCTAGATCCTTTTTCCAAGAAGATCCCCCCTTTCTTCTTCCTTGGACAGAAAAATTCACAGAGGCATAGAAGGAGAATGAGTTTGGGAGAAGGAGGGAAGTGGTGGAGAGAAAATGGCTCGTTTTGGTGCTTGGGGATAAGTATATGAAACTTTAAGATAAAGAAAAAGAAAAAGTTAAAGTTCTAGTATCTATCCAAGTGTCCATGGCCTTAATTTATTAAGAATATACAAGAACACACACACACAAGAAAATCCCCCACCATGTGTATAGACCTTCTTATCTTTCCTTTGTCGAATTTCCCACCCAATCAAATAATTCATTGGTTGATAACTACTAAAGGTAGCTCATCCGTGAAGGGGTAAACCCTAAAATACCCTTGGAGAAAACACCTTCAAACCAAGGTTTACATAGGAGCCCCATGGATCAAAAAGCTCAAGAATGATGAGATAGTATCCAAGTAACATAATGCAAGTGATAAATAGCAAAGAAAACCTCTCAATTGGGTAAATTGCAGAAAAGTCCAAAATGTGCATAAAATTGCATAACTTGCTCAAACAATGTCCAAATTGGACCAAATTTGAAACTTAAGCTTTTGTTATGATTTCAAAGCATATCACAAGGTTATATTAGGGTTATAAGAATTCAATTATGATAATTAAGCTTATTTAATGCATTAAGAAAGTTTAGGGGCCTTATAGTATCCCACAAAGAAGCGCCTTCCAATGGTCCATTCCACTCCATTCTCGCAAACTGAAGGGAAAAATTCAGCTGCATTCACCCAAATTTTGTCAAATTCATTTACAATCACATATGTTCTCCACCTACCCCTATAAATACCTGCCCCTTGCTAACTAGAAAAGGGTCTTGGAGTTTTTGTTCTGGTTTTCTTGGAGTGCCTTCTACAACTCTGACCTTCAGTTCACAAAGCTCTGTCCTTGAACTCCAAGGCCCAAAAGGGATGAAGAGCTCATCCTACACCCTTCCCTTTAGTTTGCCTCCATCCACCATCATTTTCCATCGCCTTCCACCTCAAAAAACCACCACATTTTCCAACACTTTTCATCCCCATACACCCATTCAAGATGTTGTTTGGGAGGAATCAAGGAGAAAGGAGGTCAAG
Organism: Alisma plantago-aquatica; assembly: GCA_963693085.1. NCBI lineage: Eukaryota > Viridiplantae > Streptophyta > Magnoliopsida > Alismatales > Alismataceae > Alisma > Alisma plantago-aquatica. The sequence goes on along the minus strand of OY856409.1, from coordinate 645,095,445 downwards.
GAGTCTAGAAGATAAAGGAGTATGATGCCAAGGATGAGATCCAGTCCATCCAAAGGCTAAGAATCAAGAGACACCTCTCCTACATGGGATAAATCTCTCTTCTTCCTCTTTCTTTTTCTGTGCTTCTTTGTTCTAGTACAAATGATGATTTCCATCTTTATTCAGTGTCCACTATGCTTGTCCATGGCTAGTTGAGCTCCTTATTTGCTATGTATACCATTTTGGACATGTTTATGTACTTATACTATAATAAAGTAGTCATCTTCCATATATAACATGTTATATGTTCTATCTTCTCCTTTTGGTTATGATTGCTGGTTTGGTTGATCTCTCTTGCTCGAACCTCTGTTTCTACCAAGATCGAGAGATTCATTATATAAATTGATAGATTATGTAGTTTGTATAAAATATGAGAGGAGGACATTCTAGGGAGGATATGTACAGAACACAAGTCGGAGAGATCTGACCCCGTACTGTGAATTTGATTGCATCCAGGTGAATTCAACCGAATATATCTGAATATAACAACATTCACAGGTTGTGTTCCATGAAGATCCTCTACCCCTTATCATGTCTTGGGATATTTTGGATCTGTGAGGGTGTCCATAATGTTTAGAGGTGTTGGTCTGTTATCCTTGAGAGAGGTTTCAGATCATTGATGGGGTTTTAGTCATGCTGCCCAAGAGTGAGTTGGATGACCCCCACAGGAGCAGCTAGCAGGACGTATGCTATGTTTGGATGTTAGTTACGTGCTAGGGTGTTAGAGGGTTGTCTACACACAAGAAAAAGTGCATAGAATACCCAAAATGTGGTTACATATCCAAGAATTCCTTCTCTTGATTAGTGGAATTTGGCAAACTCTATTTTCTTTATTTTAATTTGTTTTGGTTTGTATCTTTTTAATAGACTCGTTCTAGCTCCTTGCATAAATCAACTCTCGATTTTGCTTATTTAACTAAGAACATGATCTTAGGCATCCTAAACATCCCCATGTCCCTGTGTTTGACCCCGTATTGAGTTGTGGGTGCCTTTGAAGGTTTCATGTTATAAATGTGAAGTCTGATCCATCCTTCTGAATCTGCCTCATTTATTACATGTGATTTAGGCTGATCAACTTTTGGCACCATTGTCGGGGACATGGTTTTCCCATGTTTGCATGTCCAAGGATTTTTTCAGTCAACATAAGATTGTACATAAATGCATTGTTCTTCTTTTATTTTGCATATACTTGTCATACATACCAATACACTTTTTCCTTTATTTATTTATTTTTTATCAACAACCATGGATCTAGCCTCCTTAAGGCAGATCATATTATACACCTATCCTCCTAAACTTTTCTACATCCCCAACTGCTAGAAAATAATTAAAATTCATACACTCCAACTAGTCAAGCTATATTCACCCCTACTGTCGTCTTATGTAGACACTCCAACAACAGAGATTGTCGAATAGCCCTCGTCCTCCACTTCACCATGGGATCAAGAGCTGATCAGGGCAAACAAAAGAAAATGTTGATCCACTCATATCTACCTTAACGCCTCATATCCAAGATCAAGAATATTCTCTTTGGGAGCTGCTCAAAAGGCAAGACCATCATCTCCAAGTAGATATTGAGATTGTGGACCACCACAAAAGTATGATTCAAACTCTTAAGCAAGGATATACCCAAGCAAAACAATTTGATACAATAGATTTCCAACAACAATGCATGGCGAAATTGGCAAACCTTGAAAGCATTTATGAACTCCAACAACTTCATGGTGAGGATGTTGAGTGTGGAAGGATACTTCACAAACTTATTAATGTAGTAACCATATGATTACAAGCACCATAGCACAATCATGAAGACCTCGGTCATCAAAACCACTCAATAGAGGTAAATGTGGAACTTATCTCACCTTCCTATTCGAACTACCAACTGGACTCACCATGATTTTATTTGTGAAGACTCACCCATCTGGTGTGTTTCTGCTAGAGGTGCAACACACTAGCCGATTTGTCTCGACTAGATGCGCCCCACGAGGTCAGAACACACATGATGGGTTTTTTGCTTTTGATATTTATAAACCTAAACTAACACACCTACGTCTACTAAAACATTACACCCGCAAGCGCACGGGGTCGTATCGTAGTTTAGGAAGGTGGCAAGTAAAGGGTCGATCCACAGGGAAAACAGGGGGCACTAGAGCTAGGTTAGTTTAGCTGGGTTCCTACTACGGAGACTAGGGTTAAGGGTTTGAAGGTGATTTGATTGTTAAACTACTATGGACAAACAAGCAATTTAAAGGCAAGAATGAAATCTATGTTAACCCTAGACTGAATTAAGACTAAACAAGCAAGGAAAGACTAAGCTAGGTATGAAAAGGCAAGTTACACTAGGACAAGAAAGAAAGAATAAAAAGAGCAATTAAAGAGCTACACTAGGAATGAACAAGACAAGAGAAAAGCAAGAATCTAACTAAGCAGGTAAAGAGCTAACTAAGCTAAGAAAGCACAAAACTAGGGTTTTAAGCAATAAAGAGATGTGTGGGCTGTTTAGGGGTATGAACTTATCACTTAAGTTGGGGGGTGACATATGAACATTATGATTCCATTTAGATTAACCAAACCAAACAACAAGTTAGAGTCTAATGGATTAACCTAAGCTACTAACTGGCCATGGATATGCTAGGTTGTGTATAGGGGAACTAGTCCCTAACACCCCCTACTACCCTTACGAGGCTCAATTGGGTTAGGGATTAGGTTCAATCCAATTTAGAGTCTAATCAAGTCTAGGTTTCTAGATTAGACATTCCTAGGGCAATTAGGGGTCGAGGGTAGTAATGGGGAGGTGAGATTAGGGTTTTGGACCCCAATTCCCCCACATTCTAGCCTTGAGAAGGCTCCATGCTAATTGCACTAGAATTATCTAATCTAGCTGCTTAGATCTCTCACTTAGGTTTAGGGAGATTGATTAGGATGTAGGAAGATGGGAGGAAACCTAGGGATCCAAGAATTGGACCTAGGGGCAAATCCCAAAATTCACACATATAAGCAATTTGCCTAAATTCCTAGGTGATTTCACACACAAACCAACAAGAAATCCATGGAGAATGAGATAGAAATAGAATATAATCATTAACAAATGAAATTACAAAGTTTACATGTCATTTCCCCCCCAACATGGTATCAAAGTAACATATTTTCCCCCAAACAGCCCACCCAAGGGGCCTAGCTACTCATAGAAATGGAAAATACAAAAAGAAAGGAGAAAGAGGTAGAAGAAGGCATGAAGCTCGGTGTAGATGAAGAAGTCCTCCTCTACAGTAGTTGTAGGGGCATCCTCCTACTTCTCCTTGGATGAAATGGTGTGGAATGATGGAGGGAAGTGGATGGAAGGCTTAGATATGGGGGGTTATGTGGTGGAAATGGTGAAATGGAGTGGATTTGAGGTGGAGGTGAAGGGGAATGGAGTGGAGGTGACAAGGGGGTGAAAATGAGGTTCTAAGCAGCCAACCCTCAACCCTCAGCCGCCACTAGGGCTTATATAGGGATCTAGGGGGTCTAGGGTTAACTTAGGGGTAAAATGGGGAAAGCAGCGGAAAAGTGGCTGGATTCTGTGAGTAGCACGGCCGTGGTGGGGTACCACGGCCGTGGTGGGCAGGGTAGGCCACGGCCGTGGTGTATGGGCACGGTCGTGGGAATAAAAAAACAAAGTTACATGGTTTTTGTCAAAACGGCCACGGCCGTGGTGAGTCAACACGGCCGTGGTGGAGGTGATGTGGCACGGCCGTGGTGCTCTGCTGTGCCACGGTCGTTTTGTGGTGCCACGGTCATGGTGTCTGTCACTGGAATGACCGTTTTGTGATGCACGGCCGTGGTGCTATGCTGTGCCACGGCCATTTTGTGGTGCCACGGCCGTGGTGTCTGTCACTGGCACGGCCGTTTTGTGCAGCACGGCCGTGCTGCCTTCTTCTTGATTTGGAGGTTGAACCTGTCGATTTCTAAGTGACCTAGCACGGCCGTTTTGTGGTACCACGGCCATGTTGGGTCCTGGGGTAGCACTTTGACTTGGGTCTTTGGCTTTTCTTAGTCTTCTTTGCTTCAATTGATCTTTGGCCACTAGGGGTAGGTCGAAGGAGCATCAGACTTCACTTTGGGCCTCTCCAAGTGCAGAGGAACCCTAGGATCGCCCCTTCTCTCTCTCTTCCATCAAGCGTGGTCCAAATGCCTGAAAAACATGCAAATAATGTCCATAAGTGCATTTTATACAAATAAGCATATTAGGGGGAATGACATGCAATCTAACAGGTATAGATGTGATTGAAGAGCAAAAAGACACAGGATTAAGCCCTAAAATAGGGCTGAATCACCACCCCAAACTTGAAACATACTTGTCCTCAAGTATGCTCCAACTCAATCTCTCTACAAACTTTCACAAAAAGAAATGACAAATGCAATATAAAAGACGATTGTTGCTGAATGGGATCAAAGATGACTAAGTACATGCATTCCACCTCTCTCCTCTCCTTCTTTCACAATCCAATCATGAAAAGAGCACAAAGCATATGAACTTCAAATATAGCGCATAGAATACACAAGTTATCCATATTTCTTCCATTAAGTTCTGGGTAAACCGTTTCATGGTGGCATTAATCAAGAATGACTAGGAGTGATGTTTCACATTCATGCATTCAATCTTATATCTCAAATCACACCAAATGACCCACGTGGCTGCGGAAAAGGGTAAAATGAGCTAAGTTTGATGTTTCCTAGCTCAATGGGTATGAAAGTGGAAGAAAGGGTTGCGGTAAGATTTTTGGAGTGTTTTTACACACTCATCTTTTCTTTATTTGAATGCTCTTAAACAGGAGCATCCTTTTATTTTATTTTGTTTTTCTTTTTCTTTTCTTTTCTTTTTCTTGCCCTTGGTGTAGATAGGGCATATGGTGGATAGAGTGAAGTGGGGAGATACAGATATGGCCACCCCAAACTTTTGGAGGTGGCCAAGGCTAATTATGTGCACTAGGGCATCTTTTTATGAGGCAGAGGGGTATGAAGATGGTGGAAGAATAGTCGGGTCGAAGAGGGGTCATTGGTATGATTTTCCACATAAGACATCCTGCATGAGAATTAATCCAACACTTCATCCAAGATATCACACCACATGAATGAACAAAATGAAATTGATATATCAAACAAGTAATTCCACAAACACTAAGCGTTCAAAGCTTGCTCAGTTTCACAATTCAACCAATTCAATCACAATCCTAAGAGAGGTGATGCACATGTAAAAAGTCAAACATTGATACCACTTAGCAACAAACAATGGTGATTGACTTGCATTTGTCAAAGGTCAACATTTTAATTCAAAACAGTAGAGATTGGGTCAAAACACAATTTTTAGACAAGAAGTTCCAAATTTGGGCAAAATTGGCCAAAATGGTGCCAGGTTGCCTCCAATCACATCTAAACATATATTATTGAACTTAAAGCAGTAAACAAGCAAATCCTAACTAAAACATGCAAAAATTACCAAAAATCTACATGGTATGCAATGCATGGCAAAAGAGAAAAATTTTTGAAAATTACGCACAAAAATGACAAAAAGGTAAACTACATGGAATGCAGGTATGCAAAGCAGTAAAAATCTAGACTAGATAGAAGGACAAGCAAAAGAAATGAAAAACAAAAAACAAAAAGTAAAATAGCAGATGAGATGCAACAATGAGTGAAAGAAGAATGAGGGCATACCGCCCCAAACTTTTGAACCATGTTGTCCTCAGCATGACACTAAAGTCTAGGGTGATAGGGTAGATGATCACTGCAGAGGTGGTGGAGGTGCTCCTCCCTACCTGTAGTAGGCGCCCCAGTAGTCTGATTGTGGAGGCGGATAGTTGTCCTGGAATGCTGACAAAGAACCCCACCAATCTTCACCCCACTGTGGGTTCCTCTGTGTCTGTGCATTTTGGAACTGATAAAGGTGGTTGACCTGATAATGCATCTGCTGGTGGTCCAACCACATGGCATCCTGAGTCCTCTGAAAGCCCTCCTATGTCTGTAAAATCCTCTCCTGCGTCGCCTAAATGTTCTCCAGTTGTGCATGAATGGTACCCATGTCATATGCATTCACTGAAGGTTGTTGTGGCTCTGACGCTCCCATCCTTTCTTCTCTTTGCCTCACCCATCTTGCCTCTCTTTCCTCTACCGTCCGCCTCTACTCTGCCGCCTGTGAAGGCTCTCCTAAACCCCCTGCAAACCTCACCTCAGGGATTTCCTCTCCTTTGGGGTTCTCCTCCTCACACCTCCTCAACTTTTATAGAAAATCTGGCGTTGGTCCATACTGTGCCATGAGGGGAGGAGTATGGTATGGCAGCTCTAATGTGACTCCTGGGTAGGGTGGGTTGATTTGGTAAATGTAACGAACCCGCCTCCCGGTAACCCCCAATTAAGGGAGACCAAGAGATCAGAGTCGTTATCTAATAACCCGGATCAAAGGTTAGACAACTAATCAATAACAATTAATAAACTTTACCAACTAAACTGAAAATGGTATAAAATAAAACCTTTCTTACCTTGGAGAAACTGGGATTTCTAAACTTCTATCCATGAAGAAGCTAATCTAACTAATCCTCCGGTGCACGTTATTTTTCATTTAATTCCACATATGTCACTTTACTATTTGTTCTTTTCATTTGTACCTAAAACGCCGACAAACAAAACGCCGGTCAGCACTAAGCTGGTATGTGGGGGAAACAATAATCATGCAACTACAATAACAAAGTAATCAACCAATTATCATTTAAAAGTCAAGATTACTATTTAAACCATACTACTCAATCCTTTCCTATCCCCTATCTCTATGTTGTCCCTGCAGCGGACTGAGTTACTACCTCTCTCTAGGTAGATCCTTATTAGACCCCGCATGATCCTACCTAACAGTTAGATCAATATCTAGGGTTGAGTTGCATGGCACTACCCATAGGTAGCCCAATCTCTAACTCAATGTGACTTGATGGACCTACCCCATTGGTAGCCATTTACTAAGTCATTTAGTGACCTGATGGGCCTACCCCATTGGTAGCCATTTACTAGGTCAACCCATTAAGCTACAGAGGGGACTAGGATCTGAGCTAGTAGGCACATATCTTATGTGATAGTCATATTCACATTATACCTTGCATGAATTAAATACATCCAACAGTTTAATTCAAGTCACGATGGAAACATCGGCAAAAATCCCGGAAAACTAATTCGGGTAGTCATAAGTGTAACCACATACCTAATTTGATGATATCAGAAGCATTAAGAAAATCCAACCAAGAATGCAATCCAAGTAATTCAACAATCACATAATTCCTGAAAAGAATATGTACTCTATTTATTACACACTTTATTAAGAACCTACTTTATTAACTTTGATTCACTTTCTAGGGTTTCTGTATCCATTTTAGGGTTTCATTTTACAATTAGGGTTTCCCTTCATCTTTTACCATATTAAACCCTAATTTCATGCCATTACTCATAAACCCTAATTATATCGTCTATTCTTCAACATTAAGGATATCTTAACAACATATAACCCTATTTTCATATTACATGCACATTAATCATCAATTAAGCTTCTTTTTCATTAAAGCTACTATTTTTATCCCTTTACTCCAGGACAAGATCATTATACGTAGTTTTCATCAATTCATAGTTCATTATGGTCTAAATTACATATGAACTCGATTTGCTATTAATTCCACCTTTTATTCATGAGAAACCCCTAATTACTACTTTAGGGTATTTATCCACAAATTAGGAACTTTAATGCTCGAAATAGCTTAGATTCAACATATTCCAATTTTAATCATGAAATTAATCATTTAAAGCCATTAATAGTCGAATTAGTCAACATTAGGGTTTCAAGGCCCATTAAAGCCTATTTATGCATATAAACTCTAAATTAAACAAATTATGTACAAAGTTCATTCTTTTTGACCCTAATGTTCCTTTTTAACAACATAACAACTTTAACCATCAATTAAACCCTATTAATCATATCAAAATAGAGTTTCTTAATCATCATTATATTAAAGTTAACAACTTCCATTACTTTTCAAATTTCAAGCATAATCAGGCTCCAATTATATTTTTAATGGATTCCTCTCGTCTTTCTGAGTAACTTTCATATTTTATGCGTGCTAAACCGAGCTACGGATAATTAGCTATGAATTTTACAAACTCTACTTACCTCGGCCAATGAGAGGCTGCCACGCAGGCCTTTCCATGCTACGTTGGCTGTTGCTTTGGAAATATAATTGAAAGTCGATTCTGCCCTCGATAAGTGAACAGGTTCTTCAGTACTCGGAAGGGTATTCTCGTCCAGTGGCTGAAGCGTTGTCTTCAACCTCCGTAGGGGTTCACTGCGTCGCCCTAGCCGGACTGGGTGTGGCTTCTCTTGGTCTCCCTTCACCTCGAAAGTCACCAAGGACTATTCTGCTACCCCCGTCGTACCCTGGCATAGCCAAAGCACCCCTAATATGGGGCCATAGCAGCCACATGCAAGCCCAGATCACCCGCGACTCTCTGCCACGATGCAGCCGTGCTGCAGTGATTGCGGGCTTGTGTTCCGCCTTTCCAAGGCACGAACCACTTGGGAACTCTCTCCCCTGCCTCCGCCGCTTCACCACGTGTCCAGCCACACCTCGACCCACGGCCGAGACATCCAAACTAGGGGGGCTAATGCTGTGATCTGTAGCTAGGTCGCAGACCTCTTTGCCAGTTTTGCGTGGGTTCAGAGTAGGAAGACAAGGGCAGAGCTTCCCCAGATCACTTGTGGGTGCATCAAGCCACCATCTAGGACCCTCCTTGATCCTCCGTTTGCACCAGGGTTCTTCCTACCTCCTTGGTTAGGTTTTGCTCAAAGAAGAACAAGAAGAAGATGGGGAATAGAGAGATACGTGTGGGATATCCCTTGGGGTCGACCCTGGGATATTCCCTTATATAGGAGTGAGTAGTAAAGCCCTAGGACATTCCTTCAAGAGAAATCAAGTTCTCTCCCATATGGAAACCTATTCCTTCATGGAAAAGTAGTCCTTCTCTCTCCTATATACTTTCCTTGATATTCCTTATCTTATGGACACTTAGAAAACGAGAGTTATTTCTTTCACTTTCTTTATACTTGCCTTTTACTCATTAGTCACGAAATTCTATTTTTATTTAATAGAAAATACTTCCCTTTTTATCAATACCACAAAACCATTAGTAATGTATTACATTATATTATTATTATCTTTTACAGGTATTTCTCTTTCCTCTTTCTTGATTGGGACTCCTTGGATCCCAATAAAACTCAAAGAATTCGAAATTCTTTTTATTGGATACTCATTATCCTTCTAGATGCATCTAAATGCATTATTTCATATTAACTTGTTTATTTCTCATTAAAATATCTCTTTTTTAGGTTTTCTCTTTATTTCTCTTTTATTTTCCTCATTGGTATTCCTTTTGTCATTAGGAATCATTGGGATATGAAATCCCACTAAGGATATCTCAATTCCACCTCTTTTCATTTGTTTTCCACATATTACCATTATTTTCAATTCATTTCTCGATAAGGAAATATTTAATTGTTATCTTCTTTTATTATTGTATTCCCTATGCCACCTTAGACTCCTTGGAACCCAAGGAACCCAAGAGGCACGAAATCCTTCTTTGGATTTGCCTCCTAGAGGTTTCCACATTTTTCCTTTTTCTCTATTTTCTTTTTTCTCGATGATAGTGGAATTTCTTTTATCCTTTCCTTGTTATTGGGCCCAATACCCAATAAAGCCCACAAATAAATCAACAAGGCTATTTTCAATGAAAATCATGCATTCATTCATTATTTGTTCATTTATCTTTAACATGAGAAATTACATTTCTCAGCAAAAGAACCCAAAATTGGGGTTGTAACAGTAAATGAGCTTCTGATCTGTAACCGTAATCATGGATGAGCGAGCCAGGTAGTGCAAATCAACCAACTTGCCACCCTCTGCCTTTGTATATCCTGTCATGTCATGCCCCAAGGCAGTGGCAATAGATGTTACAATCTCTCCCATTACAAATGGATTTGTGCTCTTAGACGGGATTGTCCTCATGTGATCGATCAATAACGCCCACAAGTTCACATGTCTCACTTTTGTCATCCAACCAAGCACAAAAACATCTTTTTTGGTGCAGCTACCTTGATTTTCATACCTTCCAAAGATGGTGTTTGCCAACACCTTCTGAACATAGCGGAGAAATGGGCTATGAATACCACTTCTCTTTGATTTCCCTGCTATAAAAGTACTTTGGCCGGTGAAGCACTTCCACATGGTTGGATACGTGGAACTAGAGTCATTTTCTGTCCTTCCTCCATCTAGGAGGGAAGCCATCTCTCCACTTGGGGCAAAAATCTGATTTAACATCTCTGAGGTTATCTTCCATCTCTTGTCCCCAATCGTTACCTTAATTGCATTCTCGCCATCATTTGCTGCTTTCTCTAGCATGGAGAAGAACGGTTGTGTTAACTCGATGTATGATTCCTGTTGCAACGTCAATATCTCAAATAGCCCCAATTTTTCCATCAACTCTTGAAAATAGATAAAGAATCCCATTGCCTCCATTGACACTTGGCATGCGTATCGAGTAGCTAGCACTCTGCATGTTAGGCACTATGGGTGCTTGGGCTCCTTTGCCCTGCCTGTAGTAACCTCTGACTGTGAAAGTGGGCATTGTGGCGGGCTTGGTTGCTGCTCAACTTCAGGCATATCAGTATCATCTTCATTAGCTAGCACGAGCCGTCGACGTGGTCGTAGTCGTGGCCGCGGCTCGGGCTGTGGCGATGCTGCGGAGGAGACGGACAGACGTGCGGCTGAAACTGACAGTCGTGCAATTGAGGCGGAAGGTCTCTCAGATGAGACGGAGTGTCGGGAAGCAGACGGCGGTGGCTGCGGCGAAGATGGTGCCCCCGCTGTGGTTGTACGGTGGCTTCTTCAGTGATAGGATCCACTATGGCATCCAATTCCACCTCCGTCAACTGGGGGTGGCTGTTCCTTGGCTTCCTTTGGTAGGGGATGACACCCCTAGTATTCTCTACTGCCTTCTTTGCAAACTTCTTCATTCTTGCTCAAAAAATGAAGTGAAATTAGAAAATTTCGGATTTCTCCGAAGAACGGGGTTGTTGGGGCAGAATGGAGAGAAAGTGGTGTGTTTGTGGATGGAAATGGGTGGGATTAGGAGATTAAGGTAGTGGAAATGGTAGGGGAATGATTTGGAATGGTTTGGGAGTGATTTGGTGAGGATTTGAGGGCTGGAGAAGGTGGGCAGAGTGCTGCACGGGTGCTAGGGCACGGACCACGACCGTTCTGTTCTTCGGAGAAATGAGCAAGTGAATAGAAATTTTGCAAAATCTGAGTTTAAGTTGCTGGAATCAGGCTACGGCACGGCCGTGGTGGCTTCATGTACCACGGTTGTGCTGCCCTGGTTCAAAACTTAGTCAATTTTTTCAATTTTCTGATCATTTCCTTGTTGAATGTGAGTGCACTACCACGGCCGTGTTGATGTACCACGGCCGTGTTGGGCACTGTAACAGCAGTAGGATACTCGAATCTTGTTCAAGCATCAAAATTGATCCCAAGTTGATATTCTATTTACTCTTTGTCAAAATTTCATCTATTCTTCTTCATTTCACTCTGTTCTCACATGCACATATCAAAACTGTACAAAAACTATCAAATATGCGTGTGTGTGTGCTTTCTTGGAAAAAAGTAAAAACAAAGCAAAAGTATAAAAAATGTAGATTGGGTCAAAAATTCCCAAACCTAGGTGGGTTGACTCCCACAAGCGCTGAGTTTCTTGCCTTCAGCTAGACTTCTTGGTGATTCTTCAAAATTCATCCATTTGGCATTCTCATGTGTCCATTCTTGCAAAACATGCATCCTTCCTTTGCACTCAATCTGTTTTCCTCATCCCTTTGATCACAATAATCATCATTAACTTCTTCACCTTGATGTCCTTCTCTCAAATGCCCATTTGGACTTGTGAAGTGACCATGTCCAATATCCCTATCTCGGACTCGTCGGGTTGGGGTCCTGTACATGTTGATGTTGATCTTCATGTCCATAAATGAGACTGTCATGGTTCCACTACGTACATGAATGTTGGCATCAGCTGTAGATAAGAACGACCTCCCCAAGATGATGGGAATCTTCCTATCCTCCGACCCCATATCAAGTACAATGAAATCCACCGGGAACATCGCGCCTTTTTCCTTGTCTATCATCACCAATACATCATCCACTCTACCTCTAGGCACTTTTATGGATCTATCCACCAACTGGAGAGTGCAATGTGCCGGCTTCAACTTGCCTAAGCCCAGCTCAACATAGACATGATATGGCATCAAATTCACACTAGATCCCAAATCAAGTAAGGACCTGTCTATGCAATGTCCCCCTATGTAACTAGGTATGAGTGGGGCTCCTGGGTCTTTTCTCTTTACGGGGAGGGCATGTTGTATGATGGAACTCACTTGTTCAGTCAATCTCACCTTCTTTGGAATCCTCCCCGTTGACCTTCTTTTCACAGTGCATAAGTTCTTGAGGAATTTGGCATAAGATGGGATTTTCTTGATAGCATCCAAAAGTGGAATGTTCACCTTTACTTGGTGAAACACCTCAAGAATATCAACATTGTGCTTTTGCCTCCTTTTCAATTCCGGTGGCTCATCTAGTTCTTCTACAAATGGAGGATTACTAGTTTTTGCCGCACTTACATGAACATGAGGCAGAACACTAGGGATGGTAGGACCTGCAAAAGGGATATGTGGCAGATCACATGGAATCCCAAACTCAACATGCGGTATCACAACATCATCTTTAGCAATATCAATCACATTATCACCACTTGGATGCCTTTGCTTTGCTTTATCAACCTTTCTTTGGCTTGCGGGCTGCTCAAGAGTTTTCCCACTCCTTAGAACTGTCACAACACTACCTTGCTCATGAAGGGGAGGGGTAGAATTGACCGGGTGGCAAGGAGCATTTGTCACTTGGTTCTTCATGAAGCTCACCATGTCACCAAGAATCTTCATCACTTGTGCGCTTGAGTCATCATGAGTAGGGGGTGTCACACCAAAGGCATACCCTCTTTCATTCATCATGCTAGAAGCTCGAATTCTTGATCCTTCAGCCAACTGCTCAAACAAAGGCCATATCTCCTCAGGTGGCCTAGCCATGAAAACTCCTCCACAAGAAGAGTCCACTGTGTCTTGGTCCTTTAGAGACAAACCAGAGTAGAATGATTGAACTAGCTACCACAAAGGGATCTCATGGTGAGGACACTCTCTTAACAGCTTCTTGAATCTCTCCCATGCATTATGAAACTTCTCATCTCCCATTTGACTAAAATTTGTCACGGAATGCCACATTTTTGTCAACCTTGCTATAGAGTAGAATTGTCTGAAGAAAGCATTCTTCATTGTTTCCCAACTCATGATGTCCTTTCTTGAGTCATACCAGTCTTTGGCTCTATCTTTGAGGGAGAAAGAGAACAAGGTCAACCGAATTGTATCATCACTAGCCGTCGACGTCCTGAAGGTGGAGCATACTTCAAGAAAGGAGTCCAAGTGCTTATAGGGGTTCTCACTCTCCGAGCCGTAGAAGATGGGCAGGAGCCCAAGAAGACCTGGAGGAATAGAGAATTGCTCCCCTGGCATTTGATCAACCCTGCTAGCAATTGGTGATTTGTAGTTGCTAGGCATGAAGTAGTCTTGAAGCGGCTTGTGAGGTGCACTTTGGTCTTCCATCTTGTTTCCTCCCGAATGGCTTGTCACATGCACAAAGCACAACCAAACTAAAGAAAGCAAGTTAGTAAACCAATATACACAAGAAATGCAAAGAAAAATGAATAAATAATAGCAATGATGAGGGCAGTTGGAAAAGTCAAAGCAAAACTAACTAGCTAGGCTGAGCGCCTCTAATCCCCGGCAACGGTGCCAGAAAGCTTGGTGTGTTTCCGCTACAGGTGCAACACACTAGCCAATTTGTCTCGACTAGATGCGCCCCACAAGGTCGGAACACACGTGATGGGTTTTCGCTTTCGATATTTATAAACCTAAACTAACACACCTACGTCTACTAAAACATTACACCCGCAAGTGCACGGGGTCGTGTCGTAGTATAGGAAGGTGGCAAGTAAAGGGTCGATCCACAGGGAAAAGAGGGGGCACTAGAGCTAGGTTAGTTTAGCTGGGTTCCTACTGCAGAGACTAGGGTTAAGGGTTTGAAGGTGATTTTATTGTTAAACTACTATGGACAAACAAGCAATTTAAAGGCAAGAATGAAATCTACGTTAACCCTAGACTGAATTAAGACTAAACAAGCAAGGAAAGACTAAGCTAGGTATGAAAAGGCAAGTTACACTGGGACAAGAAAGAAAGAAGCAAAAGAGAAATTAAAGAGCTACACTAGGCATGAATAAGACAAGAGAAAATCAAGAAGCTAACTAAGCAGGTAAAGAGCTAACTAAGCTAAGAAAGCACAAAACTAGGGTTTTAAGCAATAAAGAGATGTGTGGGCTGTTTAGGGGTATGAACTTATCACTTAAGTTGGGGGTGACATATGAACATTATGATTCCATTTAGATTATACAAACCAAACAACAAGTTAGAGTATAATGGATTAACCTAAGCTACTAACTGGCCATGGATATGCTAGGTTGTGTATAGGGGAACTAGTCCCTAACACCCCCTACTACCCTTACGAGGCTCAATTGGGTTAGGGATTAGGTTCAATCCAATTTAGAGTCTAATCAAGTCTAGGTTTCTAGATTAGACATTCCTAGGGCAATTAGGGGCCGAGGGTAGTAATGGGGAGGTGAGATTAGGGTTTTGGACCCCAATTCCCCCACATTCTAGCCTTGAGAAGGCTCCATGCTAATTGCACTAGAATTATCTAATCTAGCTGCTTAGATCTCTCACTTAGGTTTAGGGAGATTGATTAGGATGTAGGAAGATGGGAGGCAACCTAGGGATCCAAGAATTGGACCTAGGGGCAAATCCCAAAATTCACACATATCAGCAATTTGCCTAAATTCCTAGGTGATTTCACACACAAACCAACAAGCAATCCATGGAGAATGAGATAGAAATAGAATATAATCATTAACAAATGAAATTACAAAGTTTACATGTCATTTTCCCCCAACATGGTATCAAAGTAACATATTTTCCCCCAAACAGCCCACCATAGGGGCCTAGCTACTCATAGAAATGGAAAATACAAAAAGAAAGGAGAAAGAGGTAGAAGAAGCCATGAAGCTCGGTGTAGATGAAGCAGTCCTCCTCTCCAGCAGCTGCAGGGGCGTCCTCCTTCTTCTCCTTGGATGAAATGGTGTGGAATGATGGAGGGAAGTGGATGGAAGGCTTAGATATGGGGGGTTATGTGGTGGAAATGGTGAAATGGAGTGGATTTGAGGTGGAGGTGAAGGGGAATGGAGTGGAGGTGACAAGGGGGCGAAAATGAGGTTCTAAGCAGCCAACCCTCGACCCTCGGCCGCCACTAGGGCTTATATAGGGATCTAGGGGGTCTAGGGTTAAGTTAGGGGTAAAATGGGAAAGCAGTGGAAAAGTGGTTGGATTATGTGAGTAGCACGACCATGGTGGGGTACCACGACCGTGATGGGCAGGGTAGGCCACGGCCGTGGTGTATGGGCACAGTCGTGGGAATAAAAAAAACAAAGTTACAAGGTTTTTGTCAAAACGGCCACGGCCGTGGTGAGTCAACACGACCGTGGTGGAGGTGATGTGCCACGGCCGTGGTGCTCTGCTGTGCCATGGCCGTTTTGTGGTGCCACGACTGTGGTGTCTGTCACTGGAACGGCCGTTTTGTGATGCACGGCCGTGGTGGTCTGTTGTGCCACGACTATTTTGTGGTGCCACAGCCGTGGTGTCTGTCACTGGCATGGCCGTTTTGTGCTGCACGGCCGTGCTGCCTTCTGCTTGATTTGGAGGTTGAACCTGTCGATTTCTAAGTGACCTAGCACGGTCGTTTTGTGGTACCACGGCCGTGTTGGGTCCTGGGGTAGCACTTTGACTTGGGTCTTTGGCTTTTCTTGGACTTCTTTGCTTCAATTGATCTTTGGCCACTAGGGGTAGGTCGAGGGAGCATCGGACTTCACTTTGGGCCTCTCCAAGTGCAAAGGAACCCTAGGATCGTCCCTTCTGTCTCTCTTCCATCAAGCATGGTCCAAATGCCTGAAAAACATGCAAATAATGTCCATAAGTGATTTTATACAAATAAGCATATTAGGGGGAATGACATGCAATCTAACAGGTATAGATGTGATTGAAGAGCAAAAAGACACAGGATTAAGCCCTAAAATAGGGTTGAATCACCATCTAGGAAAACCATTCATTTTATTTGGATAGTCCATCTAAGCAACCAATGGACGGTACATATAACATATATGAATGGTTTAATGATGTACACTTTATCCTCCTCGGGGAAGCCAAGCAATATCACAATTTGAGGGGCACTTTGAGCAGCCTAAACCAACCTTCACTCCATACCAAGGTGATACTTATCACATTGAGACTTTTCACTTTGTTTCAACCAGTTTTCCTACAGTGGTTTGGAATAATTTGTTTGAGGAAGGTGACGATGATTGTTCATCCTGTGGAAATGAGTATATTGACAACAACAAATTGGAGCTGCATGAGCCAATATTTGCCATCATTCCACTACAAGGTGTGGTTCACATTGAAGGAGTGTGATGGAAAATTCATTACAACATGGTTACAGAACATGAAGATGGCCCAAAACCCGTAGAAATTGACAAGCTTGGGGTGGTTAAACTACAATTGGATTCATCTAGGGTTACTACATGTTCATACTTTGATTGGGGATTTCTAGTTCTCAATGGTGAATCTTCAAATCATCCACCCTCAAAATTAGAGATGGAAGAATCCATTTTACCCTATGTCAGCATATTTGGGCATACACATTCAGACACTTACATCTGGAGGCACCACACTCATTCAGTGCCAAGGACTTCACCTATGTGGAGTTCGTGATTATTTCACCATAAGTATGAGTCCATCAAATTATGGGACGACGACTCACCACCTCAAACTCGAGATGCATATTGTCTATTTCCAAAGATGGCCGCAATCGACAAATGCATGAAGGTAACCTAGAACCCAAATCTAAGGATTTGGGATCTAAGTGGAGGGATTGTAGGACAGACACCCCCTTCCATGCACACATTTTCTTCCTTAATCTATACCGAATAACAGTCATTTCAAAATGTTTAGCATAAGTTTTATATTTCCTCCAACCATTTATATCTAATTTTTCTACTCTACATCATTTAAATATTCTATATGATATTGCATACGTGCATTTCTACCATTTTCACCGATACAACTACAGTCACCTGACTTTCAGAGATGAATTAACTTCATTCATTCATATATATATATATATATATATATATATATATATATATATATATATATATATATATATATAAATATATATAAGTATATATATAATATATATACATATATATATAGAGAGAGAGAGAGGTTAGGAAATGTGTACAGGTCGATACATGTGAGTTAAGTGTAGCAACCATTAAAGACATACATGTAAGACGTTAACCAAATCCAACCATATGGATTGAATCAAAATTGTTTAGATTAGATGTGTTTAAAAAATCACAACCATATCTCATATAAGTCATGAGATATAACAATATATCACCCAACAGTTTCAACATTTTTTATAACTTACTGTCGATTAGAAAATATACATCTTCTTTCATTTGATGATCTAAGAATGTCCAATTTAGATGATTTTTGATATAGATGTTATCTAAGGGGTATACATCACATTCGTAAGGTTAGATTATTTAATAAAATGTGAAACCATCATAATTGAGGATGGGAACATATAAGATACATGTACTTAGGTACAAAATTCTTTTAGCCACACACACACACACACACACAGATATATATATATATATATATATATATATATATATATATATATATATCAGAACAAAGTGAACATCAAGTTTTATTTCTTCCTTAGATTTTAACAAATGATTTTTTAGGTTTTAACCCACTAAATTTGACCAAATTTGGTTCAATTCGATCGAATTGGATCAAATCTTTTCTAAATCGTTCTCTTGACAATTTGACAAAGAATCTTGCTCCTTTGATCATTTTTGACCAACTTTCTTAGGTTTCCATGATTTAATAACCCTACTTTTTCTAATTTTCTAACGTGCACCCATATTTTTGTAGGGTGAATTCGACTACATTTAATTGAATTTGATCGGATCCATACTTTTGTTTTTATCCATCCTTTTTCATGCCTTTTTCCATCTAGTCAGCGGTCACACCAACTATTTGACACCCGTCACACTGATGAACTGACATCCTTCAAACCATGACAGATGTTAGACTATCAGTGTCAGACTGTGTAGTCAGACTGTGTAGTCAGACCACCTTTTAATTACATGTTAACCACCTTTTGACCACTGTTTAACAACACATCTCACCTCGAAAAAATGCCAATTCGACCCAATTGAATTCAATTATGTCAAAATCACAATGCCAGACTCATCCTTGCACATATAAATAGAACGGTTTTTGGACGAAATGAATCACACCAACTTCGTCTCTACTACGACGCCTTATTTGTGATCAAACCCTAATTTCTTCTCTGTGTTTTGACCTATTTGCACCCCCTTTATGTGGGAAATCTTATAGTCATCACTACAGTAGATCCTTCCCCAGCCTAGTCATGCTTCCCTAGATTGCGACGTGTGCAGTCATCACAACAACAACCAGTCCTAATCCCACCACCACTACTGCAGCACCTCATCAACTCCACAATGGTGTGCTCCTACAACTAGTAGCTACATCTATCAGTGATGTGTACCCACAATAGCACGACAGTTCATCTCACTAAATCGCAACAAGATGTTGCATCATAACGATGAAAGAACTACTGCCATGACTACAACACTTTTTCCACCTGATGTGACCTTGAATTTGACCAAAATCACCCCAATTAGGTCAAATTTGACTCCAGATAGAAATTGTTCATCACATCAAATTCAGTCAAATCCAGTCAAATCCAGTCCATTTCAATTGAATTTGACCCAGCTCCATCGAGTTCCCTCTCTGTACTGCTCTTCTCTCTCTACCATTAAAAAATAGACACCATGAGAAGCAGGTTCAAGAGACTCAAGAGAACTATTTCAAAGAGGAAAGGAGAAGAAAGTTCATCTACACCAACTAGCACACTGACAGAGTTCGATCATTATCCACCATGTGCCTCGTGGTCTTCAAACCCATTGTATGAGGTGTTGGTATGTATGCATGTATGGACAATCATATGGTGATTGCAATGGGGCATCATATACTTGATTAGATAATTATAAAGATAATTTCATCTATGATCTTTGTCTCAATCATGAGATGATGACACAGACATAGTAAATGTCTAAAGAATGATGTTACTTGATGACATATGTCTTCAGGTTGAGGATCTGAACAATGAGATCATATGTATGATAAGAATACATACAGTGTTGTTATGTCCCTAGTTGGATAATACTATGGAAGCAAAATAGGATGACAATAATACATAAGACTAGAGTGTGTGTTAGTTGATGACAAAATATCATTAGTCATGATATGTGATATCAAACCAAGCACATAGATACATGTTAGAGAATAGTGTATCAGACATACCCACCCTGGGAGTTATACATGGAGACTGTGGAATGGTAGTCAGAAGCAGGTCTCATATTGATAGTGGTGATTTTAGTTCTTAGACCTAAAGTCACTACACTCATCACAAGTCATTCATTGTATATTGACATCATCCAGTGTGACCTTGCATAAGGGTTTCCATAAAGGTGATGCTCAAGTACGTTGTGAAACATGGGGATTGAGTGTGAGTGATGTAGATGGGATTGTATCCTTCCTAGAGGATATTGATATCCTTGCCACTTGATAAGTGAGACTGAGAAATGTATTGCCATACTTGTGTGACTGAATATGTGATATGTGAGATCACATGCATCTCATATAGTCTACTCTAGTTCAAGGAACATGGATTGAACATTGAAAGGAAGATGATTCGATGCCTCAAGTTCAATCTGGATATCAAAGACAAATGAACTATACGATCACTATAACACTTATCATAGATTGTAAATTGAAGTTGTTCTCCAACTTTTCAATTA
Source organism: Alisma plantago-aquatica (assembly GCA_963693085.1). Classification (NCBI taxonomy): domain Eukaryota; kingdom Viridiplantae; phylum Streptophyta; class Magnoliopsida; order Alismatales; family Alismataceae; genus Alisma; species Alisma plantago-aquatica. Next base: position 645,075,183 of record OY856409.1, on the reverse strand, counting down.
CTTGGGTAGCATGTTTTTCTAGATACCTCTCATTGCTTCTAATATCCTAAATTGGTTATGAACATTCACTGGCAATGTAACTTGGGACCTATAGGGTCACACATATAGGATGCACCTAGAAAAGGAATATACTTGTGAATATGATTCAAATTGATTACTAAAGTGTTTATATATTCAATTTAAACAACAATGGGTGAAAACTAACTAATTGGAGTATGAACTGACGGGTTCAAGTATTCATCAATCAATTCAAGTGTCGGTTCAATTTGAACAGCATTGGCTGAATTGGAATTTAAACCATCTAGTTCAGAGATGAGCCAAGTGGTTCAAAGATGTGAAACAACCGGTTCAGGTTGTGAACTGGCCGATTAGGAGATCAATATGATTGGATCGAAGATTTATGCTAAAGTTCTGTTGTGCATTAATCATCATATAAAAAGCCAACATGTTTGTGAATTGGAATCAGAGTGAACAGACTGTTTCAAGCGTTGAACTAATCATTTCACATGTGAACCAACCAGTTCAGTGGTGAACCAAACGGTCCATCATTCACAATTTCCAGAAAATTCATGAAATTCCATCTTTTTGACTCCCATATCATCTTGAAACCCTGACCCTGGCCATCCTATATAAAAGGGTGAATTTTCAGGTTTAAGAAGACATAGAAATAAAATTTGACAATTGTTGTCCTTTCTAGTTGTGGTAACTAGAGAGCCCGATCAAGTCCTACCTGTTAAAGGGATGGACAACAAGGGAGAGACAACATAAGAGGGAGAATCAACCCTAGAAGGTTGACATTTGAAGGGACAACTCCTTCGCATTGGATCTGGTAGCTCAACATAGAGTTCTCGGTGGTCTGCATGGACTACATAGATGCATGGAGGCCGTTTCCACCATGCTAGGTGGACAACAACCACCACCATCCATGATGATGCACAAGTAGGCCGTCCATGTATGTCTTGCAAAGAGTGCACATCACCATACAAGAGTAGTTTTGGAGCTTGCTCCAAGACTAGGTATACTTCTTGCCACCTTCTGTCCTAGATACATCATCGTCGATGTGATTCTCTGATCAAGGAACATGGACAAAATTTTTGTTTCTAGTGCCTTCTCTACCATCCCTATTCCCCAATAGTGGTATCAAAGCGACGTCAATTTACAGTGTATTTGGATTTAAATCGATATGATCAGATTTATTTTATTGCATACGATGTAGATATTAAAATTATTAATGTGCACTTCTGATTAAATACCACATACAATCACATATATATACTTGCAATCTATGCAGTTTGTGCTAAAAGTGTTTTCATGGTGGATGTATGCATGGTTATGGCCAAAACCCTTGTGTTCTCTGTGCATGGTTGATTGGTTTATTTCCTATTGTTACTTAGTTTGATACTGGTTTATTTCCTGTTGTTACTCATTTTGCATACCAAACATCTCCCCTCCTTTCCAAATGTAAATTAATGCTTATCTTCCTATATTCCCCTCAAATGTAACTTGAGGTTTTCTATTTTCCAGTGTAATATGGAACATGATAGTTTTAATTCATGTTTCGTCATGAGAAAATGTTTTGCACTAGATGAGTCAACTAATTGAGAGTCGAGTCACTGGAGGACCAAGGAGGTTAACAATAGAAGGAGCCAACTGATTGGATGGAGGCCCAACTGATTGACTAGAAGAGTCCATCCAATCGCCCGATCTGAGAGCCAGTCGATCAATCAGAGCAAACCAATCAACTGACTTGATGGACAACTGATCGACTGAAGGGTTTAGATGACCACCTAGGCCTGCACAAGCATTACAGTACATGTTTCTACATGTGATGTGGACCTTAGGTGGTAGGAATTCTTTGTGTCTCCAAATAATTGCATTAGACTTCCCATAACCATCGCTCACATATTTCTAATTGCTTGTTTTTTCATTTGTGAATATAACATGTATATGATATGTACTATAAGTTTGTGGTGATTGGATATGTATATGTACTTATATATAAATCCCTCAATAAATATGAAGCCTAAGATGATTTGCATAAGTGACACAAATGAAAAGCTTGATCGAACAAGCATAGGTTATGCCAAAGCGTGGTGCGCCGTCTATCTCGTGGAAGTGTAACGATAGATATGTGTGTCTGCCAAAGCAGGGTGCATATTCTATCATATTGGTTTTTAGGTCAGGCTTAACTAGGTAACCTTAATGAGATTAATTTTCCTAAAAGCATAGAGATGGACTATGGCAAGGAATTGTGCATACCATCTATACAAGAATTGCATGGGATGCAATTGGCAAATGTTGCCTACCTTAATAAATTATTATGAGCACCATCGTTAGTTGGGTATTGACTTAATTGTTTTGGATCTTGGCTCACTAGAAGATTGTATGCTACAATCTTCCAATTGGTAGTGAGTACTATCAATTTGAACAAAATATTGGGAGTGATAATTATTCAAAGGCCTAATTAATATCGTCAAACTTATCAAATCAAAACTATTTTGAAAAAAGTTGCAAATTTTTTTTAATAGAACCTGATGGGAAATACTAACATGTTTTCTTTGCAATTGGTCCTTGAGAAGCACAAATTGAACATGAAAAACTTTCACAACTGGTACAAGATGTTAAGAATTGTTCTCACTCAAGAGCGCAAGCTCTATGTCATGGAGACACCAGAGCCAGATGAACCCACTCCCACCACACCTAAAGCTGACAGGGATGCTTGCAAGAAGCACTATGAAGATGTCGTGGATGTCAAGTGTTTGATTCTATTCTCAATGAACTTTGAGTTTCAGAAACAACATGAGAACTTAGATCTTATTGAGATGGTAACACATCTTAAGAACATGTACCAAGATTAGGAAAGACAAGAGATATATGATGTCTCAAAGGAGTTGTTCAAGTGCAATATGGTTGAAGGAGATCTAATAGGTGCATATGTACTCAAATTGATTGGGTATGTGGTGAACCTTGCTAGACTGAGATTTCCTTTGGGTCAAGAGTTGTCCATGAATGTGACATCTGTAGTCACTGGAGGAATCATACAACCAGTTTGTCATGAACTATAACATGAATGATTTTGATAAGCCGTTGTCAGAATTACTTGACATGTTGAGGATAGCTGAAGCATAGATGTAGAAAGATAAACCCAAATATGTGATGATGACTAGTAGAGGGAAGTTCAAGGGCAAAGATAAAGCTAAGAAGAGTTCTAAAGCTATCTAGAAATCAAAGTCTTTTGAACTAAAAGCTAAGGGAGGAGTGAATTAGGAGTGGAAGTGCCACCATTGTCACCAGCCTGGACACTGGAAAAGGAACTTCCCTCTTTGTATAGAGGATTTAAGGAAGAAGAAGGAGATAGAGATCTTCACTACACGACTTGAGAAGAAGTAAGCTAGAACTGTGCAGAGTAAGAGTTGCTGCCACTACAGTTGGAATCTATCATTCATGGACATGTAATAGAATTAGTGAATTGTTGTTATGTACCTACCATTAATGAAAACATCATGTATCTTGTATGGACAGGAATATTATGAATAACTGATGTTTTGTTTTAATATATGAGATCATATATAGCAGTACCCTATGTCTTGTAGTATATACTTGATAGTTCTAAAGACAAATATGTATAACACATATACAGAATGACTCGATGACTCAAACAATGAATACCTATGGAATTGTTACTTAGAGGAAATAAATGAGAAGTGCATTTATAGAATCCATACAACTGGTTCTAGACTCTTTTTATTATTGAACCAATAGAGAAATGCAAGTCTTATTTATTGGGAAATGTGACAAAAGCACCTTTCACTAGATGTAATGGGAGATGGAGTATTCCATTAGGGCTCATACGTACCTTTTAGGATAAATGCTAGAGGTGGTTACCAATACCTCATTATATTTACTAATGTTCTCTGTAGATATGGATGATTGTATTTAATGAAAAATAGGTCTATGTCTCTTGAATTGTTCAAGGAGATCAAGAATTAAGTACATAACTAGCTTGTTAAAAGTATCAAAACACTTCCATATGATCGATGTGGAAAATATTTCAACCAAGAAGTTTGAGGAGCTTCTATAGACCATGATAATGTATCATAATGAACTCCACCTAAAACATAATGATGTATCAAAAACAAAGTATCATACCCTATTAGTCATGGTGTGATCATCAATAAATCTAGATAATCTTACAATTTCCTTTTTGGCACATGCTTCACACAAAACAATTTACCATCTAAAATGGTTCAAAAAACAAACATATAAGACATGGCATGGGAAGTGACCTGATATGTCTTTTATAAAAATTAGGAATGAAATCTTATCTAAGAAAATTGTTTCTTGAAAAGCTTTATCCACAAATTACATAAATGTTATTTTGTTGTATACTTATTTTATATTCCAATCTAACAATACAAGTGTTTTGTTGTCAAGATGATTGTATTTCTAAAATGGAATTTAATTCCAAAGGAATTAGTGGGAGAAAAGTAGAACTCAAAAAGATTGAGACCAAGAAGACAACCTTGAACCTAAAGAGGTAAAGTGAGAATTAGTAGAATCACAAATGTTTGTGGAATCTCAAGTTCCTTATGTAAAATGAAACCTCATAGATCTAGTAGGACATGCCTTGAGCTTGAAAGATTATAATATCTTATAACTCAAGAAGGCAATGAGTTGGTCATACATGATGTGCCAACAACCTATCTAGAAGCTGTTGAGGCACCGAAATCCGAGAATGGCTTGAGGCCTTGAGATCCAAGATGGAGTGCATGTACACCAATAAGGTAGGTATCTTATAACTCAAGAAGGTGGTGAGTTGGTCATATATGATGAGCCAACAACCTATATAGAAGCTATTGAGGCACCAAAATATGAGAAATTGCTTGAGGACATGAGATTCATGATGGAGTCCATGCACACCAACAAGGTATAACCTTGGTGGATCCTCCTGAAGGGGTAAAACCCATAGGGTGAAATTGGGTCTTCAAGGAGAAGACTGACATGGATGGTAGTGTACAAACATATAAGAGCATATTTATCACAAAGGGTTTCAAACTAGGTCAAGATGTTTAACATGATGAAATCTTTTCAATAGTTGCCATGGCTTAATCTATTAGGATCATGCTTGCAATTGCAACTTAATATCACTATTAGATTTGGCAAAATGGATATTAAAACCACATTCCTTAACATGAATATTGTAGAGGATGTGTATGTGACACAACCTAAAGGTTTTATAAATCCAATTATTACTAATAAAGTCTAAGCTACAAAGGTCAATCTGAGGATTGAAACAAGCATCTCATATTTGGAATCTTCAATTGGATAAGATAGTCAAAGAGTTGGACTTTAGTCAGAATGAAGATGAAATTGTGATTATAAGAATTTAGTGGGAGCATATTTCTATTCCACATGATGATGGAGAATAACATATGTATACTATAAATGTTAAAACCTGGCAAGGAAGTACCTTCTCATTGAAGGGTTTAGGTGAAGCATCCTATATGATAGGAATCAAGATCTATAGAGATAGATCTAGAAAGATTCTTGACCTAAGTAAGAGAACATACACTGGAAAGATGTTGAAGGGGTTCATCATGTGGGACTCAATGAGAGAAAATTTATCCATGTTCCATTGGATTAGTTTCTTAAGAGCCTAATATCTTAGTTCTTGTGAAGAATGAGAAAACATGTGTAGAAGTCATATGCATTCACAATTGGATCTATAATGTATGAAATGTCATGAACTCATGCTATTATTTCATATGTATTGGATATGACAAGTGGATATCATTCATATCTCAGTGAAAGTCACTGGACTTCCATAACATCCTTAAGTACTTGAGAAGTACTAAAAGGATCGGTTCCTTAATTATGGTAATAAGAAAGAGTTGGGTGTAAAGGGTTGCATTGACACAAGCTTTGAAAATGAAAAAGAAACTTAATTATCAAACCTAAAATTGTGTTTGACCTTAAAACAAGAACTATAAGCTGGAAAAGTTCCGAGCAAGAGACAATTATTTAATTCTATTATATAAGTTGAGTACCTTGCAGTTTTGAAAATAATAGAGGACATTGTATGGATCAAGAAGTTCATATGGATGAACTTATGGAGGTTCCAACCATTGATGACATAGTAGAAATATTGTGACAACAATGGAGCTACTGGATAGGAAAGGAATCTTAGATAGAATACTACATAAATTTCATCTCATGTGAGAAGTCGTACAATGAGGAGATGTGAAAATGTAACACCCCTCCTTTGGACATATATCATAACTGAGTGGAAGCTTTTTGTCTTAAAGGAGGAATGGAACATTTATGAAATCATAGAAAATAAATACATAAATCACCGTTAATATTCATACATTGCTCTTTACATAGGAAACTATGATTGAGTTCTATAACATGTCTAAACATTTATCAACATGAAAATCTAAACATAATAGTAAACATCTTCATAACATTGGATCTCCTAGTATGGATGGCACCCCACCAGTTAGCTTCTTGAAGTTCTTCTAGTCCTTGTTTGCTCCTCTTTAGTCCTTACTTGCTCCAATATTTGGGGACATCACGTCCCCAGCCACGCAAAGGGGAAAATCAACACATCTGTAAATGGTACTGGCACTTTGTAATAAGAGAAAAGTAAATATACTTGACATGTAAGAAAACTTGACATGAATTTACTATAAGCATTCTTGAATATCATTATTATCATGAAGAATTGAAAAAGTAAATGTATGCATCCCTCTATGGAACCCCCTTGGGAGCACATGATTTCTAGGAAAGTCCTTGATGCTAGGAAAGCCCTTGATGACCCCTTAAGGTCCATGATTCGGGAGCATATAAAGACTATTTCAATTCCAATTAACTTGATCATTAACATGACATTAACATTAACATAATCATGATTCTTGAACTTAACATGAATGGGTTTATCCCCATTAACATGACATCTTAAACATGATGGGATTTCTCCCTCTTGATCATTAACATGATTTTCATGAGTCATTAATCCTAAACCATAATAATAGTGAACATTCTAGACATAGGACATAGCATATATCAAGCATCAAGCAATAACATAAAGTGATCATGATTAATCATTAAACTTGCAATAATAATGTCTACTTTATACTTAACATGCAAACAACCATAATTACTTGTGCTCAACAACATGATCCATTTACCTTGAAGCAACTCTGATCCTAAGATAGTCCCTCTCTGATCTTGATCAAATCTAGGGCTTCTCTTGTCTTGATTAAGGCCCTAAACACCTGTTCATAATTATTAAGCATCATAATCAATACCTTGTATTGATCCTAGGTTGAACTAGGGTTTGGGTGCATTAGGATTAAGGTTACTGATCAACATCATCAATTTAGAAAAACTAGGTTCGATTAGATCAGACTAATTACATGTAACACTTGTTAGGATTTCAAGGTTCAAAGTAGGGATTTTAACAAAACATCAGAACATGGTGACAAAATATGACTTGAAAACCTAAAAATTAGATTCTACTCAAAAAAATCCTTTCTATCGACTATTTATTTGCATTTTTCTGAGCATCAAACGATTTATTATAATTTTTTACAAAATCGGCCAATCAGAAAATACAAAAATTCCAAGTAGGTGGCCTCTTTATCCACTAGAATCCCCAGCCCATCTGATGTGGATCTATCAGGGCCGACCGCGTAACTCGGGCCCACTCAAAATGAATCATGTGGTTTAGATGAATTGTGCATGTGAAAAGTCCCAAATGACTATGCGATATTAATCGATCAATCACGATAGCAGGGGTACTATGGTCATTCAATGAACAAGCTTCTTCTCACATTGCCATGGCGTGAAGTGCCTCTCCTGGAGGTGTTACCTCAAATCAAAGTGGGAGAAAGGTGATGTTTTGTGAAAAACTAGGGTAACGAGAAATTCCTTGCTTCAATATGGAGTCAGAGAGACAACTCCAGGGTCATGGGAAGTGTTGGAGCTAAAAAAATGGGTACCTCCCATGGCTGGAAATGGGAAGAAGGGAAGTCTATAGAAGCCAAGGGAAAACAGTAGTGAAACGACTTCACTATCATCACGGGGCCAAGGCAGAGATGAGGCAGACGTCCCCATGGAAGGAGGAGTCCTGAAGTGGAATGACGATGGAGCTCTGGTGAATACTATTAACCCGACTACATGGTACGGGGATTCAAGCCAAGGCACAACAAACGAGTAGTGGAAAAAGGTCGAGTAGGTGACAGAGAAACTTACCACAGAGTCGATTACATTGAAGGGTGTGAAAGAGGTTGGGATGAAGCAGCGATCGTCGGAGATGGAAACTGAGTGGGTCAGGGATTTTCGAGGCATGAATGAAGAAATTGAAGGAGGAGGAGTTGAGGGTGAGGGGCGTAGAAACTTTGGGTTCCCTTAAATAGATGTGATGTGGCCAGGGTCACCATCTGCAACTTCTGGAAGCGTGAGGCAGCAAATCCCTAAAAGGGTTTTTCTTATATAGAGAGAGATGAGGGGCGAATAGAGGATCACTGAGTCTAGAAAGACCTCGCAAATTCAAAGGAAAAGGAACCACATCAATTGGTTGAGAGATGAGCCAGGGAGGGGACGAGAAAGGAAAAGAGTCCCCCCGCTATCTGACCCGTGCAGGAGTCGGGGGTAGGTGATGTCCTCACTGCTGTTCGATCAGGAACGGACAGTCAGATGACTGGAGTGAAACAGGAAGCCCAAAAAAAGGGGTGTGACATCTAAAATATATGTGACTTATAGGTCTAGTTAGTATATTAAATGAAATTTTAATGATTTCCTAATTAAAGTAGATGCAAACCTTTTCTAATTGATTTGGAGGGTCAAATGAAGTCAAAACTTCACCAAATTTGGACCATATACCCAAGAAGGTTTCTATATTCTTTCCATAAAGTTAGATTTTCATTTTTCGCATGTTTTGTCTATTATTTCTATAAATGATATCTTGTTTTAAATGCATTAATAGATAAAATAATTTGGATATTTTTTCCTTTGTGTCTCTTGGAGTCAAATTTCAAGATATATCTATATTAGTCACTCCATTATCATGTCATCTATTTTCTATGCCTTTTTGAGAACCTTTTCTTGGAGGAGAGAGAAAAAGGATTTCATTCTTATTAAAACTATGAAAGGAAGGAAGGTTACTTCTTGCTTAAGTTATATACAATATAATTTCGAATTTGAAATCTTTTATTCCTCTCTTCCACTTCCTTTAAACAATATTTAAGGTTAGGAAAGAGAAAAAGGGTGAGGGGCCACATCTATTTTCTTAATTGCATAAAGCATAATTAAGAAGGAGAAAGAAAAAAAGTGCATTCATCCTAATATTGTTTTCTTTATTATTATTTAATAAAATTCCTCTTTAGGATCTTTTTCTAATAAGCTCCTCAATTATCATTTATTTAAGAAAACCACATTTTAAGACTTAAATTAATATTGAAAATTTGGGATGTTACAATTCTACCCACCATAAATAAATTTCATCCTCAAAATTTCATTAAGCTACCCAGCTTAGAACTTTCCATATCTTTAGCACAAAACTCCAACATATTATCATTGTCATGTGAATCTGTGGTTCTAAACATTTACATACGACAATATCCTTGAAAGTAAAAGAAAAGTACTACACTAAACCCTACTCATTCTTTTCATCCTCACTCTCATCTATCATAGCAAAGACTCTAGCTTGTGTTTTAGGAGGTGGATTCTGATTCCTATCCTATCCCTGAGGTGTATCCTTCTTTAGCTTTCAGCAATTTGACCTGAGGTGTCTGGTCCCTCCATAATAGTAACACGCTCCTATACCATACCTACATGGGCCTGCATGGTGCTTCTTGCATGTTGGGCATTGGGGCTTCTCAACTTCTATTGTAGGCTCATGTACCTTTCTCTTAGGGTTGTTGGGAGGTTGATACTGGTTGTACTTCTGGGGAACTTCCTTTTTGTAGGATCTTCTAGGGTGATCTTCAAGCTCTAGGGATGCATCTAGGGCAGCATGAAGGGTCATGTGGCATCTTCCTGACAAGGCAAAGCTCAGGTCGGGCTTGATTCCTCAGATGAACTTCTTCGTCCTACGACATTCATCATAATCATAGTTATACTTTTGTAGGACCCTAAACTTCATGGCATATTGGGTCACAGTCATGTCACCGACTTGAGCCAGGTTGGCAAACTCTAGCTCCTTCTTCTCTATCATGGCTTCAGACACGTAGTGCTCCTAGAAGGCTTCAAGGAATCCTTCCCATGTGAGTGGAGGTGAATCATCTGCCCTTGAGTTGAGGAAGTTTTCCCACCATGTGTGGGCTCCTCCCTTGAGCATGTGGGTTGCAAAATGAACCCTAGAGTGTTGTGGGCAGTCCATGTCTCAGAAGCAATGCTCCATGCCTCTAATCTAGTCCTCAGCTTTGGTGACTACATCAATTTATCCTTCACTCGAGAAAGAGTCGAGTCTTATCTTTAGGAAGTCCACTAGTGTTAGCTCATGATGCCTAGGCTGATTTTGTCCTTGTCCTAGGGCATTGGTGAGTGCTTGTATAAAATATTCAATGGTTGGCTTATGGTTCCCTCTTGGTCCATGTTCCCCACTAGAAGAGCTAGCACCATCATCCTTATCCTTTCCCTTGTCTGATCTCTTAGGGGCCATCTGAAAAAGGGTCACATAAACCTAGGGTTACAACATATGAATCAAATTGCTTCTTGGTGGCCATCCATTTATCTTCTCTGATACCATTAATGTAACACCCCTCCTTTGGAAATATATCATAACTTAGTGGAAGCCTTTTATCTTGAAGGAGGAATGGAACATTTATGAAATCATAGCAAATAAATACATAAATCAACGTTAAGATTCATACATTTCTCTTTACATAGGAAACTATTGTTGAGTTTTATAACATGTCTAAACATTGCTCAACATGAAAATCTAAACATAAAAGTAAACATCTTCATAACATTAGATCGCCTAGTATGGATGGCACCCCACCAGTTAGCTTCATGAAGTTCTTCTAGTCCTTGTTTTCTCCTCTTTAGTCCTTACTTGCTCCAATATCTGGGGACATTGCATCCCCAGCCATGCAAAGGGAAAATCAACACTTCAGTAAATGGTTATGACACTTTATAATATGAGAAAAGTAAACAAAATTGACATGTAAGAAAACTTGACATGAATTTACTATAAGCATTCTTGAATAGCATTATTAACATGAAGAACTGAAAAAGTAAATGTATGCATCCCTCTATGACGCCCCCCTTGGGAGCACATGATTGCTCAGAAAGCCCTTGATGACCCCTTAAGGTCCATGAGTCAGGAGCATATAAAGACTATTTCAATTCCAATTAACTTGATCATTAACATGACATTTACATAAACATAATCATGATTCCTGAACTTAACATGAAGGGATTTCTCCCCATTAACATGACATCTTAAACATGATGGGATTTCTCCCTCTTAATCATTAACATGATTTTCATGAGTCATTAATCCTAAACCATAATCATAGTGAACATTATAGACATAGGACATAGCATATATCAAGCATCAAACAATAACATAAAGTGATCATGACTAAACATTAAACTTGCAATAATAATATCTACTTTATACTTAGCATGCAAACATCCATAATTACTTGTGCTCAACAGCATGACCCTTTTACCTTGAAGCAACTCTGATCCTAAGATAGTCCCTCTCTGATCTTGATCAAATCTAGGTCTTCTCTTGTCTTGATTAAGGCCCTAAACACATGTTCATAATTATTAAGCATCATAATCAACACCTTGTATTGATCCTAGGGTGAACTAGGGTGAACTAGGGTTTGGGTGCATTAGTATTAAGGTTACTGATCAACATCACCAATTTGGAAAAATTAGGTTAGATTAGATCATACTAATTACATGTAACACTTAGTTAGGGTTTCAAGGTTCAAACTAGGGATTTTAATAAAACTTTAGAACAGGTGAAAAACTTGACTTGAAAACCTAAAAATCAGATTCTACTAAAAAAATCCTTTTTGTCGACTATTTATTTGCATTTTTCTGAGTATCCAACGATTTATTATAATTTTTACAAAATCAGCCAATCAAAAAATACAAAAATGCCAAGCAGGTAGCCTCTTTGTCCACTGGAATCTCGAGCCCAGCTGATGTGGACCTATTAGGGTCGGCCATGCAACATGGGCCCACTCAAAATGAATCACATGGCTTGATATATCGTGCGTACAAAAAGTCCAAAATGACTATGTGATATTAATCGATCAATCACGATAGCAGGGGTACTATGGTCATTCAACGAACAAGCTTCTTCCCCCGTCACCATGGCACGAAGCACCTCTCCTAGAGGTGTTACCTCAAATCGAAGCGGGAGAAGGGTGATGTTTTGTTGAGCTCAAAAATGAGTACTTCCCATGGCTGGAAACTGGAAGAAGGGTAGTCTATCGAAACCAAGGGAAAGCAGTAGTGAAACGACTTCACTATCTTCGTGGGGCCAAGGCAGAGACGTGGCAGGCCTCCCCATGGAAGGAGGAGTCTTGAAGTGGGACGACGATGGAACTCTAGTGAAGACTATTAACCCGACTACAGGGTATGGGGATTCAGGCCAAGGCACAACAAACAGGCAGTGGAAAAAGGTCGAGTAGGTGACACAGAACCTTACCGCAGAGTCGATTGTACAAAAGGGCGTGAAAGAGGTTGGGATGAAGCAGTGATCGTTGGAGATGGAAACTGAGTGGGTCGGGGCTTTTTGAGGCACAAACAAAGAAATTGAAGGAGGAGGAGTTGAGGGTGAGAGGTGTAGAAACTTTGGGTACCCTTAAATAGATGTGATGTGGCTAGGGTCTCCGTCTGAAACTCTTGGTAGTGCGAGGCAGAAAAGCCCTAAAAGGGCATTTCTTATATAGAGGGAGATGAAGGGTGAGTAGAGGATCGTTGAGTCCAAGAAGACCTCACAAATTCAAAGGAAAAGGAACCGTGTTGAATGGTTGAGAGATGAGATAGGAGGGGATGAGAAAGGAAAAGAGTCCCCCCGATATCAGACCCACGTAGGAGTGGGGGGTAGGTGACAACCTCACTATTGTTCGATCGGGAACAGAGGGTCAAATCGCGGGAGTGAAATAGGAAGCCAAAAAAAGGGCATGATAGCTAAAACATTCGTGACTTATAGGTCTAATTAGTATACTAAATGTAATTTTATTGATTTCCTAATCAAAGTATATGCAAACATTTCCTAATTGATTTGGAGGATCAAAAGAAGTCAAAACTTTACCAAATTTGGACCTTATACCCAAGAAGGTGTTTAGATTCTTTCCATATAGTTAGATTTTCGTTTTTCACATGTTTTGTCTATTATTTCTATAAATGATATCTTACTTGTTTTAAATGCATTAATAGATAAAATAATTTGGATATTTTTTTTCCTTTGTTTCTTTTGGAGTCAAATTTTGAGATATATCTATATTAGTCACTCCATTATCATTTCATCTATTTTCTATGCCTTTTTGAGAACCTTTTCTTGAAGGAGAGAGAAAAAGGATTTCATTCTTATTAAAACTATGAAAGGAAGGAAGGTTACTTCTTGCTCAAGTTATTTACAATATAATTTCGAATTTAAAATCTTTTGTTCCTCTCTTCCACTTCCTTTAAACAATATTTAATGTTAGGAAAGAGAAAAAGGGTGAGGGGCCACATCTATTTTCTTGATTGCATAAAGCATAATTAAAAAGGAGAAAGAAAAAAAGGTGGATTCATCCTAATATTGTTTTCTTTATTATTATTTAAGAAAATTCCTCTTTAGGATCTTTTGCTAATAAGCCCCTCGATTATCATTTATTTAAGAAAACCACATTTGAAGACTTAAATTAATATTGAAAATTCAGGATGCTACAGAAAACTTACAAAATAGCGACTAAAAGTAAATGTTGCTAACCTGCTAAATAAGCACTTGCGCAACAAAAAGATGATGGACATGTTAAGATCACTTGGAGTAAGATTCAGAAGCGATTGACTCTAAGTGCAAGTGGGAGTCTATCAGTATGTATCCCCATAGAGCCAATCATATGATGATTGTAATGGGGCCTCATTAACTTGATTTGATAACTATAAAGGTAATTCCGTCAATTATGTTTGTCTCAATTGTAAGATGATGACATAGACATAGTAGATGTCTAAAGAATGATGTTACTTGATGACATATCTCTTTAGGTAGAGGACTTGAACAATGAGGTCATGTGTATGATAAGAATACATACATTCTTCTTATGTCCCTAGTCAGATATTACTGTGAAAGCAAAATAAGATGACTGTAATAAAAAAGACCAGAGTGTGTGTTGGTTGATGAAAAAATCCCATTAGCCATGATATGTGATATCAAACCAAGAACATAGATACATGTTAGAGACTAGTGAATCATACAGACCCACCTTGAGACTGATTCATGGAGATCATGTAATGATAGTCAGAATCAACTCTCATAGTGATAGTGGTGATTATAGTTCTTAGACCTGAAGTCACAAAACTCATCGCATGTCGTTCAATATATTTTGACATCATCCAACGTGACCCTGAATGAGGGTTGCCATAAAGGTAATGTTTGAGTACATTGTGACACATGGGGATTAAGTGTGAGTGATGTAAATGGGAATTGTCCCTCCTATAGGAGATGATATTTAGGCCACTTGATAAGCAAGACTGAGAAACATATGGCATAATCTTATTACTCAATATGTGATATGTGAGCCCACAAGCATCTCACTCAGTTTGCTCTAGTTTAAGGAACATGGATTGAACGTTGAGAGGAAGATGATTCTATTCATGGAGTTCAATCTGGATATCAGAGATAAAGGAACTACATGATCACTATAACATTGATCACAGTTTGTCACTTCAACTTGTTCTCCAACTTTCCAATTATTTGGGTAGCAATGATGTGTGGCTAGATACCGCTAATTGTTATGATGTCATAACTTGGTTATGAACATTCAATGCCAACGTAACTTGGGACCTATAGGGTCACACACATAGGATGAACTTGGAATAGGAGTTTACTCATGAATATGGTTTAACTTGATTACTAAAGTGTTTAGGTATTTAATTTAAACAACAATGAGTGAAAATTGATCGATAAGACTGTGAACCAACCGGTTCAAGTGTTAAAATGATCGATTCAAGTGTTAGGTCAGCTTAAACAGCATTGGAAGAACTGGAATTTGAACCGCTCAGTTCATGTTAGAACCCTTTACACTAAATGAGATTACTCAAAATATAAACCACAATCGATCACTAATTAATCACATACCCAAAAATATGGGTAAATTAAAACCAATTTCAACATTTTAAATACTAGATAACTGAGTAGTTGGAGTATTTAATAATCAATTGAATAGATTGAATAGTTCAAGTATGCTAAACAGATTTAGCAAATAATTTTAGCAACAAGTATGATTATCAATGTATATACGTAACAAATACATCATTTCTCTAAATAGATATCTACTCAAATTTCATCCAATTGCATCTAATAACAATCATCATCATTAATCTGACTATCATAATATTTCTTGCTAACAACAGAAGCAATCTAGTAGCATAAGCATCCCTGACATCATGAATATGTCTAGTAACATAACATGGTTAATATTGGCATCAAAAATAAAGGGAATAGATCTATATCATAAGTAGAACTAACATCATAACACAATTAACTACATAGGCATGATTAATGGTTTAAGCATTTATAATTACATAGGCATGGATAGCAATATTAAACATAGCTAGCAACATCATCTTAACCATTAGTGTCAGTATATTTGACAACATAAGCATATTTACAACATGAGCATAACTACAACATAAGTATATCTATTATCTCTTATTGTAATATACATGATCTTAGTGAAAAGAAAGCAAACAAGGGTTTTCATCCAATATGAAGCATTGTGTATAACCCTAAGAAAATATGCTACACGGCTATCTTACATATTTTATTATGCACTAGGGAATTTTAATTGTACCATCCAAAGTCCAATTGACCCATGTGAAGGGCTAGTCGGTTCCGTACAAGATCTAGGAGTGTCGATATCCTAAGATCTCACCCCCTCAGTCAGTACAAGTAAAAAGGTAGTGACATATCAGACAATGCTACCACTACAATGCCAAACAGTAAAGTTGCTAACAACTAGTCTGCTCTTGCTATAGGTCATGAAATTAGAGAGCAGGCTCATGCATGGCCATTCTATAAGAGGCACCTATAGTTGTACTGTTGTCTTTCACATTTCACAATACCCAAGGAATGACCACACTCATCCTCCATAACAAGTAATTGTGGATGACACAGATATATGCTCAACTTGCCACCCCCCACATACTCAACAGTATGCGCTCTGAGTTTCCCTTAGGAATAATCGTTTGAAGATGGTTATATGGCACATGGCACTACATGATGAGAGTTTCACTTGATTAGTTATCTCCAATTGGGTGAATTAAGGTTGCATAAAACAAGTGGGCATACAATCCCTAATTAATATCTAGAAAACATTGCAATATAACAACTTCAGAAGATATAAAACATATGAGACATAATTTCTCATCTCACCATCACATGGAAGTATTCACCTTCCAATCAAGAGATTATACTTATCATCAAATCATCATCACGTGATACTGTCTTGCCATTCATGAGACTATACTTGTCATCATACTATCACATGATATAAATCCTTGTCACAATATCATAGGGTATCAACCATTATCAACACAAGAGGATTACACCTCATTCAGTTCTCAACCATGCCCAAAGGTCATTAAGACCATCATACTATTCCCTGCAAGATCATCATTATCTTTGCATGCCTTATAACAAGGCTCAATAACATCACTTACATATCATACACCCGAAAGCACAATATTACATTAATGAGATGGGAGATATTCATAAAAAATCATAGCATGGTTATATTAACATTAAGAACATTCCTTTATTACATCAACATGCAAGGAATCTAGATATGAATAACCCTCATCATATTCATAATGCACAGGTTTAGCATAAGAAAGTATCAACCATGTGGCTATGATAACCACCAATTAACACATTAAGGTTATGATCATATTAAGGATATTATTGCACCACCATGCCATCATATAAGAAGGTTAAACATGAATACTCATATTTTTCTATTTGCATTAGAGTTAGGTTCAATAAGATAAATTATATTAATATCACTAATCAACACTCATACCCAAACCCTAACTCATGGAATCCCCATTGGATCATGGATGCATAAGGTGAAGCATCACCATCACATTCCATACCATTCTTATGTATGGATCTACACATAACTCAAGGTATAACCATCAGGTCGTAGCATTCTAGGGTTCAACCATAAAAGAGAGTACTCCATGACTCTATTCATCATTGAAGGGGTTGTTCATAATCAATTATTGTCACTTGGTTATATTAGGGATAAGTATAACAAATTATACTTCATCAGGGTTGCCCATTAACTCATTATGTTTATTATCAATTCTAATCATATGAGGGAAAAGGTAAGACTATATTATTAAGTTAAATCTCCATTAGGTTTCAACATCACTCAAACCGCACAAACTTACCATAAGCATCATCCCAAAACATTAGATTGTTGAGAAGGTAAGACTATTGGTTGTTTACATAAGTAAACACCTTGGATAAACCACCTATGAGGTCATTTAGTTGTTCTCTAGAAAGAGTCACCATTTAACCCTAGACATTCCCTGATTAACAACATAAAAAGTTTCATTAAGAGTAGGGTAAAACCCACAAGCGATTGTTTATTTAAAACAAGTCATCAATAAATGAGCTTCTTAAGTTGACCTCATAAAGGAAACCATCTAAATCACTTTATTAGGATCAACATATTACATTAGGCATCATTCCAATTTATTGGATGAAGAATCATTAGATCTTAACCATTGGGTCAAGTTCATATATTAAAACCATCAATTGGAGTATAGGTTCAACCATTGCATCAAATGACCCAAGAAACAATTGGTTTAAGGCTTAATTGATGCTAAAAATACATGCTTAACTCACCACAGGTTATGGAGACCTAATCCACCATCAGTAGTGACCATTAAGTCACCATAGGTTGTTAGATCGACACTATTTTCATTAATCATCATCGGATATCAAGCTAATGTAACCTTGAATTGATAGCATCATTAGGGTACTTAGTTGTTGATCATTAAGATTATAATTAGACCAAAACCTGACCTAAGGGGGTGAACGTGAGTTGACACCCTTGGTCACCACCATTAGTTGTCATGAAGACAGCACCAACAGTTGTTGCAATGGTACCACCATTGGGTCATGTGTTTATAGAAGAAATCATCTTTAAACCCTAAAATTGACCATTGGTTGATGGGTGCTTAGCGCCACCGGTTGTCAAAACAACCTGATCCAAGTAATCTTATACATTAGGAGGAACGTACACATGATTAAAAGTTCATCTAGAACTAAAATTAGAATAGGGAACATCATAAAGATCAAAATGCAAGCCAAGCATAGCTTTTTAGTGCATGAATCATCATTTTAAAGCATGCACATGAGCTAGCAAGCTTATGGTAAGCAATAAACATGGATCAAGTTATAAAACTTGCCTCTAATGAGAAGATAAAATCCCAAATAGAATAAAACTTTAGTAGGTAGGGTAGAAAATCCAAGCACAAGCTCTGAACTCGTCCATCTAACACCTTTCTCCATCAAAGAAGTAAACCCTAAGCATAAGTAGCAAGAAAGGTAGGGTTTTAGAGCTTTATAGTAACTTCTACCATGGAACAACAAGGTTGAGACCTGGAGAAACATAGGGGGAAGAAGAACAACAAAACAAATAAGAAAGAGAAGGTGAAACTTACTAAGTTAGGTCACGATCACCAAGAAGAAACTTTAGAAACCCTAAAGGAAGCAAAACAAAACCCTACATGCTTCCACCAAGAAATTCGTGTTCTTCTTCTACCTTGGATATGTCCTCCAAAGATAAATAGACAAGGAATGAGGTTTTTAGTAGGAGGGAAGTGGTAGAGATAAAAACTTTCATTTGGGAACTTAAAAGTAGATATATAAAGCTTTAAAGATAAGGATGGAGAAGAAGCATGAGGTATCTAAAAGCTCTCCATGCATCCATGGCCTTAAACTATTATAGGATATACAAGTAGCCACACAAGAAGCTGACCCACCATCCATAGAGACCTACTTAGCCCTCATTTCTTGATTTTGCAAACAAATCAAATAAACCATTTACTTGATAGCTCCTAAAGGTAAACACTAAAATACCCTTGAGGAAAACACCTCCAAACCAAGGTTCAACTAGGCACCTCATGGATCAACAAGCTCAAGAATGATGAGAGAACATCCAAATAACATAATGAAAGTGATAAATTTCAAGAAAAACCTCCCAATTGTGTAAATTTTAGAAACGTCCATAATGTATATAAAACTGCATGACTTGCACAAAAGTTGTTCAAATTGGACCAAACTTGAAAATTAAGCTTGTGTTATGATTCCAAATCATATCACAAGTTTAGATTATAGTTCTAAGAATTCAATTATGACAATTAAGCATGTTCAACCATTTAAGCAAGGGTAGGGGTCTCACAATTAAGAGATGAACCGACTAGTTCAAAGATGTGAAATGATCGGTTCAGGTTGTGAACCGATCGGGTTGGGAGATAAACATGATTGGATCAAGGATTGATGTGGACGTCATGTTGAGCATTAATTGTCATATTAAAAGCCAATGTGTTTGCAAACTGGAAACATGGTGAACTAACCAATTCAAGTGTTGAACTGATCGTGTCACATGTGAACCGACCAATTTAGTGGTAAACTGACCGATTCGTCATTAGCAGCTTCTGGAAAATTCATGAAATTCAATCTCTTTGACTCCCAAATGATCTGGAAATGTTGACACTGGTCATTCTATATAAAAGGGGGTAGTCTAGGCTTATAAAAGACACAACAATAAGCTCTAACAATTGTTGTCATGTCTAGTTGTGGTAACAAGAGAGCCCAATCAAGTCCTACCTGTGAAAGGGATGAAAAAAAGTGAGAGACAACACACAAGGGAGAATTAACCCTAGAAGGTTGACATCTGAAGGGACAACTCCTATCTGTTGGCTTAGGCAGCTCAACATAGAGTTTACCGTGGTTCACGTGGACTACGTAGAGGCGTGGAGGCCATTTCCACCATGTTAGGAGGACAACAACCACCACCATCCTTGATGCTATACCAGGAGGTCGTCACTAGTCATCTGTGTGCGTCTTGTGAGGAGTGCACATCACCGTGCAAGAGTAGTCATTGGACTTCCTCCAGGACTAGGTATACTTCTTGCTACCTTCTTTCTTAGATACATCGTTGTTGATACAATTCCATGATTAAGGAATATAGACATAATTTTTGTTTCTGCTGCCTTCTTTACCGTCCCTATTCTCCAATATGAAGAAGATATAAACCATTCACCATCAACGGATCTTGGATCATGTTAATATGACCCCAACTACTGACGCGTCTCTACCACACCCATGGAAAATGTTAGTGGGGATTAGGATGATGTGGATGAGGTCTCTGGTAAGGTATGGTTCCAGTCACACCACCGTGACTCAAGACTACACATTGTGTATGGGCAACACACGAGATCATCTAGAGGGATGCCACATTGGGCCATGTTTGTAGGAGACTGTCATAGACCTTCTACAGAGCGAGTGGAATTCCTACACCGATCATCTTCACACATGACTCTACCTTTGAGGCCATTACTCCCCTATTACCTCCTCTTATACCGGGTAGGAGGACATTATTCCTACATTTCACAACTGGGAGGAGAAGAAGATGTTCGAGTCGCATAGCAAAGATGGGGGAAACTCGCCAACCCAAGATACACTAACCCTATCATCATCATCTCCCTCAAGGTCAGCGATCAGGTCGACCACTAACTAGTAGTGGTCGACCTTGAACTCTTTGCATACTCAGACTGCGACGCATACCATAGACTCACCTATGAGTTCTATGCAATGTTTGATACTCCAGAGGACACATGCCACGAATGTACTTTGCTTCCTTGTATTGAACCAAGCTCGGGCAGTCATTAAGGACCAACTAAATGGATGGCTTTCACGCTCTTCCAACAACTACACAAAGATGTCCATGGGGTGGCTTGATAGGCGACACCGACTTCAACACCAATTAAGCCCGGAAGATGCTGACTGGAATATAGCATTTCAATACTGACACTGCCAAGTATTTGCACATTCACAACCTGACACTTCATTACGTGCATCAGGTGATTGTAAATTGTGTCTTGTCCAAGCAGGAGAGTCAGGGGGCAGTCAGCATGGATGACCTCTACATCTTGTCATGTGCAATGATCAAATAGAAGGTGAACATGGTGAACTTCATGATTAACCACTTTCACAACTCAATCGGAAGACACCACAACTACATGCCAATGGCAGGCATGGTCACATTTATAGCACACCATAAAGGGCTCAGTAACACCCACTTCTCCTACATGAAAGATGAAAGTTGTGGTTAGGCATTCTAAGGTAGACTTAAACTACCCTGTGCATTCTGGGGTGATCAATACATGTGGTCGTAGATATCTCTTCACCTTCAGTCAAGCTAAGCACAATATTTGACTTCCAATGCACACATATTTCACATGTCAAGGGTTTCTCATCGACGCCTCAGTCTTAGATGATAATGAAACCTGTAATAGGCACACAATACAATAGGATCCTCTTCTTCATCACCACATAAGTGTTTCAAGAGGTTGAACAGCACGTTGGGGCAACCTTCCATGACATTCCACATGTGGAAGTTCCCCACACCAAGGTGGCTACTTCTTCCTATCAGCAACCTCCTTTGCCTGAGCAACATCCTCAGAATTTTGACATGGGAAGCATTTGCAAAATGTTGATTGGCATTCAAAATAGCCACATGAACTTCTAGTTTGATACTAGGCATCATTTTGATAACTCTTAACATAGGTTCGATGTACTAGAGCGGTTTATGTAATACCTCAGATAGAGGTTTGACATAGTCTTTCTTCTACTGCCTCCACTGACAACCCAATAAGAACAACCACCCTAGGAGTTCACATGCCACCCCATTTAGTCATTTCAACATCAAACTTATATGGAACCCAACTTCAACATATCACCAGGTGGTGACAAGGAACTCCACAACATGGTCAATTACTTCTTCAATGACAGTTACCGGTCGTAGTTGTATCCCCTTCCATCCAAAGTTTGAGATTTTCTTGAGGATGAGCAAAATTTTAAGTTTGGGGTGGAAGGTGTACCACCCTCTATCTTTTTCACTTTCTACTTCCCCTTTATCTTTCTATTATCCATGCATGTTCATCTTTTATGTCTCCTGCATTTAGAGTAAAATTTTTCAACTTAGTAAGCCTTCTATTCCATAATTTGTAACCTTTTAGTATTTAGGTTGTAGAGAAAATATAATAGTTAAATGCTTATATTTATTCCTAAGTGCTCAATTTTCATCTTAAACTTGATCTCTCTCTTAAATATCTCTTTGACTCTTTCTTTAAGTTTGACAATCAATTTAGGGTTATGTGCGTTTCACAACTTAAAAATGTTGTTTTCTCAGATCTATCTTGTGAATGACAAACCCATGTTCTGAGACTATTGGAAAGATCTCGGGTTTGATCAAAACTCCAATCTATGTTATTCATGAACCCAACATTACTCTAAGGATCCTTGAATCATAATTATAATTTTTTGCTCAGGTTTTAAGCAAGCAATGATGTGTTTTTGAGCTATAATCAAGTCATATTGCATTCCTTTGATGGTGTACATGCCTCCTTACACTAGATAGAGACAAAAATGTTATTCTAAAAAAATGCAAAAGAGGCTTAGCTACCAAAAGTTCCAAAATATTCAAAATAGTTTCACGCAAGGCTTAAATTAGAATGCAGAGAATAAAAGTCTGAGTGTGAATAAAAACATGAGCATTTGTTTTCTCTTTTGGGAGAGTTGAGGTTGGTTCCCAGCAGGTGTATGACTATGCTCATAAAAGTAGATATTATATGCCTAGTAGTGCCACCCCAAAAGCACATTAGAGAGTCCTTAGGAACCCCTAGGAGACCTATGTGATCATCCTAGTAGCAAGGTTGGTTTAAGCGCAATACGGGGAGTTCATCTAACTACTTTGGGCCAACTAGCCCAGATTGTAGGGACTACTACTTGTTACATGGACAAACCTGATGCTGATTGGGATCATCATAAGTCAATGGAGTCTTTTTCTTTTGTTGCTTCTTAGGATCTGAATAAGAGGGAGGAGTGTTGTTCATGATTGGTTTACATGAATACATGATGATAACTCATTACCCTCCTTTGTCGCCTATCTGTTTACCTATGTGACAATGCCTAGACATTCAATTCCATTGTCCAATCCCCATAAGTGTGACGCCCATCGCCACACAAAGTGAGATTACTCAAAACAAAGCATTGAATTATCACTGACATTCACATTACTACAAAACAATATAAATTAAAACCGACTTATATAACCACAAAAGCAAATACATATTACATCTGAGTCCATAAAACTATTCCACTTGTATCACATATCATACCACAAGATGATACATATCAATGTTCACTTGGCCAGCTTGCCACAACCTGTTACATATGGTAGCATTTTCACATATACAAGCCATATCTATACAACTATGACCTACACCCAAAAACTTGTGTCGATATACAATGTTTACAAAACACCCCCAAGGACCTGAGAGTATAGGACAACACATAGGACTCTAATACTAAACACTAGCAACATATCTAAACTTTAACAACTACTATTCCTCTTGTTGCTCTGCCTTAGCCACACGATCTCTACCTCATCGTGTACAACCACATAAAAGGTGTAGAAACCCATAGGGTGAGACCAACATCCCAATGAGAGATATAACTCTTCTCCAACAACTAGTATTAACACAGATAAGCTAAAATAGGAAGATAACATTAATATCAGGCCATCTAAATGATATATGTAAAGCAAATAAACATTGTTTAAGCAATTTAGGCCTCCACAAATGAGCAGTAGAACATCTTATACTTTTAGAAGGAATATGAAGAACATGTATAACAATTGATTTCTCTTGTCACATTACACATCAACTAATCAGTATAAGAGATAAGGTAAAGGGTCATCCAATGTGAATCATATTTAATCCTAAGAAAATATATGATGCAAATATATTACATCTTTTATTATGCCCTAAGGAGATGAGGTATACCACTCATGCTCCATATGACCACTACTAAGTTGAAATTAGTTCCATACAAGATCTATGAGGAGCCATACTTTTATGATCTCCCACACCCTCATCCAGTCTGAGTCTGCCATAGTGACATATAAAGTTCAACTGGAAAACAACCTAATCCACCTTAGCATATAGGTACAACACTAGTGAAAACCAAGTTACAACCTTAGCCGCACTCCTGTCGAGGTATGACCAAAGCCATTCTCAAATATATATACTAAATCACATCACTTGAGATACAGCCTAGACCATTTTCCTACCAGGGTATGACCGCAACCAATTCTGTGAAATGCATAGACTCAACAGTATACAACTTTAAGATTCCACTAAGGGAGAGCCCATTTCACCATCTAGAAAGTACTAGCACTGAAGTTGGATCTATGGCATATGGAAACTACATGATTAGGGTTTCACTTGATTAGTTAAGCCAATTGGGTGTCTTTTAGCATCAATCAAGTTACAACGTACAAACCCTAAACAAACTCTACAAAGATAAGGGTATGTCTCAACGTCAGAAGATATAAAATGTATGAGGTATGACCTTGTCATATCATCACTTGATACCACTACCATTCAAGGCCATCAAAATTATCACATTACTAGGGGATAAAAATCCCTCATCTCATCACTAGAGGCTATCACCTCACATTAGGCATAAATCCTTTTCCAGGTCATAAGACCCAATCGGATTATTCCTATATATCATCATTATCTTATCATGCCTCATAAGGCTCATACTCATCACCATGTGACATATCAAACACACCATGGAACTCACTAGCTATGACATTCATTCCACCTGCAAGGTTAGGATTACACAAGTAGGAGAGAGAAAATATCATCACATGCTAATCATCTTAAGCATGATCAACATTACTTCATGTACTCATGATTAGGGTTAGGGTTCTCATATAGTTCTTAGAATAACACACCATAGCGCATCATTCCCACATTCTTGGAATACATTAGGGTTTAGCATTCATATCATTGATACTTAAAGATGTACATAGAAACATGTGTCAACCATAGGGTAAGGTACTGTAGCGACCATTAGGGTTACACCCTACATGTAGAGACCACACAAGGAAACATAAGTATCAACCATTGTTGCGACCACACGACTCAACACATATAGCGACCGATCAAACTAGGCCAACACTCTGTTGTGACAGCAACACATCACTAGGTAGCAACCACCACCACACATACACATAGTTGTGACCTCAAAAACATCCCCTTTGACAGCAACAAGGAACCTCCTCTAGCACTTGCAATGTCTCCATACATGTAATGGCCATAAACAACATGCAACATAGCGACCAGCATTGCGATCCACACTCAAACACAATGTTGTGACTTTAAAAGCATACCCTAGCGCCCCAAAAAATCATCGAGGTGTAGCAACCTCAAGCTAAATCCATGAGTACCGACCAACATAAGAAATCTATATGTAGCGATGCAAACTCATGTCCAAACAAGGTAGCATCCACAAGGCATATCAGGGTTAGGATTTAGTAATGACCAACCCACCTCAACCCAAGTCTGATAACACGTCGACTGCAATAAGACCCATCATGGGTAGAAACCACAAAAGAGCATAAACATAGGCAACAACCTCAAGATGATTCCAAGTGTTGCGACCAACACATGAATCAAACATGTCGACCGAAACAAAGCTCATCATCGAGAAGCTCAAATGTCACCAAAATGATAACTCCAAAAAGGAGTAACATCAAAACCCTAGAAATGATCACCATCAAGATCAATCATAGAAACCATGCTAAGAGGGGGAAAACCAACGTCCGACACATGCACATAAGAACCAAAAGAACCATCTAATACATAATGGCTGAAACACAAACATGGTGATGAAACCAAAGATCAAGGTGCATGTAAGGAACATCAACTCATCATTACTTAGAATTTAGATTCATGAATTAGGGTTAAGAGAAAGAGTAATCTAAGTAAGAATACTACCTAATCTTAAACCCTAAAACAAGATAGCATCACCTAGAATTTTAAGTTCATGTTTTAGAGATAGAACAGTAACATGCAAGCATGATCCTAGTGCAACAATATAAAAGAGGAAAGTTATATAACCCACCTTAAGCCATGAGATCCAAGAGAGAAGAGGAACTCCAACTTGGATGAGCTCCACGACCAACAAGGTCAACTTAAGAAGAATAAAACATGCCAAGGTCAAAGGAGATCTCAAGATGAAGTAAACTCAACCCTAGGCAGAACAAGAGAGAAGAAGGAAGAAAGAAGAAGAAAGCTTCATCTCACTTAGGTACTACCATTGTCAAACCATAGTCTTGACCCTTGTGAAGAGAAGAACCTCAAGATAGCCACCATGCTATATCCATAGTCTCACAACCAAGAGAAGGAAGGAAGAAGGTAGGGTTCCAAAGGAAAAATGACATCAAGGGTGTAGAACAACTTACCAAGATCAAATATCACCAAGGATCACCACAAAAAAGATGACCAAGCTCAAGATCACCACATGCAAGAAAAGATCGTCCACTTTCTCCAAGATCAACACCTTCTTCTTGCTCCACCAAGCTCAAGGATGAACATAAGGAAGAATAAAGGAAAAGAGATATAGAAGATACTTGCATGTGAAAGAGAGAGCATATATACTCAAGGGGTAGGAGGGAGGTGAAGGTATGAGGTGTCAGGGTAATAGAGCACCAAAAAGACACTTGTCCCACAAAGGATCTCCCATGCAAACACACATGCAAAGGATCATTAAAAACTATGTGGTGTAGCAACCACGTAGGTCCACTACATTCACAAGGTCGAAGCAAAGTACATAGGTAGGTCACAAAACCACCTAAGTTTGCAACACTCCACAATGGCATAAATCCTAGCGACCAAAACACATGCTATGACAATAGGATCATAGAAAACATCAAATAAGGAAGTATTATAGTTGCAACACTTAAAAAACCATCACACAAGGTCGATACATCCATCAAACTCATGCATCCATGTGAAGCCATGCAAACACTAATTTATCATACATGATGCCACCTAATCAACCAAGGTCCAACAAGGCACCCAAAGCATCATTCTCTCTCATGATGCTAAGGCACAAAAGGCACAACCTACATGTGACAAATTGTAAGATAGATCCTCATCATGGGTAGATAGAAACTTGGTCCAAAACAAGCATAACTAGCTCAAAAATTAACCAAATAGGACCAAACTAAAAACATAGGCTTGTCACATGTAATTAAGGCATCTCAAGAGATTAGATTAAGGTTTTAGCAATTTTATTAAGCAAAGCAAACTCAATCAAGCACTAAGCTAGGTCAGAGGTCTTACAATAAGTAATGTCGGATTATGGTGAATTCACTTAAACATGCCTAGAGGTTTTGATCTTACTTAAGCATGGATTTGCTCGAATGATGAGGTTTTGTCCTGAAACAAAATGGATAAGGAGAATTGTTGGTTTAAGTTGTTTTTCTTAACCCTAGCATTTATCACCAAGCTTCATTTGGATGCTATCTTTTTGTTCATTGAGCACAATCTTGCTTACAAACAAAGTTTAATCTTGAAGTGGTTTATAACACCCAAATTTAGGCATTTAAATTAAGTATTTAACTATAGTTTCGTGTTGTTATAGCCTTAATTTAATCAAAAATAACTTTGTATACTTATCTTTTTGTAATTTATTACCTTTGAAGATATAGTTGCTCAACTAGCTAATTTTGAGACTTGCCGGCACCAAACTTAAGGAAACATTGATTCCCCTATTCAACCCGATGAATTGGGTCAAACTCCTTGAATTCCTTTGAATTTATACCCTCCTTTTTACAGCACCACAGGTCGGGTATCCATCGACATTTTTTCCTTCAGAAAACAATCAAAGGACCATCTTCAAATGGTGCCTTTTGATGCCACCAATCTAAGGATGGCCCCGAAGGTCCCTTTCCCAAAGGTGCCTTATGATGGACCCTTCTTCCAAAGGATCATTTACCCATGGTCTGTTTTGAAGGTCACAAAAAAAGGAGCGCTTCCACAACCACCTTCTGAAGGAATAAATTTGATTGAATTGGTTTCTACCTACCACCAACCTTTATCTTGTGAAAGATAGATGAAGATCCACCTTCTAAAGGTATGTTCCAAAGGATCATCTTCCAACAGTGCCTTCCAAAGGTCCCTACTGATGGTATGTCTTCTGATGATTCCTCTTCCGACAATGTCCCACAAAGACACACCTTTTGATGGTCCATTCCAGTACATTCCTACAAATAGAAGGAATGAATTTGATCATGTTCACCCAAATTTTGTCAAATTCATTTACATTCACATACACACTCCACCTACTGCTATAAATACCCGCCCCTAAGGTTCCGTTTGGGTTTTCTCAAAGTGCCTTCTATAGCTTCGAACTTTGGTTCAGAGAGCTCTGTCCTTGACCTCTAAGGCCCAAGAGGGATGAAGAGATCATCCTACGCCCATCCCTTTAGTTTCCCTCCATCCATCATCATTTGCCATCGCCTTCCATCTCTATACACCACCTTCCATCCATTTTCCAATACTTTTCACCCCCATACATCCATTCAAACTACTATCGGAGTGGAATAAACGAGAAAGGCGGCCAAGGAGTCCAGAAAATCAAGGAGGAAAATCCAAGAATGAGATCCATCCCATACAAAGGTTGAGGATTGAGAGCCACCTCTCCTCCATGGGCTAAATCTCTTCTTCTTCCTCTTTCTTCTTCTATTCTTCTTTATTCTTATTCAAATGATATTTTTCCATCTTTCTTCAGTGTCAAGTATGCTTGTCTATGGCTAGTTGAGTTCCTTTTACTCTATGTAGACAGTTTTGGGCATGTTTATGTACTTTTAGTGTAATCAAGTAGTCTTCTTCCTGATCTAGCATGTTTTCTGTTCTGACTTCTCTTTTTAGTTATGATTGCTGGTTTGGTTGATCTCTTTCTTACTTGAACCTCCATTTCTACCAAGATTGAGAGATTCACTGTAGAAATGGGTAGAGGAGGTAGTTTGAATCAAAATATAAGAGGAGGACGTCCAAGGGAGGATCTGTCTAGAACATAATTTGCATCTGAGCATGTACTGTGAATTCAACCACATCTAGGTGAATTCCACTGAATTCATCTAAATGCGACCACACTCACAAGTTGTTTTCCATGTAGATCCTCTACTGCTCCTAATGTCTTGGGATATTCTAGACCCGAGAGGGTATCCATAATGTGTGAGGGTGTTGGTTTGTTATCCTCGAGAGAGGTTTCAAATTGTTGATGGGGTTTTAATCACGATGTATAAGAACGAGTGCGATGACCCCCATAGGAACAACTACCACAATGCATGCTATGTTTGGATGTTAGTTGCTTTCTGGCATGTTTGAGCGTTGTCTATGCCTGAGAATGGGTGCATAGATTTTCCAACCCCTGGTTACATAGCTAGGAGCTCCTTCTCTAGATTAATGGGATTTGATGGACATTCTTTTTTGTATTTTACTTTGTTTTGTTTTGTATCAGTTTGCTAGATTTGTTCTAATTCCTTGCATATATCAACTCCGATTTTGATTAACTGGCTATAAAAAGAATCTTAGGCATCCTAAATGTCCCCATGCCCCTGTGTTTGACCCCGCATATCTACTTCAACCTGCATTGAGTTGTGGGGGTCTTTGAAAGTTTCAGGTTATAAATTTAAAGTCTGACCCATCCTTCTGAATCCACATCCAATTCAGACACGCAATGTAGGCCGATCACTTATCTTCGCCTCTCACACATGCACAAACTAGGGTGAGGTGCCTCATCGCAACTGTGCAATCTCATATCAACTACCTATGATTTTTCACATTAGTGGTGCTCTCTCCTCTCAGCTAGAAAGTCAATAAACTACCCAAACTTCAAAAAGTCATAGAAAATGCATATGTTGACCAATACAAAATATATATATTAGTTTTGAACAGAAAAAATTGACATATCAATTAAAATACATTCATGACCTCAATATGCTTAAAAATCTTTTATTTTTCCTAAAATGACTACTTTAAGTCTTTTTAAAGTGAATAATGCTACTTTGGTATTCAACCATGATCAGTTATGCTTCAAATCTTTATTATGGCCTAAATCAGTAAGTCTTAACAATTAGTGAACTAAGATCTAACTTTACCACACTATTGTATGTAATGATGATTTTATACCATGAATGTGAAATTTTATGGATCTTTTAATGATGGATCTTCAACATGATGAAAATATGACTTAATGATATCTCTAGGCTACATTACCTTTCTAAATCAGTAAACTTTAATGCATCTTGAATCAAGAACCAGACTTGATCACATTCACTCTCTATTAATGACTTGATGTTAACATGTATTAACATGAACTTTGTGACATTAAATGTGAATCTTGTACGAATTTGGAATCTAATGATGCTTATATATACATACATACATACATACATTCATATATGTATGTATATATATGTGGGGATTTTTGTAATATTCATGTGGGTAACTTTAATTACATTATCCATACATCTCAAAAGTTAACCATTTTGGTCACAAAAATAAGTATTTTGACGAAATAATAACTATTTTGTCAAAAACGTAACTATTCTGCTAAAAAGGTAAAAACAAGCAAATTTTACAATAAAAATTTGAAAA
The DNA here is from genome assembly GCA_963693085.1 of Alisma plantago-aquatica. Classification (NCBI taxonomy): domain Eukaryota; kingdom Viridiplantae; phylum Streptophyta; class Magnoliopsida; order Alismatales; family Alismataceae; genus Alisma; species Alisma plantago-aquatica. The sequence continues at coordinate 645,044,190 of OY856409.1, read as the reverse complement.
ATTAGTAGAGTAAAGATGCAATCGTACATCTATAACAACTATAACTACTATCCTTGTAATGTAACTATTTGGAAGGTAATGTAATCCTATTAGTGTGTATCGTAAAAATTTGTAGAAAACTAACTATTTACTGGAGCGGGTAGCTACCAACATGAGAATTATAAACAACCCCTATATATAAATACATATATACATATAAACATATATATATACACACATATGTATATATATATATATACATATATATAGACTCCAAATCAGTATAGTGGTACATGTAACATGAAACCTTTTGAATACCACTCTTGTACTCTAATAGTAAATTAATGATTGAAAATGGGACATAAAAGACTACACTGATGATTAAGCCACTAGATCTTATGCAAATCTATGTTTTTCATATTAAGATCATGAAATCCTAATCTTTGAATTCTTAATCTAGTTGTAATGTTTCACCTTAAGTTGCAATGATCTATGATTTTATATGAAACATGATGATAATATTTACATGAAATTTGAAATATTAAAATCAACTTTGTCAGAATTGATACGTAGACTTAGGTAAAACATCGAAACCTTATGAAAATGATTATATGTCTATAATATTTATGATTTTAATCATATTACACTTGCTTATATGTCAGGAATACTTTGGGCGACTCTTTTTAAAGATCTAGTAAAATTGGTCAATCTAGTTTTCTTGTTTTCAAGGTACAATTTACCTCTTATTGAACTTGATTATGATATTGATGTTATATATATACATATATATATAGGGCAACGATCTAGTGAGAAACATATCTTGTGAGAGCGTGAGAGGCATTTAAATAACTCTCCATATAGATCAATTTTTCATAATCCAATCGTATAGATTACAAGTATATATTAATATATACCTTCCTACAAAATTTTATCACCGTCCAATTTGTAGATCATTCACAACAACAAAATACTTTTCGACGCTCTATATTGAACTTCAGGCTAACCGTTGGATGTAAAAAGTGTATATTGTACATATGGCCATGTAAATAATGTCTGATTGTAATATTTTTTTGTGAGAAAGTAAATGAAATGATGCTTTTTCCATCTATACGGTTGGATTTTTAAAAATAACTCCCAATTTGTAGTTATTCAAATGCCTCTCATGCTCTCATCGTAGGATGTTTCTCACTGGATCGCTACCATATATATATATATATATATATATATATATATATATATATATATATATATATATATATATATATATATATATATATGAGGATTAGCTCTTGACAGTTGTGCCTTGAGGTCCCTCATGTTGTAACATAGTTAACTTTTGACTTATTAGCCTTGTAGTCCCGCATGGACCCTTCCTTAGGGAAGTTGTGTCAAAGGCCTATGAAGTTGTAGTAGGGTATAATATAAATGCACTTAAAAAACACTTTGTGTTAATAAGAAAGTCTTTGATGCCCTCTTTTGCCTTGTTTTAATTCTTACCTTCGTATATGTTTAGCTAAGCAAATATGTTTTAGTAAATCCTACAAATTTTCATATCTTTTTACAGTGTATCAATGCATATACACCGACTCTGTCCAAATTTTAAGCTTTTAGGTATAACAAGTACACTATGACTCATTCTATGATCGTCCTTCTGCTATGCTTCTGTTATGCTAAATGATAATGCAGATTGGCTCAACTCTTTTCCGGAAGGCAGAGTGATACATCTACCAAGATATGCATCAGATCATGCTCCCATAGTCATTACAAGAGAGGGACACAGGAGAAGTAAACATTTGAAGCAAAGTTTTTTCCATTTTGAGTCGATGTGGCTAAGAGAACTAAAATGTCTTGAAACGGTGAAGACAAGTTGGGAGGACAGTGGCTACCCAAACGTCCCGGACAAAATTAAGGCATGCGGGGAAAAGATAAAATTGTGGGCTGATGAATACTTTGGGGACATTAAAAGAAAGATCAAGGGCGCTGAAGAAAAACTTCAATACCTACAATAGTTGCCACCATATAGTACCATGCTAGAGCAGTGCACAGAGGTTGCAAAAAAGCTTCAATACTGGCATGGGAAAAATGAAGCGTATTGGTGCGCCCGGGCCAGAGTCAACGAGATGAAGGAGGGTGATAAAAATATAACATACTTTCACCATAAAGCATCAGCGAGAAGGAAAAGAAACAAAATCATGGGGTTGCAAGACAAACATGGCATGTGGAAGGACAAAGAAAAATACATTTAAAATGTTGTGGTGGAGTTCTTTGAAGAGCTATTTATGACTTCCAACCAGACGGGTCTCGAGACGGCCACAATGGGGATTAAAAGTCTTGTTACTGATGAGATGACAGCTCAGCTAGAGGCGGACCTCACAAATGAGGAAACTTGGGAAGTGATTAAATCTATGCACCCAAACAAGGCACCAGGGCCGGATGGGATGAAGGTCGTTTTCTTTCAGAAATTCTGGCATATTGTGGGAAGAGATGTGGCAAGTTATATTAAAGGATGGTGGATGGATGACAGAAACATAGGAGAGCTAAATGATACTTTGGTGGTAATGATTCCAAAGACGCAGGAACTAAAAGTTTTGGGGGGGTACAGACCCATTAGTCTCTGCAATGTGGTCTATAAAATCGCATCTAAGGTGGTGGCAAACAGGCTCAAACCAATGATGAACAAAATTATTTCTGAGAACCAGAGTGTCTTTATCTCGGGAAGACTGATCACAGATAATGCCATTATTGCCTATGAACTATTTCATGCCATGAGGGAGGGGGAAGGGAAAGAAGAGATGTCATATTGCTCTAAAGCTAGACATGTCCAAAGCATATGACATGGTGGAATGGGAGTTTGTGGATCATGTACAGAAGAAGATGGGCTTTGGGGAAATATGGAGGAGGAAGATTTACCAGTGCATCTCGTCAGTTAGTCATGTTTTCGCTGTTAATGGAGACATGACTAGAACAATCAAGCCATCCAAAGGACTACGTCAGGGTGACCCACTCTCTCCCTATCTTTTCATTATATGTGCCGAGGCTTTTTCTATGGCTATTAATATTGTTGTTGAAAATAAGCTTATACATGGGATTAAAGCGTGCAGGAGGGGCCCAGATATTTCTCACCTTTTCTTTGCAAATGATAGCATCCTTTTTGCTAGAGCTACGAGTATGGAATGCTTGAAGGTAGCTGAAATTATCAGTCAATATGAACAAGCATCAGGACAAAAGATAAATTTAGATAAGACAGAAGTGGCTTTCTGCAATGGGGTACCACACGGGCAAAGACAGGTCATAAAGGAACTGTTGAAGGTTACAGAGGTAGATAGACACGCCAAATACTTGGGACTCCCAACGGTGCTAGGAAGTTCAATGAAGCAAGCTTTCAACTTTATTCAAGAGAGGGTCAATAAGAAGTTACAAGGGTGGAAAGAAAAATTCCTATCTAAGCTGGGCAAGGAATTATTAATAAAGGCGGTGGCACAAGCAATTTCCAACTATATGATGAGTGTCTTCCAACTTCCATGTGGGACCATTGATGCCATCAATAGTGCCATAGTGAGATTCTGGTGGGGTGCTAAAGGGGGAGAGAGGAAGATGTCTTGGGTTAGATGGCGAAACTTGTACAAACCAAAGAAACAAGGGGGCATGGGGTTCAGGGACATCAATACGTTTAACCAAGCACTCCTAGCAAAACAAATTTGGCGGCTCTACCAGTGCCAGGACACACTGGCACACTGAGTGCTTAAAGCCAGGTACTTCCCACATACATCAATATTAGAGGCATCCATAGGCCACAATCCAAGCTATGTGTGGAGGAGTCTGTGGGGGTCGAAGCCTCTTATTCTGGAAGGATTGAGGTGGGCGGTCGGAAATGGGGATAACATTGACCTGTGGACGCAGCAGTGGGTTCCGGGTGAAAGGACAACGTTGGAGATTTACAAGACCACGACGGCACACCAAATAGAGAGGGTTAGTGATCTTATGAGCCCCTCCACTCAGAGTTGGAATAATGAGCTGGCCTACCACCTTTTTCCCAGCCGTATTGCAAAGACTATTTGCTGCATTCCTTTTAGCCTGCAGAATACACAGGATTCTATTTATTGGTGGCCAAGTCAAGATGGTGCGTATAGCGTAAAGTCTGGCTACTGGTTGGGTTCACTGGAACCTAGGGACATGGAGGAATACTTGACACAGGAGGGCATGGAAACATGGAGTACGATATGGAAAAGGAGGTGGCCGCCAAAGGCTGCACATTTCCTATGGAGGGAATGCACGGGCAGCTTAGGGACGCTGGGAAGACTGTTTGACCGCCACTACCATCCTGATGGTATGTGCAAGCTATGTTGTTGTGGAAGGGAGTCGGTGCAACATATGCTCTTCGACTGTGATAATGCCAAACTGGAAGGAATGCTCACGTGAAACTCAAAACTTAGTCAGCAACCTAATGCAGATGGAGCCCGCTGCAGCCATATGTGAACTGCATGCTCAAAGGGAGGGATGAGAAGGAAGGGGAAGAACTGGTGGCAAAAATGTGGGCGATCTGGACTCATAAAAATAGACGTATTTTCGACCAGTCTGAACAAGATATCTGATACACTTTCAGCGCGACACTAGCAATGATGAGAGACTTCCGGCGACATAATCAAACAGCACACACTAACCCAGAAAAGCATATGCCCAGACAACATTCGTGGAGACCGCCGGAACCAGGACACATTAAGTTGAACTCGGATGCAGCATGGAAGAAGGGCAGGAAGGCAGTGATTGGGCTGGTCTGGAGAAACTATAGGGGACAACTGTTAGCGGCCGAAGGTGACAGAAGGGCCGACGCCACAAACGCCTTACTGGCTGAAGCACTGGCCATCCGTGAAGGGTTGATAACGAGCAGATGAATGGGTATTAACTTTCTACAGATCGAAACGGACTCAAGATCACTCTGGAAGGACTTCCGCGCTGCTGCTGGGAGACGAGATCCGCTGGGGATCATCATAGATGATATTAAAACTCTTAGTCGAGAGTTTAGCTTCTGTAGTCTGGAATATGTTAACAGGCAAGCTAATAAGGTGGCACATGAGGTGGCTGCCGTCGCTAGCAATAGTAGTAGTCAGTTTTCTTTTTGAGTTTTTTTCCCAACCCCCCTCATCTTTGCCATAATTCCATAAATCCCCCTCTATTATCCAAAATCCCTACAGCCCCCCTCCCTTTCATCCTTAATTCCTAGAACCCCCTCCAGTCAACTCCGTTAGAATAGGAGTTAACATATGTTGCTCTTTTCGGGTTTTTTCTAACTAGTTGTATGTTACATTAGCATATATAATTATAGATAATTATATATAATAATATTTTTCTTTTAAAATAATTATTATTATTCAAATGCTTAGTTTTAATTAAAATATATATATTAAACAATTTTCTGTTTGCTCATACCAGTTATGCTTCACAATAGGCCGGGTTTTGCGGGAGCCGAACCGAACAGACTCGACCCGAAACAGGTCTGAATCTAGACAGGCCAGACCTGGAATGGATCTAAACCCGAATAGACTCGAGTGGAACGAGACCCTTCTAGACCTGACACGGAACCAACTGGATCCAAAAATCATAAAAATATTCTACGAAAAATATTAACAAAAAGAATTGCAAAACCAAAATTCGACACGACTCGACTAGATCTAAACTAGATAAGACCTTACCCGAGCCAATGCCAATTAAATGGACCCACCCGGAAAAAAGATTCGTCTAACCCAAAACTAACATGGACCCAGATTCGTCCAAACTCAGTACTAACTTGACATATTTTGTCCGGACTCCTAAAAGTTATAAATTAAAAAACTTGGTCGTCCATGTAGGTTAGTCTAGTATTTTTGGTAATGGTTACATCGGCGGGTGAGTCCAACATTTTAATTTATATTTTAATTATAGTCGATAAAAGTAGATTTATACTGATACCAGGTTTTGATATACACGATTCAAAATAGATCCAATTTTGAAAAAATTCACATCTAGGTGACCTCTATGTTAGATGGTAAGATATTAGATTTTACTATGATTTTGGCATACCTAGTGTATAGACTAACCAAAATTTGGGCTTAATTTAGTTCTGGGTTTGGATGGAGAACCCAAAATTTGTACTTGAATGTATTTTAAGGCTGATTAATAGAAAATTTGACTTGATATTTTTTTAATCAAAATTGACCCAGATCTGAAATTTTGGCAATCCGAGGAACTGAATTTGTGACATGATTAAAAATATACCTTTATTAGTTAGAAATAAAATAGCATGACACCTTTAAATCCTGATCTCTAGCACAAAGTCTGCTTAGTGGGATGAGTCCAAAAGAAGTTTTTCAATATAAAAATATTATTTATATTAAATAGTAGTATAACATGAAGCATTTAAATAACCATTATTAGTCATCTAAGGAGCTAGCGATTATTCTATATAATTCAGCATGCTAAATATAATTAACAGTTAACGAGAAACAGCTAAAAGAGTAGTGGTTGTTAGCTCTGTTCGGAATGGAGTTAGGTGGAGGGGGTTTGTAGGAATTAAGGATGAAAGGGAGGGCGTTGTAGGAATTTTAGATAGGAGGGGGGGTTTGTGGAATTTTGGTGAATTTAAGGGGGGGTCTAGAAAAAACTCTATATTATATTTGCTAGAGCTGAAGGTCTTATTTTTTGGTTAGATGATTAAATGATTGAATAATATATTTAGATATCCACATGGTATCATAGTATTAAATTTGAAGTTTATTCGTGGTGTCACATGACATCACTAAATGATGATGCCATTGGGAATGGCGTCTCCATTCAGTTTTGTGTTGCGATCCCTTGTGATAATCAATGGATAGTTTTCTAGAAAAAGCTGGGAGCCAATTGGAATGGAAACACCATTTCATTTGGCATTTCCGTTCTCACTCCTCCAAAACTAGGTTATTGTTGAGATCAGTGGCGGAGGCAGGATTACAAGTTGGATGAGGCACAAATGTCAAACAGTAATTTGTTGAAAATGTAATACTTTTGTATATAGTTAATATATAATTTTCTACAACATTCAAAATAAGAATGAAATGATAATTATTATTCGGATGTTACAATATACATCATAAAGATCTCGATCTAAATTATATAGAATCTTCTTGAACAACTTAAATACATATTCATGTCAAATAAACTCTAGTTGAACCACAATTTAGATTACCACATTGGCGTATTGAAATCTGGGGGCGATTCGTTCTGTGTTGCAAAAAAGTCTTTGAATAACCTGCCTGCCATGATGAGAATTACAAGACTAAGTCAAAAATAAAATAATAGTTATCTAGGTGACTACTCAATTAGACGATGGTTGCAAATAAATATGTGAAGAAGAAATATAGTCAATATAGTCTAACTTACCAATTCGTCATGAGATATTCCTATACTGAGAAAGGGTTCAAAGAAAAGAAATCAAAGAAACAAAACGAAGTAACAAAGATAATATGTGATTAATCACGATAAAAGAAAATAACAAGGAAAATACAAAATCAAAAGCAACGAGAATAATAATGAAATATTAATCAATCTCACTGTTGCCGTCGGACTATCATGTACATTGCAGATTCATTAGGAACAATCGTGTGTTGTCTCTCATAATCTCAATCGGTGTTCTTCCTACTGCCTTCTTGAAAGCTTCTAAACGAGATCGTAAGCCGTTGTTGGTAAAATATCAACATATAGTTTTTTTATATAGAAAACTTGAGGTGTATTCGCTTTTATTTTAGAAATTGCCATATTTTTCAGGCGGGATAGGAGTTTATCAGTTGGTCAAACTATATTATTTTTATTTGTCAATACATAAATGGGATTGACGTCATGGGTTCATAGGACAGACTGTAGTTTATATTTCTTTAGGCGTTGGAGCCAGAGTTGTCAACTGTGGGTTCATGTTATTCCAATTAGAAAAAGCTTATCAGATTTTCTGACAGTTAGTTCCAGAATTATACATGAACCAAATGCCGTCCACTTTGTCCAACTTAGAATTGATTGAGATAAAGAATCCATCAGCCTATAAGCTAGGTGTGTCAAAATTCTAATTCTACATATCCTAGTTTTGTGATAAATTTATCTTCTAACTAACCCAAAATATTTGTTCAAATCTAGAGCCAAGCCGAAATTTTGTCCGATCCTAGAACTGACTGAGATTGTGAAAATTTGAACTCAGCACTGACTCAAACGTGAATTCTAATATGACTATATGAACCTATAGATAACATGGATAATCATAAATTGAAATAGAACTAATTTTTTTCCCAGGTCAGGCATGAGCAGGTTCAAGGGCTGGGGCATATCATTGACAGTCCTAGTCATGGCTGATCAAATCACATCTGACATAACTTGTATAGCACGCATGGTATCTTGACAACTGATTACATTGGCGGAATTTGTAGAAATATATGTTTACACTACATTTAGGATAATGTAATATTTTAATTACTAGATGTGATAGCTACAACAAAACGATATATTAATGAGTTTTTTCCAGAACCCCCCCTTAAATTCACCAAAATTCCATAAACCCCCCCCCTCTTATCTAAAATTCCTACAACCCCTCCCTTTCATCCTTAATTCCTACAAACCCCCTCCACCTAACTCCGTTCCGAACATACCTAACGGTCATTAATTATATTTAGCATGCTTAATTATATAGAATAATCACTAGCTCCTTAGATTACTAATAATGGTTATTTAAATGCTTCATGTTATACTACTATTTAATATAAATAATACTTTATATTGAAAAACTTCTTTTGGACTCATCCCACTAAACAAACTTTGTGCTAGAGATCAGGATTTAAAGGTGTCGTGTTATTTTATTTCTAACTAATAAAGGTATATTTTTAATCGTCACAAATTTAGTTCCTCGGATTGCCAAAATTTCAGATCTGGGTCAATTTTGATTAAAAAATATCAAGTGAATTTTCTATCAATCAGTCTTAAAATACATTCAAGTACAAATTTTGGTTGCTCCATCCAAACCCAGCACAGAATTAAGCCCAAATTTTGGTTAGTCTATACACTAGGTATGCCAAAATCATAGTATAATCTAATATCTTACAATCTAACATAGAGGTCACCTAGATGTGAATTTTTTCAAAATTGGATCTATTTTGAACCGTGTATATCAAAAACGGGTACCAGTATATATCTACTTTTATCGGCTATAATTAAAATATAAATTAAAAAATTGGCCTCACCCGCCGATGTAACCATTACCAAAAATATTGGACTAACCTACATGGACGACCAAGGATTTTTTTTAATTTATATCTTTTAGGAGTCCGGACAAAATATGTCAAGTTAGATCTGAGTTTGGACGAATCTGGGTCTATGTTAGTTTTGGGTTAGGCGAATCTTTTTTCCGGGTCTTCACATCTGTCGGGTTGGACTGGGTCCATTTAATTGGCGTTGGCTCGGGTAAGGTCTTATTTAGTTTAGATCTAGTCGAGTCGGGTCGAATTTTGGTTTTGCAATTCTTTTTATTAATATTTTTCGTAGAACATTTTTATGATTTTTGAATCCAGTTGGTTCCGTGTTAGGTCCAGAAGGGTCTCGTTCCACTCGGGTCTATTCGGGTTTGGATCCATTCCAGGTCTGGCATGTCTGGATTTAGACCCATTTCGGGTTGAGTCTATTCGGTTCGGGTCCCGCAAAACTCGGCCTATTGTGAAGCATAACTAGTATGAGCAAACAGAAAATTATTTAATATCTATTTTTTAATTATAACTAAGCATTTGAATAATAATAATTATTTTAAAAGAAAAATATTATTATATATAATTATCTATAATTATATATGCTAATGTAACATACAACTAGTTAGGAAAAAACCGAAAAGAGCAACAGCTGTTAACTCCTATTCTAACATAGTTGACTGGAGGGGGGTTCTAGGAATTAAGGATGAAAGGGAGGGGGGCTGTAGGGATTTTGGATAACAAAGGGGATTTTATGGAATTATGGCAAAGATGAGGGGGTTTTAGGAAAAAAACTCTTTCTTTTTCAAAAAATTTCCCTCTGACTCTTTGTTCCGTAGCTGCCGTCGATTTGGCTTAACTAATGATAAGGGGTTTTCAAAAAAGGTTATTTTCCTTTATGGAAGGTTCAAGTATCTTTAGCTCACGGAATAGAGTTCTTAAATTACGGGTTCTAATTGCCATCCGAGTTGCATGCGAAAGAGCACGTAGTGAGGTAGCTCGGGAATGTCACGTGTTTACGTTACATTTAGGAAAAAAAACCCAAATAGCACACTTTTCTAAAAAAAATTACCGAAATAGCACACTTCCCAACTTATTTTCCAAACTAGCACACTTTCAGACTAAAACGACACATTAGTTGGCGTTTTATTGTCTCGGGAATAAAAAGCGTCACTTTATTTGGCGTTTTCAGACTAGCGGAGATAGAAGCGCTACTTTATTTGGCGTTTTCAGGCTTGAGGACAGGAAAGCGCCATATAGATTGACGTTTTCACGGAAAGCGCCACAAAAGTTGGCGTTTTAGTGTAAGAGCGGCGCTTTTTATTTGGTTGAATTATCTGGACAGAGGAATGTGCGCAGTTCCTCATAACGGCCTCCTTGGATGTAGAAGTAGATGGCTGTCATTCGATTATGATCGGCGAGTACCAGTAGCTCAAATGGCCCTGGTGCCCCTCTCTGGGCTGCTCTACCGCTGGTGCTGCAGTTGAAGCCAACGTCGGCGTCGACGCCACCGTGGGTTGCCGCAAACGCCTCTGTCTTGATTTGAAATTCTACATTGATATCCAGCTGCAACCAAATAGCTACTATTATGAACACGTGGGATGCACAGCATTGCCAACTAGCGCATAGGTAGGTGGGTTACTTTGTGTCATATATTTACCTGTGAGGCATCGCCATGGCTATGTAAGTCCAATGGCACAACTTGTCCTGCTCCGACCTCGACACCATTAAAGTTCCACTTCCTAGTCCTCAAGCTCTCCACCTCCTCCACGGGCCACTGCACAAGGTTGGCACCGCCAGTCTTGTCATCTCCAGCCTCACCGTCCTTGGCACAGCTTGGACCGACACCCATCCTTTAGCAAGATCAGCGGCTTAGCCGTCCTCAAGTACCCATCCCCACAGCACCCGCCGCCGCTTCTCCGTGTCATAAAAAGTCATTGAGGCGTAGAAATTCCCGTAGTCATACCGAAATCCGCTCACAACGTCGGCGGCCGGGTTTGCCGGCGTTCACCTCCCAGCCGTCGAGTCATAGGTCCCGATGGCGTAGTAGTCGGCCGTGTAATCCGCCATGCTTGCCTTGAGCACGTGCTTGAGACCGGATCCGCTCCCTCCGGAACCATCCACACCCTCGAGACTCCCATTGGCCAGAACGGGGAAGAAGTCCACACACTCCCACATACCTGAACGGTTGAACCGGGCACGGTATGGAGAACGCCAGGCGGGAGATCATACGATGGCGAATCCGGTGTGATTATCGTCCATTCCGCCGACGGCGACTCGCCAAGGATCAATGATGGGGTTAGGTTTGATCCAACTGAGGGCTTCAATGATGAGATTTCAGAGAGTCGGAAGTGTCAGCCCGGTACGCGAGGTTCTGAACCTGAAGCTTCTGGTCCGTAACGCCGGTGCAGACGATGATGGGCTTGCCGCCGGAAAGTATCGTGGCGGAGCCCTTTTTCGCGAAAACGCCTGTCCTGAGCCTGAAAACCAGTAAAATGTGGCGTTTTAGTGTGAAAGTGTGCTAGTTTGGAAAATAAGATTAAAATGGTGCTATTTCGTGCGCTATTTGGATTTTTTTTCCTTACCTTTACATATATACCTAACTTGCCCAAGCCACTAGTAATTACCAAAAGCATGAAAAGTGATCACGTAAGGCCCTAAAATTGTAAGCCTAGGTACGATTACGACGGCAAACGGCAACCATCGGATCATTGACACATCCCACTCACCTCTTTCGATGCTTCAGCACCACGCTCTTCAACAAGCATGAATGAAGATGACAGCACGACGTCGGGAAGGAAACTGTCAATCACTCCCCTCCAATCTTAAAAGGTCACAAGCTTTCCGTGGAGCAAGAGGTACAACAAGGAAGCCTCCGGGAACCTTCCCGTCTTCCCGGGCCCTAGCCAGCCATTGGTTCGACATTACTGCGCTGCCCCTTCAGTTGTTCCAGTGCAGCTTCCTCGCACCTTCCTCCCCCCAATGCCGTGCGGGGTCGTGATATCCTTTCCCCCTCGGTTCGAAACACCGCGAAAGTTGCTGCTCCTTCTCCCGACGCGCTCCATCCATCGCCTAGGTCGTCGCTGTTCCTTATATACACCCATGCAAAACCCTATGTGTTGTCCCAGCCGTCGTGCATCAGGAGTTAATTAACCGACCTTAGTCAACTCAAGCAGACGGCATAATGGCCAGCCGGTTTCTCCCCACCAAGTGCTTCAAGCTCCCATCTTCAATTCCCCCTCCCCGCCGCAACTCCCGCAAGGAAGACGGCACCCCGACAAGCCCCCCATCGACGGCCGCAGCCACGGCATCTTCATCCTCTAGAGGCACCACGAGGGACACCCAACTCTGGCGCGTATTCCAGCGGATCGACACCGACGGCGACGGTCGGATATCTCCCAAGGAGGTCCGGGCCATCCTCTCCTGCTCGAGCGATGACGAAGAGAACTGCGCGGCATCGGTGCTGCAGGATGAAGCGGCGGTAGAGGCCGCGGTAGGGGAGATGGGTTATGAGGAGTTTGTGCGGCTGATGGAGGAAGGAAAGGGAGAAGAGGGAGACGATGACGGGGGCGTCCGACTCGCGTTCACGGCTTTTGAGGCGGAGAAGGGGTCCGGCTGCATCACCGCGGACGGCCTGTGCCGTGCACTTCACCGCCTTGGCGAAGCCTGGTGGACGCCTGAGGAATGCGCCGCCATGATCCGTGCGTACGACGCCGATGGCAATGGTGTCATCGACTACCACGAGTTCCGTGCTATGATGATGTCCGCCGCTTGAACCTGTAAATTGTTCCTCTAGAAGCAATTTCCCGTGTATGCTAGGGATGGAGAAAACTGTTTATACGCTGTTACCTTCGTATATATTTCTTGAGGGATATAATATCCTCGTTTTCCTCTTTTCTTACTTCCATCTTCTGCATAGCTCCATCTTGAACAGACGACATGGCTGCATCCTGCCTCCGAACGGTAAAATAGTTAAATCAGTCACGATTAGGAAAAGGGAAGGGCAGCCCGAAAATACAAACCAGTTTGCCAGTTGCCTTTAAGGGAAAGGTGAAAAGATCGAAATGGCATATTTCATAGTTTTAATGACAATTTTATAATGTTTCGGAGAATATTGTCATAAAATGACACATTTTGTTGGTAATGCGTCCACACGGAGACGCTTTGTCCTCTTTAATGCATCGTTTGGGAACACGATTGTCATGGTGGACCACCATGGTAGACAATAGCTCGGTGGGTGACCGTGCATGTACATGTTTGGTAAAGCGGTAATCAACTTCTTGGTTGTTCATTTGGCGTTTCAATTACACATTGGACAACCGCTAGGTTGGTAAAATACCAGCCACATATCAGATTTAAGTACCTACAAATCCAGTGTCTATGATCATGTACCATGTATGGTTGAATTATTTTTGTGGTTACTTACTATTTTTTACTCATGAGAGAATGTTTATACTATTCAACTATAAATAAATATGTCATGTTTTGATAGAAGATACACCAGCAAAATCAGAAATCGAGACCTTACAAATGGATCATGACGTAGCAATTGCTCCAAATAATTTTTTCCAAGTTAAAATCTCAAATTTGTCATGTACGAAAAGTAGAATCAGGATATCTTAAAGTATCATGTACTAAAGAATTCAATTCAAATTCGTTGTGATCGGCGGATGATACAAAAAGTAATCAACCAATGATCTTTTCACCGGGCACGAAAGTGTAAACGGAGGTATGTTAGGTAAAAAAGAAGATGCAGATATCACAGTACCATAGATGTCACAGTCGAGTAGTACATGAGCCTTTTATTCTGCTGCCTCAGCCGGAGAAGATGGGATGGATTCTAAGGCCAAGCACATTGGAGGAGTCCGATCAGTCTGACTTTGCTATTAGTTTCGACGGCGCTATGGCAGATGAGTTATGAAAAGTTGAATATATATACAACGCGCGAGGGAAGGGTCCACAGGAAGTCCAATGGCGCGGGACTTCAATCACCTTGATTTTCACCGTGTCAAAAACCCCCGGTGAAAATACGACGGGAGGGGCCGCTCCTCAGCGCTTCCCAGCGCTCCAAGAAAAATGGGACGCTCTGCCAAACATGCTTTCTCAGCGATTGCGGTAGGCCACCGAGCGGTGCGTTTGATCACCGCATTCCCAAACGGTGCATAAGAGTAATGAAGTCCAATCGGGATGCATTAGTCCATAAGGAACAGCGTGTCACTAATAATTTCATTTTGTAAATTCTACATAAAGTATATGTAATCTCAAATTATCTAGAAGATCTTAGCTTGAAAATTTTAAATCTATTCTGCCATAAGTCATACTTTACTATGTAAATTAGCTATTGTGCAACTCTTATTACATGCAATAAGATGATCAACTAAAACAAACATTTAACCCTAGTTCTAAACAAAATATTAGTATGGTTTGCCCCTTATTACTCATCTTGAAAATTATAATACATAAACAATAACCCCGAACAATGAATAAGTGACACATGAGGGTTTGAAGTGCAGTTTACTAAATTTATGTCCATAATATGGTCTAATTAATTTTTTATGAGCTTCATATGATAATAAATGAACTAAAAATATAAGGCTCTAATTGTTTTTTAATAATGCTAGATAATTAAATATAGGTCTAAACTATAAAGGCAAGAACAAGTAGCTATGAGCTTCAAACCTAAATACTAATATTAGGTTTGGAATCCTAATGGTTAATTTAGTCAATCTACAATTTTTCATTGTATTTGCTTAACCCTAGATGTCCCAATTAATTTAGGAAAGAAAGTAATATAATTTAATCCCTAGATAAATAAATATTTGATTAATCTTACGAGTATTCTATAGTCTGTGATTTTGATGTGTCACACCCTTTTCTTTTTTCTAGTCCGTGTGGGACAACTAATTCGGAAATCAGTATTCTTTGTTACCTTCTGACAATGAAATCCAATGGTGGACATGTCATCTCCTACCTCTCGCACCCCTTTCATGTTGTAAGAGGGAAGCACTATTTCTCCCTCCATCGTTTCTCCCACTCTACGAGATCTCAGAACCAACATATTCCTCTCCCACCTTCTTTGTGTCTTTCCAAGAAAACCAATCCTAAGCTCATTAGGGCTCCATGCCATAGACATCCTTGTTTGCCCGAGACCCATGTTCTACCAAATTCAACCTCCAATGACATCGCTAGCCATAACTATAGTTGTAACCATCTATAATGCTACACCACACACACAATAACTAGATCACGCCCCCACCTTACTCCATAGAACTTCTCCTCTATATTCCCCATGAACCACCTTTTTGTGGCCGACAATTTCATCGACGTGACAGTTCAGACTGCCATGACTCCCGGGGAAGCCGCAAAATGCTTGCCATAAAATCCAAGAATCTGGTCTATTCCCCAATTCCACCCGATGTTGCAGGTATTTTTTTATTCCTTTTTACTTAGCTCAAGTTTCTTGAGAATGACACGACTTTTGGACCTTATTTCCCATGTTTACGCCATGGATGGATTCTTTGGATCATGGAACGTTGATCTAATGTCTCGACAGTGAGTCTGGTTGACTCTAATTTAGTTTTTGAGTTGCTTCTTCTCAACAGACATGGAGGAACTGAGTTCCAAACTCTCCAACCATCATTTGATCTCCTTCTTGGATGACTAAGTATGGATGACATGAAGAAGACAAGGATCCAATTTATGGACTATTTAGATGAACCATATTTGGTGTTCATAGCATGTTGTCCCATAAGATTTGGACTCTGACAGGTCTTGTTTGGCATGAGTTTGGATAAGATCATAGGTAGTAAAGTATCAGTTGTCCTCTTGTGTTAATTTTCATGTGTCACACAAAAATTGTTAAATAAGTAATTTTGCATAGTACTTTCGATGTGTGTTGTATGGTACTACTTTGCCATTTCATGTGACCAAGCTTTGGCTCGTGATGTGAGGGGATATCCAACCTTTAATGTTTTAGGGATTTTTCCTTTTGGTCAGAACTTTAAAATGTACTTTGAATTCATCTAATGCCAATGAATTATAGAAAATTATGTTTCAAAAAGGTATTTGAATAATAATTCTATTTTCTAGTTTAATTTAACTGAGTTTGATCATATTTGACAATCTTTTCCCAAAACACCTATATTAGGGGTTATGTGTTAATTAAGATGGAAATTGATGAAGCCTATGTCAATTTCAAAACATAAGGGCTTCCATCACCATCAAGATGACTGGTAGGAATCCTTCTCACACATGTTAGTGGATCATGAATGTCGAGCATCAAGTAGGATAAAAGGGTTCTTTATTTGCTTACATTTAAAATCGACCTATTATGTTAAGAATGATATAGTTCAGATGGACAATTACATGATAATTGATTTTGATCAGATTGTTGTTTTCTAGCATATTTCATCGCACGATTATGATCATGACATGCACATCTTCTCCTAAGTTTGAACTAATATTTCAAGTTATTATGTGGAAGATTTAAGTAAGTAGAAGAACATTTATTTATGTTGTTCCTACCAACTTATTCACCTTATTGGAGCATATTCAAGATCTTGAGAGCAACACTATATTCAATCTCATTGGAGCAAAGTTATTTTAAATATCTTGAGAGAAATGTTATGCATTAAGATCTAAGCAAGAAATTATCTTATATGAGCATCTATGGATGAAGGAGAACATGTTCAACACATGATAATAAAGACAATTGATAAAAAAAAGTAAAGAAAAAGATAATTATAAGAATTGTTCCATGTTTACATTATGTGTTTCAAAACTATAGTTTACTTTATGTTCATATAGCGCACTCAGTGACATACCTTGTTGTTAGTCTATATATAATTTCTTATTGCCTTCATCTATTTTCCTTCTATACATTTAATTATTACTATAAATTTTTGGTGCCATATTCAACTTCCATTATTTGATGAGTAGAACTAATAGTGTCGAAGTATTGTGTATTTATTCATCTCAACAAGAATTATATACATGTGATTACGCTATTATATAGATTCCTTATAGTGTGAGCATCATGTTAGTAAATTGGTCCCATTCTCTGCCCCAAATTATGACTCTTGGATGTAGAAACATTAGTTCTTATTTCATATATTTAAGTTTTTTTCAAATGTTCACTAAAGAAGTATATTATTGTTGGTATGGTATTCCCAGAGAGACAATCATATAACGATTTTGATGGCATATCATGTAAAGGATTTGAATAATAATAATAAAAGCAAGCTTCCAATTCATTCTGTTTCACTCAGTTATGAGATAATGGGGAAACCTAATGAATGTCTAAAGAATGATATTACTCAATGATGTATGTCTTCAAGTACGTGACTTGAATAATGAGATCATAAAGATGTTAAGAGTATATACATTCTTATTATGTCCCTAGTCGGTTGTTACTATGGAAGCTAGATAGACAGCAGTAACACTTAAGACTAGAGTGTGGGTTGATTGATGATAGAATCTCATCAGTCATGATATGTGATATCAAACCAAACACACAGATATTTGTTAGGGAACAGTGTATTGGACAAACCCATCTTGAGAGTGACACACAGAAACCATAATTGGTGGTCATAGTGATCTCTCATAGTGAAGGTGGTGATTGTGGTTCTTAGACCTAAAATCACTACACTCATCACATGTTATTCAGTATACTTTGACATCATCCAATGTAACCTTGAAAAAGGATTGCCATAGGGGTGATGATTGGGTAGTTGTAACACATGGGGGTTTACTATGAGTGATGTAGATGGGATTTGTCCCTCCTAGTAGAGTTTGATATCCTGGACACTTGATAAGCGAGAATGGGAAACATATGTGCATGCACATGTGGATCAATATATGATATTGAGATTACATATATGTCAGACAGTCTGCTCTGGTTCAAGGAACATGTATTGAACATTGAGAGGATGATGATTCCATGCCTTGAGTTCATTTTGGATGTTAGAGACAAAGGGATTATACAATCACTGTAGCACCTCACATAGATTGTAGGGTGAAGTTGTTCTCCAAATTTCCATTCACTTGGGTGGCACTGATGTTTGACTAGGCACCACTCTATGCTTGTGATGTCATAAACTAGTTGTGGGACCCATAGGGTCACACACATAGGATATACCTAGAAGAGGAGTTTAATCATGAATGATAATTGAATTGATTGCCAAAGTGTTTGGGCATTCAATTCAAGCAATAAATCAACTGACTGGACTCCCAACCGACTAGTTCAAATGTTGAACCAACCAGTTGGAGTGTTAGGTTGATTAGAAATTGAATTGGTTGAGTTCTTCCTTAATTGGGGAGCGAACTGATGGGTTCACTTAGTGAACCGATCAACTCAGTTCACCAACCGACCAGTTGGTTGAGTGAGATGTACAGATTATGGAGAAATTAGATTGCATTAAGGGTTAGTATTGACATCATGTTGTTCATTAATTGGATTCAAATGACCAATTCTTATGCGATTAGGAAACATGGAAAAATGACCGGTTCCCAGAGTGAATCGATCGGCTCACATGTAAATCAATCGGCTCACATGTGAATCGATCAGCTCACATGTGAACCGATCGGTTTGTCACTCGTAGGCTACAAATTTTGTGATGTTCTGGTTCCTTCCACTCCCACATAGATTGGGAACTGAGACCCTAACCCATCCTATAAATAGAGGGGTATTGGGGGCTTATCAGACACAAATCAATTGCCTCTAACAATTATTTTCCTCTCTGGTTGTGGTAACTAATAGAGAGTCTGAACAGGTCCTACCCAAAAAAGGGAGGGATAGTAAGAGAGAACAATTGTATGAGAGTAAGTTGGTGAGTAGTACATCAATAGGAGAGACAACTTTTTCCTATTTGTTCTAGTTGAATGATAGGAGTTCTAGGTGGTTTGTGTGGAGTACTATAGAGGCGAGGAGGTTGTTGTCTACCATTAGGAGGACAATGTCAGGCTATTGTCTTTGGTGAAGACCAGTTGCTATTGTAGAGGTCGTCCCAGTGCAACTAGGAGTGTTGCACTACTTGGATGAGTTATAGTCACTGGACTTACTCCAGGATCAAGTATGAACTCGTTAAACCAGTCTTCCCATTACATAGTTATTGACGTGATCTTGTTGTCATGGGGAATATGGACAGAATTTTTTTTATGCCTACTCTGATTTGATATTTCCCTATGGTAGTATCAGAGCCACATCAATTTACCATGTTTTGGGATTTATCATTGTGATCGAATTTTTGGTTTATCACTTTTATTTATTGAATATGATGTCAATATCTAAAATGATGAACATGCATGTCTGATTAAAGACCACATACGATCCCAAACTATATATATATATATATATAATTTACATGTGTCGCCCTAAAATTGGTTTTGATGGTGGATGTGTAGCATGGTTATGGCCAATAAACCAAATATCTGTATGTGGTTGAATGGTTTATTTTATTCCTATTTTATCTCAATTTTCATACTGAGCCTCTACCTTCTTCTTCCCAATGTAAAAGTATTATTCTTTCCTACCTTTACTCCCCTCAAATGTAACTCAAGGTTTCTCTTTACCATGTAATAAGTTTAATAGAAAAAAGATCGTCTCCTTTCTTGTAAGGACGAAGATGACGATCAGTGTCTGGGGAGCTGATCATTTCACATGATGAGCCAATCGGCTAGAGGACCAAGGAGGGTGGACTGCATGAGGAGCGAACCAACTGTCTGGTGATCCCAACTGACTATTTGGAGGTGTCCAGACATTGGTTGGACAAGAGGCCAACAGATCATTTTTTATGACCAACCAACCAGCCAAGATGCGAGACGACTGGTTCAAGGATTATACTGATCAACACAGATTGACAAGCATAGATCTACACCAACAATAGGTTCTTGCATGTGATGTAGACCTTGGTGGTAGTAATTTCTTGATGATCCAAGGAATTACAATAGATATGGCCATAACCATCTCTTATGTTTTATATTGCATGTTTACATTGTGGGATAGTAGGTATATGACATGTAATATTATGTGGTGATTGGATATATATATGTACATATATACGACATATATATAATTCCTCAATAAAGCATATTAAATTTAAGATGCTTTCCATTAGCGGCACACATGAAAAGCTTGATTGACTAAGCGTGGGCACACCAAGGGTGGTGTGTTGTCTATCTCAAGGAAGTATGATGGTAATAATGTGGGTCTGCCAAGTAGGGTGCATTATTATCGTGTCGGCTTTTGGGTTGGGCTTAACTGAATGACCTTAATGAGATTAAGCACCTGAAGCATACAGATGACTATGGTAAAGAGTTGTGCATATCATCTATCCAAGAATTACATAAAATGCAATAGGCAAATGTTGCCTACCTTAATGATTGATTATGGACATTGGCATTAGCCATGTAATAATTGAATCATTTTGGATCTTAGCTCATTAGAAGATTGTTTGGTACAATCTTTTGAATTGATAATTGAGGGTTGTCATTTTGATCAAAATAATGAGAGAGATAGCTAATTAAAGACCTAATTAATATCATCACTTTTAATCAAATCAAATCAAATCAAAATTGAGTTTTTGACTAAATTGCAAATTCTTTTGTGGGAGCAAATGGAAACATATAACAACAATTTTTCTATGTGATCGGTCCTTGAGAAGGACAAGTTAAATGAAAATAACTTCCATGACTGGTTCATGATGCTAAGAATCATTCTCACATAGGAGTGCAAGCTCTATGTCCTGGAGATACTAGAGCCAGATGAACCCCTTCCCAATGCACCTAAGGCTGACAAAGATGCTTACAAGAAGCATATTGGTGATGTCGTTGATGTCAAATGCCTGATGCTATGCTCCATGAACTATGAGTTGCAAAGGCAGCATGAGAACATGGATGTTATTGATATGGTCACACATCTTAAGAACATGTTCCAACGTCAGGAAAGACTAGAGAGATATGATGTCCCCAAGGTGTTGTTCAAATGTAACATGGCAGAAGGAGATCCAGTAGGTCCTCATGTGCTCAAGCTCATTGGGTATGTGAAGAACCTAGCTAGACTGGGATTCCCCTTGGATCAAGAGTTGGACACTAATATGATTTTGTAGTCTCTGTCCGAGTCATGCAGTCAGTTTGCCATGAACTACAACATGAATGACTTTGACAAGGTGTTGACAGAGTTATTACGCATGTTGAGAATAATTGAGGCACAAATGAAGAAAGACAAGCCCAAGTCTCCGGTGATGATCAGCAAGAAAAAGGGGAAGTCATAAGGCAAAGCTAAGAAGAGTTCTAAAGCTGGCCAGAAGGCCAAATCTTCATATCTCAAGGCAGAGGGAGGAGTAAAGAAGGGAGGCAATTGTCACCACTGTCACCAGCCTGGACATTGGAAAAGGAATTGCCCTTTGTTCCTAGAGGAATAAAAGAAGAAGAAGGAAGGGGCAGAGACCTCTACTTCAAGTATAAACATTATAAGATAAATTTAATTACTTCTTCATCTTAGTATGTGGTACCGGATGTAGATCTGACATACGTTGATGTGTGAGAATCTGATAAGAATTAAAGCCTTTATGAAAGGGCATAGATGGGTTGTGCGGATCAAGAGTCGATGCATCTTAAGTCTACATATAGAATTTATCTTAGCCCATTAGGCATGTAATAGAGTTAGTTGAACTGCTATTTCATTATTTCAATAAATAGAAACAGATTACTTTATGCATTTTGTATGGCAAGGATGATAAATCAATAAAGAGTTTTTAATGCTTCTATCTCAAAGATGTGATCTTGTATGGCAATGACCCAAACATCTAGTAATCTTTATGTCAAAGTATCTAAATATGAATGTTTTTAATGTAAATATCTAAGGATTATATTTCATAACTCAAACAATCTTTAGCATCATCATATAAGGCACATATATGAGAAATGCATTTCTAGAATCCATATTGATGTTTATCTAGACTCTTTTAGTTATTGAACCAATAAGAGACATGCAAGTCTTGTTTATGAGCAACGTGACAAACCACCTCTCACTATGTGTAGTGGAGAGAGAAAGCATTCTATTAGGCCTTATACATGTTGATGTATGAATATCTTATAGAATAAATGCTAAAGATAGTTGTTTATACTTCGTTATATTTACTAGATGATCTCAGTTGATATAGGGTTTATATTTGGTGAAATACAAACATGAATCTCTTGAAGTGTTCAAGAAGATGTTGAAATACTTTACATCAAAAGTTTGAGGTCCTTCTGGAAGGACCATGATAGTATATCACAAGTCAAATCCACATGAAACATGGTGATAAATTAGAAAAAAGGGACTACATCCCGATATATCATGATGTGATTATCTTCTAATTTAAACTTATAATCTCCTCATGGATATATACTTTACACTAAACAATGTACCATCTAAAATGGTTTAAAAGACATCGTATGTGATATGATATGAGAATTTCCCAATATGTCTTAAGGATTGAAACTTATATAAAGAAAGAAGTTTCTTGAAAAGTTTATCCATAAAACCATAATTGTTGAATACTAAATGTATTCCCAATCCAACAACAAAATGTTTGTTGATAGTATAACTGAATTCTAAAAGAGTCAGTGGGAGTAAAAGTAGAACTCAAAGGGTTTAAGGTCAACAAGGAAGTACAATAAGAACAATTGAGAGTCGCAAATTGTTGTGGAATCTCAAGTTCATTATGTAACACAAAACAAGGTAGTTCTATTAAAACACATCTTATATTGAAAAATTGTGAATCCAACAACTCAGATGGGTTGGTCATAAGATTATGAGCCAAAAAATCAACTAGAAGTTATTGAAAGAATCTGAGAAATGGCTTGAGTCCATTATGGAGTCCATGTACACTAACAAGGTATAACCTTGGTAGTACCAGGGGTAAAACCCAAAGGGTGCAGTTGTGTTTTCATTGGAAGACCAACATGGATAACCTAAATGGACAGATTGGTTGCAAAGATTTGCAAATCAATGCAAATTGTTGAACTTGAAGAAATTCCTTCACCATTGTCATGCTTGTTTTTGAAGCTAGTATAGACTATGAGACTTGGAATATGAAATTTAAAACCACATTCCTTAAAAGGAATATATAAAAGGATGTGTATGTGACACAGACTAAAGGTTTATAACTTCATGGATGCAAATAAAGTCTATAAGCTACAATATTCAATCTTGAAATTGAAACAAGCATCTCAGATATTGAATCTTTTGACTTGATAAGATAGTCAAAGAGTTAGACTTGAATCAAGATAAAAGAAGAAATTTGTGATTACAAAAGATTTAGTGGGAGCACATATATGAATATTCTACATATTGATGAGGAATAACATCTCAATAATGTGAAACCTGGCATAGAAAACACCTCCAACAATGAAGGATTGGGTGAAACATCCTATGAGATAGGGATTGAGATCTATAGATATGGTTCCACATATAATAGTGAGATGCTAAAATAGTTTGGCATGAAGCATTCAGTGAGAGAGAATCTGACCATGATTCATGTGATTAGTCTCTTAACAAACTTATGTTTCGATTCTTATGACAAATGGAAATACATGAGTAAGAGGCCATGTTCACTAGTAATTGGATGTATCATGCATTCTATGTAGATGTACTCATCCCATAAGTCTTGTATGTATTAGACATGACAATATGATATTAGTTTCCAATGAGGGTCATTGGAATGCCATTAAAAAAATCAATTAGTACTTGAGAAGAACTAACGGATATGTTGTTGGATTAGAGCAACAAGGAAGAGTTGGGTGTAAAGGGTTACATTGATACAAGCTTTAGAAATGAAAGATAGTGATCGCAATATAAAATATGTTTAAGAAAAGAGTTGTAAGTTGGAAGAGTTCCAAACTATAGACCATTAATTCAATTCTACAATAGAAGTCGAGTATCCTGGTGTTATGAACACCATAGGGGATACTATATGAATATAGAAGATCATATGAATGAACTTAAAGATGTTCCAACTATTGATGACACAGTATAAATACTATGTCAGCCATGGAGCTACTGGTTAGGCAAGGAATATCAAACAGCATATTACGGCAATTCTGTATCATACGAGAAATCGTACAGTAAAGATATAAGGAACAAGGAACATACTGACTTTAGCAAAGTGTTGCTAACCCACTAGATTAGCACTTGCACGAAAGAAACATGATGGACTTGTTTATATCACTAAGAATAATATTTGGGGGTGATTGTCTCTAAGTGCAAGTGGGAGTCTTGTGGTATGGTATGCCCAGAGAGCCAATGAGATGATGATTGTGATGTCATATCACGTAAAGGATTTGATTAATAATAATAAAGGAATGATTTAGATTCATTATTATTCACTCAGTTAAGAGATAATGAGGAAACTTAATGAATGTATAAAGAAAGATGTTACACTGTGACATATGTCTTGAAGTATGTGACTTGAATAATGAGATCGTACAGATGTTAAGAGTGTGTACATTATTATTATGTCCCTTGTCGGTTGTTACTATGGAAGGTATATAGATAGAAGTAACACTTAAGACTAGAGTGTGGGTTGATTGATGATAGAATCTCATCAGTCATGATGTGTGATATCAAACCAAACACACAAATACTTGTTAGGGAATAGTGTATCAGAAAAACCCACCTTGAGAGTGACAGATGGAAACCATAATTGGTGGTCATAGTCATCTCTCATAGTGAAGGTGGTGATTGTGGTTCTTAAACCTGAAATCACTACACTCATCACATGTTATTCATAATACTTTGACATCATCCAATGTAACCCTGAATAAGGATTGCCATAATGGTAATAATTGGATAGTTGTGACACATGGGGGGTGACTGTGAGTGATGTAGATGGGATTTGTCCCTCCTACTAGAGTTTGATATCATGGCCACTTGATAAGCGAGACTGATAAATGCATGTGCAAGAACATGTGAATCAATATGATATTCAGGTCACATATATCTCAAACAGTCTGCTCTGGTTCAAGGAACATGGATTGAACATTGAGAGCATGATGATTCCATGTCACGAGTTCATTCAGGATATCAGAGACAAAGGAATTGTACAATCATTTTAACATCTTACAAAGATTGTAGGTTGAAGTTGTTCTCCAACTTTTCATTCATTTGGGTAGCAATGATGTGTGACTAGGTACCACTCTTTGCTTGTGATGTTATAAACTAGTTATGGACATTCACTACCAATGTGATATGGGACGTATAGGGTCACACACATAGGATACACCTAGAAGAGGAGTTTAATCATGAATGATAATTGAATTGATTGCTAAAGTGTTTGGGTATTCAATTCAAGCAAAAAATCAACTGACTGCACTCCCAACCGACTGGTTCAAGTGTAGAACTGACCGGTTGGAGTGTTAGGTTGATTAGAAATTGAATTGATTGAATTTTTTCTCAATTGGGGAGCGAACCATACAGTTCACTTAGTGAAGCGATCGGCTCAGGTTACCAATTGACCATTTAGTGAAGTGAGATGCCCAGTTCATGGAGAAATTTGATTCCATCAAGAATTCATGCTAACATCATGTTGTGCATTAACTAGATTCGAATTACCAATTCTTATGTGATTGGAAAACATGGTGAAATGATTGCTTCACTGATAAAAATGGTCAGCTCACATGTGAACAGACTGGTTCACCACTCGTAGGTTGTGAATTTTGTGATGTTCTGATCCCTTCCTCTCCCACACAGACTGGGAACCCAAACTCTAACCCCTCCTATAAATAGAGGGGTACTGGGAGCTTCTCAGACACAACTCAATTGCCTTTGACAATTGTTGTCCTCTCTAGTTGTGGACCCCAATAGAGAATTTGAGCAAGTCCTTCCCGAAAAAGGAAGGGATAGCAAGGGAGAACAATAGTGGGAGAGCAAGTTGGTGACTAGTATACCAATAGGAGGTAAAACTCCTTCCTGTATAATCTATTTGAACGACATGAGTTCTAGGTGGTCCGTGTGGACTACTATAGAGATGAGAAGGTTGTTGTCTGCCGCTAGGAGAACAATGTCACGTTGTTGTCTGTGGTGAAGACCAGGAGCTGCTGCAGACGTCATCCCAGTGCAACTAGGAGTGTTGCACTACTATAACAAGTTATAGTCATTGGACTTGTTCCAAGACCATGTATGAACTCGTTAAACTACCATTCACATGACATAATTGTTGATGCAATCTTGTTGTCATGGGGAATACGTATAGAGAAAACAAGTTTGTTTCCACAGCCTACTCCAATCCAATATTTCCCTTCATATGTTACATTGTAAGATTTTTTTTCTTATATAGTGATAAGTCCTCTTTCTATTATGGTTGTATGGTATTAACCAATTGAGTGTAGGTTGCAATGGGGTGAAGTGCATCATGACTAAAATGCGGAGATGGTCTGTGAAGTTACTAAATACCTTAATATTATAACTGTGATGGGTGTCTTATTTCTTGCTATGATCTTTGGGAATGTTTGATGCAATATTGTGACACAAGGAGATACTTATATGGGGAATTATAGAATAAGAAAAAAAATTCAGATGACAGCATATGAACCAAATATATCGAATAATTACAAATTACATTGTGAGTTTATATGAACTATCTAAATTTTAAGGTATATCACTTACATGATGCTAAATACTTTAAAATAACTACCATGAAATTTATTGTATTAATATATATTTTACATCATAATCATATTAAAGTAGTTAGATTTTTCATTGATAATTTGTGATGGTGTGTGTATTTTTTTATGGTTGACATTTATCATATTGTTGAGTCTTTCAGCAGTAACAAAATGAAGAACTTGGCATTCATATTTATGATTATCTATTAAAATAGCATACTTCAAAAGTAACGTTTAATTTACAACATTAACATCATATAATTGTTTATGGTTGTTATCATCCATTGGGAGTATGTTGTTATGGGGTTTCAGAACTGATCTTCTTTCATGCGTAGTTAATTTTGGAGAAAATTGAATGTGACTATGAAACCTAAGAGTTGGTTAAATTTTTAGTGTAAAAACTAAATAATGTTTTGAGTTAAGAAAATCCAAGTTTGTATTATATAATTTATAATACTTTGTTGCAAGACCACTATATATATAGATGTCATAAGCTTTAAAATTAGTTCGTACACATAGTTTGTTTTTGCATTAGTAAAGTCTCACATAATGAAGTTTAAAGAATAGAAAAGTCATCCTTATCTACTATATTAGTGTTCCTTATATGTTCATGCATAATGAATTTTTAAATGTCCCTAGTGATACGTTGTTAGGAAAGAAATATCTGATTCACAAAATTCATTACCGAATTGCATGTTTGTGTATGTGTTATTCGTTGATT
This sequence comes from Alisma plantago-aquatica, assembly GCA_963693085.1. Classification (NCBI taxonomy): domain Eukaryota; kingdom Viridiplantae; phylum Streptophyta; class Magnoliopsida; order Alismatales; family Alismataceae; genus Alisma; species Alisma plantago-aquatica. The sequence goes on along the minus strand of OY856409.1, from coordinate 645,016,620 downwards.
CAAGTTCACTACCAACACAAAATTTCACTAAATGACACAAACACTAACTAATTCTTAATCATAAATTAGAATTCTTTGGAGAAACATTTATATACTTTTGACCATCAATTTTGGGATAGATGACAAGGAAAAGAAATCATAAAGGCATGTCATAAAATTGAAAATATATATATATATACAAAGTTCAATCCAAGTGTGAGATATTTGTCTATATATTGTATAAATTTATGTAAAGATTCAACATAAAAGAGAAAATGAATAACTCTTTCAGGATAATGATGTAAAAGAAATCTAATTTTTTGTTCATTGGACATATAAAATGTGTAATGTGTATATGAATATCTATACTACTATAAAAAGGTGAATCTTTTTATTGGGTAGGAAACAAGTAGGATATAATAGGGTATAGGATAGGCAAGTATACATAAGGGAAAGGAGAAAAAAAGTGACAACCTATGTTTGGATGTACGCTAGATAGGATAAAGGTGTTGTCCTCAATTTGGAATCTATTACTACCATGTTCCCCTGATCTTCCATCTAGCCAACATCTATGACAACATCGACAACTATAGTTGTCAAACTCCTTTTGGCATTTCATGAAATTTCTTGAATAAATAATGTGAATGGTGGTTTCAGAACTGTGATGGCGTCAACTAGCTAGTATCAAATCCAAAAATTCTACTTCTTTGAATTAATAGATTTGCACGTGATGGTGATTCTACAGTAAAGTCTGCTTTATTTTATTCCTTTGCGGCTTGAAAGGTTCATTCTATTCAGATAGCTTTGGCATGGCTTGGATATAGATAGCTAGGTATGCAGAAAATAATAAATTCACAAGTTGTCAGAACGACGATAGAGTCAGTCGAAGACGTTGTTGGAAGTAGAAGAAGAAGGTTGCTGGAATGAAGATAAAGGTTGGGCAAGGAGAGGATGGAAGTGGATGACAAAAGTGGGATAAAAGATCATGGATGATTGGAGTTGGGCACGAGGAGGGAACACAAATCGGCAATACCGCCGTAGTACCGTGGGGTGTGGAACTGAAAAGACCCACACGATTGAGATTTGTATCATGACGGGACAAATATCCTGATACCTTTTTTGTTCAAACAAATATAGGATTGACAATATTAGTGGGATAAATTTCCGATCCCATCAAGTATCATGTAAACCAAACAAGCTGTTATGTCATTGACCATCAGATCAAAGCATTTTCGAAATAGTAAAATCTTCTTAAATCTCTCTCTCTCTCTCTTCTCTCCTTTTCTCTTCAAAATTTCTTTCTTTTTGTTTTATTTTACCTACTCTGAAACAACTATCCATCCATGTGAATATTGTTCTGCCCCACCCTTTTTGGACATCACCCATTATTATCACTTCTCTCTCCTTTCTTCCCATTAAAAAAAATATGTGTCAATGCTCTCTTCTGCTTGGTATCTATGTTTCCACTATACTAATCCCACAATCTTTGATTTCTTTTCTATTTCCTTAGATTTACATAGGATAAGTGTGACATGATTGTGGGAAGTTTACTACGGTATCTATACTATCTTCCACCCCATGTTGCCATATACGATACACCACGCCTCAATTTTATATGCAATCAAACAAGCCAGATCATTTGTGTCTCACGATTAGCAACTACATGAATGGTTCACTCAAGGAAAAAGCAAAAACAATTTATAACCACATCCATATTTCCAAAATTTGACAACACATGTTTCTTATTCATATGTTACAAAGAAAATGAACCAATTTTCACCCACCTTCACACAACTTCATGTTCATATTTTTTTTCAAAACACTTTTCTCAGTTATTCCCATGTCACCCAATTGTGCACATTAAAATGAATAAATACCACTTTTCTATTTTGGTGATGGCTTCACATTACAGCGGATATGTTTCCTAACTTTCATGACACTACTACTATATTTATCGTATGATTAACCCTTAAGATCTTAGAAACATCCCTTTTAATGGATACAACTGAATGTCCTTTCAGTTCGCCATGTTGTCGTAAGCATGAAACATGTCTAAAAGGAGTCGGGATTTGTTGTTCCTGAATTTATAAGGATTAGACTACTCTTTTTCTCATCCATTTACACGTATCCCTGTTTGTCAGATAGTAGGATGCATATTTTGTTCATGTAACACCTTGTGTCATCCAAAACTAAGTATAGTGTGTTCTTTTCTTAATAGCAACAACAATTTGAGGGGTCTAAAATATGTTCAATCATTTTGTGTGATTGTAATCGTTAGGGTTGTCAATGGGGAGGGTAAGGTCTTACCCTTACCCTTACCCTCTTTGGGTAGTGGGTAAGGGTAAGGGTAATTATCCTTCTCAGTAATCCCCTTACCCTCCCCTTACCCTTACTCACTTCTCCACAGGGTAAACGGGGAGGGTAAAGGGTTAGCGGGTAATTTTGATAAAAAAGAATTTTATACACATCGTGTGTTGATTTTTAATAATTTTATAACTATTTTATTGATAAAAACATATAAAACATTATATCCAATTCAAAATCATATGTTTCTCCGTGTAAAGTTAAGTCAATTCACACAATAACAATTTTTTATGCATAAATTATTTTTTTCCTTTGCATAACTATGCATAACAAATAAGTATTTCACCAACACCTCATTTTATGCAAGATATATATGTTTTTCTCTCAACAAGAAAGTATTACAAGCACAACACCAAGTCATTTTCCAATGATAGAATAAAGTATTATGGTTAAACATTTACATACAAACCCCTTTAGAATATTTATATTTGTGTAACCTTTATATCATGTGCGGGTAAAAGGATAAAAGGGTATGGATAATGTCTATACCTTACCCTCCCCTTATAGTATAGTGGGGAAACGGGGAACGGGTAAACGGATAAAGGGTAATAAAAATCTTTACCCTTACCCTTACCCTCCAGTGTATGGGTAAGGGTAAACGGATAATACCCTCCCCATTGACAGCCCTAGTAATCGTGGATAGTTGCTCATATATGCAACTTGATACCTCGACATGAAATCAATATACAACACCTCTCCCTCATTTGTAGTGATGTGAGTGATCTCTCTACCCGATGCTTCTTCTATTTGAGCATCAGATCTAAGGGAAGTAATGAATATTGTTATTTCTACCTAAATCTATATAAGCATTACTCTATTGTGATGATTCAATAGAAGCATGAGATTACACTCATTGAGATTGTCTATGCATGGTATTGCGATGATATTATGGTTGGCTTTTCTATGTTATATGGCCACATTAAATGTTTCAACTTATGTATTTATATATTATTACTATAGATTTTACAGACGGCTACCAAGCTAGTTGAACAAACAATGATCCCTTTACGATAAACCTATCTAGTGAAACTTAGTTATTTCATATAGGGGAGGAATCAGGATTTTATAGTTGGGGGCAATAATATTTTAAATGGTGTGCTAGACATTAAAAAATATCATCTAATAACCCTATTGTATTTTATGTCCTATACGTGTTCAAGTTATAATGCACCCTTGAATCAAACTAAATCAGTTATCCTTTATTGGTTTGAAACATTTTTTGAAGAAAAACAAGCATGTCACCTCATAGTTGGTTTGTTTAGTTTAGTTTGGTTGGGTTCCATAATTCGATACAACCTCGGCTCAAGTACATGACAAATTCATGTGAGTTATTTTATGGTTCAATGAAAAGAACCTTCTACATTTAATTTTACAAATTTGGATCAAAATATCATTACTATGATAGACAAAATGTGGCTTAGGAGTTGTTGGATATAATTTCCAACAATTCATTACTATTTGTTTAGTATTGAATAGAAACAAATAATAAGAAGTAATACAAAATAAATAGTATATTGATAATTTTACATGTAACTATATGATGAAATAATGTATGCTAAAATCCTTTCATTATTTCATGAATTCATAGCTAAAAATATTTCAATGTCAGCTAAGACTTTGATTGGTTTCATGTAACTACCAAAAATTATTTATGAAATTGAAGTCCAATTTGTAGAATATTGAGTCAGATGGTTGGTTTCATGTTTATGTTTTTTCAAAAAAAGACTTTGATGTAAATGGTTTGTTGTAATGACAAAAGTCTAAAGTAATACCCACACTTTGCTATGTTTTCATATTTTAATAACCAAATCATATCATATAAAAACTTTATAACCAAAAAAATGGCAAAATATTATTCATGAAAACTCATAATCTGCATCCAATAATCATTCAAAAGTATAATAAATTAACTTGAAAAATGTAAAATTTGTGAAAACAACCATAATGCATCTAAGGATGAAAGATCCACCGAAAGATAAGTGAACAAAGTTTTCAATACATATAAAAAAGCCTATTTTCTTGTAGGTTATTTTCACACATCATTAAAATGGTAAGAAAGTACTATAAAACAAACTAATAAACTTATTTCAATCACTAACATGTAGTTTTTGCCCTCACTGCATAAGGTCCATTCTATACGGTAGCAATATTATTTGTTTTATATTTTCACACTTGATTCCGGTCTCTTTCTTTTAGGAATAGTTTTTAAATGAATCTTTAATGGAACCTAAGAGGTACTTCTTCGACCATTGCTACATCATTATTATATTCTTCCTTTACAAATGAAACATATGATGTGTTATTCCTTATTCAGTGGTAAAACTGATTGATCATTGCTATTTTGACATATGAAAATAAGAAATAAGATTAATCTAAAAAGTGGTCATGGCAACTTACTTTCTTAGATGTTTGTCAAAAAGCCAAGTAGTTATTATCGAAAAAAGTTATAGTGTGTCATCCAATGCCTCAGAATAATCAGGAACCAACAACCACGGAGAAAGGAATGTGGATTTCCTTTGATGCCATGAGGAAATGAATAGAAGGATAGAGTAGTGGGTGTTCATTTTAGTTCTGATTTGGTGTCTGGTGTCAGAATACTAGATTTGATTAGGAGTATGGGGACGGTGTTGTTTTCGTTAAAAAAAACATTCAACTTTGTTCCAGATTGAATAGGGATACCCCGCCAACAAAGCAAGCAAGAGTAAAAGAGGGAACTCAACACTAGATAAACCCTATTTATACATCAAAGATTCAAAAAAATCAACAAACTAATCAGAGCATCAAAAAATAGTTTTTTGCAAGTCTCAAACCCACGACCTAAATTAAAATCACGTCGTCCTGAACCAGTAAGCTAACATTACCATAATAATAGTGATTGGAACGAGACAATTAATATACTATGCATACAAATATATAAATAATATATATGTAAGTTGTGATATTTGGGAGGCACAACCCATGTTTGCCCCCTAGTTCTTCCATTGATCTTGTGTGTGATCAGTGACACGTGAGGAGGTTAATCATAGCTATTTTAGCCTAATGAAGAAGTTATTCATTCCATGTAGGGGTCCCATTAAGTATAGGTGAATGACTTGTTGTCCTTCAGCAACTACGGTCGTGGTTTGAAAGACTCTGATACTTATTTTTCTTACTCCTCACATGTTTGATGTTGATCTAGGTGCAGAGTGAGTAATAGTGTAAGCATTCAGTCATATATGGCGTTCTGTGATTTCTAGACATATATAAATGGCTATCGACTTCAAGATAGAATTCTTATGGGTGATGTACAAGTATAACCTCCCCCCTCCATTTGGAAATAGAACACATCCATAGGGCATGGAAAAATGTTCATTTGGTACCTGCTTCTGAAGCAATTACTTCCTCAATACGTGCACACTTCGGCAAGCAGCTCTTCTTGATATTTTGATGACTAATGTATTTTGCGATATGAGTTTTGAATGTTTCCTTTTTTTATAAATAGATGTCCCTTGCAAAACTTACAACCTTTACACACTCATTTCTCTTGTTGTTTCTCCAAGGCACTTTCATCTGCCACATTGTTCCTTAACATTTAGGGATTGACCAAAGGAGCATAAGGTGATTGACTTAAGCACCTACAATTGGCACACTCCTTAACCATGGTTAATTTCAAGTTATTTACCATTCATGATCAACATGTTTGGCTGATATGTTAACGGTGTGGTTCTCAGATTTCTTAGCACTTGCTATCATGCTACCAACTATCAAGTGTCTAGTGCATGTGAAGCTAGTTTGTAATTGTCATTGTAGTTGCACTAGAAATTGCATGATTGGGAGTCGTTAGTGATGTTACTTGGTTCTAAATAAGGAGTAATCTTAAAATTTATGCAATGTGTATCATGTATAGACTGCGGTTTTGGTCATGTCTACACAAAAAAGGAGTGTGTGTTGTGAATGCTAAGCTGTTTGGGTGCTTCTCAATGAGAGACAGGTAGGTGTGGTCCAATAGATTGTAAACAATGATACTCTATTGATGGAACGTGAATGATGCATTTCAATATGTACATTTGCATTAAATAATTGTGTGTTTATGATTGCTTTAGATAAAAAGATAGAAATATTTTAGAGGGAACAAACTAAAACATAGTTATCAACCCATAAAGATTTGACAAGTTCTCTTTGTTGTTTCTATATGTTGTCAATTTGAAATATTAGTACGAAACTTCTCACCAAAAGTGAAGGTTTAAATTACACCACAGATAACACACCATGTAGCTTGTTAGATTTAATTCTCCCTTTCTTAGATATTTTTACTACTCATTTAGTTATTCTCATGTGACTCTACCCAGAGTAACATATGGGTACCAATAATTATATTTTCTAGATTTGCCTCCTGCTTTAAATATATATATATATATATATATATATATATATATATAAAGAATTAAATTGTAGATTTTATACTTCCTACTAGACTCTTTTAAATTTCTTTAAAAAATCTTTTTATAGTCCATCTCATAAATACAAGATCAGATTACTAAACCGTAATGCAATATGGTTTTAGATTATTAGTGTTCAGCTTAAAGTTTCTTGTTATATAAAAAACTAAAATAATTCTAACATTCAAAATTGTGTAATAAAATAACAAAAGAATATGAAATAGTAGAAGGGACTCTTGAAATAAATAACTAAATTTCATGAGCAGATATAAAAATTAGAGGCTTGCAAATTTATTTTTAAATAACGATGTATATGGGAATTGACAATGTTATTGTTATTGTGTCCAATGCTTATTGCACCACATTAATTTAGATGGTAATCATTTATCCATAAGTTATGTGGTGTGCCACATGTAGTGCCCACGTCATGCATGATATGAATGAAGGAATATCTTAGCCACTTCCACTTAATATTCATATTAGACTATTTTTATCTTATGGTACAAATTAGTTTGGCTTATCACCAATTTTACCATTATATATCTTTCTTCACTTACTAATCTTTTTGTTACAAATATGTAAAATCCTAAAAAACTCTAAATTTTATTTTTATCCAATCATTTACAATCAAGTTTTGGAAAAACCACTCAATAAACATCACATATATTTCTATTAACATAAATCATTTTAGATAAACTAGTAAACACATGCGTGCCCATGCATGTGATACATCGAATTGTTTGAATTAACACTAGGTTGTTTTTATAAGAATAAAATTTATTTATAGTTAGTAAGTGTATGTAATTTTTTTAGCAGTTTTATACAAAATGAGAAGTTTAGGGTAACAGTTCATATGTGGTGATGATTTTATCTTACATTAATATACATAGACTACATATGGCATTAAGTCAATTTGTGTGAATAGAAACATAGAATAAATACACCTTAAAAATGAAAAAACTTGTGGAAGTATTGAATTGTGTAAATACTATACTTTCTTTGTAGAAATTAGAATCATTGTCATCAAAGACCTTTTACTTGCCTTTGGTATATTTGTCTCAACCATTTTCGAGTAAAGATATGCATCTGACTTCTATAAACAACACAAATTTATATGGAAATATTTTTAAATAACCTAAATGTTTTGTTTTTGGTTGTGAAAAATAATATTGAAGTTAAATAAAATTGTCACGAGTTTATTGGTTAGATTTTTATTAAGAAATAATTATCCCGCTACAATGATTATAACGTGTTAAGTACAATTTTATTATCCCTTCTTTATTATTTGAAGCATAGAAAACTACAAGATTACAAGGAAATAGAAGGGAGGCGGGCAACAAGTTGCGCCGCCATCCCTTTTTGAATGAAAAATTCAATCCTCCAAAACACCACATCCATAGATTTGGGAGTCATTACATTACTATGCATAACTTTTTGAACTCTCTTAAGAAGCTCCACAGCCTCAGGTGCTAGGAACCCAAAAGTGTCAAAACCAAACGGGATAAAAACATGTTGATTTTCGATACATGCCTTCTCATGTTTGGCCACTTTAGTAGAAACGGCTTTACGGGCAGCATGTCCCACAGTAAAGTCGCCACCCTTCAGACCAACCAATGGGGAAACTCCTGTTAGATCTACACATGCATGTTTTCCTCTAACCCAGCCAAAAATAAGAATGTATGTTGGCCTAAGTGTCGACCTACCCTCCTGAGGATCAGTCAAAAAGTTCACATGAGCTTCCTTCTTAGCTGCAACTCCCGTATGTCTAAGAACATCATAAAGAACGTCTCTTACAAGATCATGCCGATACTTGAAGCCTGGGAGCTCCCTACAATGAACTGCATGCTCCCCAAAAGTGTCTAAGCAAGATTTGCGGCACACTAGGCATACCTCATCAATAGGAAAAAGTAGAATTATAAGACGATATCTGAGAACAGTATGATACTCCACTGGAGACATATGTAGTCCAAGGCCATCAATAGGTATAGCAATAAGAAAGTCATGAGCATGTTCAGCCTGTAAACACTGGATGACTGCTTTCTGTCTTACGGTCATATCAAATTCAACATCCATTCCCTTAACAATTTTGCTAAAAAGGGAACTCGCCAAAGCATTTTGGGGTTTAGGGGGGACGATGTCCTTATTAGCAAAACAATTAAGATCAAAAGACGGAATTGTAACACGTAGACAATCTAAATCATAGTTAAAATCAAAGTCCATACAATGTATCCTGCTATCTCGCAAAATATGGTCTTGGAGCACCCAAGATTGGGCTCTAGAGGCCACGAATGCATATAAAGAAGCCTCCATTGCTGAATATAGGCCCAAACCACCGAGTCTAATAGGTAAGGATGCCACACGCCATTGAAGATCCCCAAAGAAAGGACATCCACATACCACAATATCCTCAATAGATCCACGCAATCTTTTGTCAAAAAAGGTTGTAGCCTGATGTACATGTGTGGGTTGGCATGTCCGTAAGTCGAACATAAGCTTATACGTACCCATGCAAGACCGTAATAAAAGAAGCTCACTTTGTGGTCCATGCAACTGAGGAAGTAGATGCATCAAGTCAACAGCTTTAGTAGCCCTTCTCATGGCCAACTCCTCAATAAAACTTTTGTTCTTGCTAACAGCTCCTCCAAGTAGTTTTACTCCTAACACAGGCCTCCCAATGTCCATAGGGAACAACCCCTTCTCGACCTTCCTTCCATCACAAGTAGGCCAGAACACCTCCGTTTTATGAATGTTCAAAACAAGCCCTAGCTCTGGACCACTGCGCTGAATAATGTCCAACACCTTGGCTACCTCCATAGTGTCTCCGATGATGGTCCCATCATCAAGATACCAGGCATGAAGAAGAAGCTTGCTATTGTCTCTGATCTCATGAATAAGTGGGTGTAATACAAGGGAGAAAAGAAGTGGGCCCAAAGGATCACCTTGTTGCACCCCAGTGGTAGACCAGGTATGTTTGTCTCCAATGTACAACCTAGCTGCTTGAGCGTAGAGAAACTCCACCCATAAAGAGATAGATGGGAACCTCTTCCTCACCTCACGGAGCAGCGCAGACCTATCCACCAAGTTGAAAACATTAGAGAAATCTATTGTAAGCATGGAGAGAGCGTGAAACTCATTTTCTGCTTTATCAGTCGAAAAGTTTGTTTCAGACAAGATATGGAGATTATCACAACAAGTCCTCATTGAATGGGTACAAAGCATAATGGAGTTACTAATTGGAGAGAAGATATATAGTAGAGACTATAAAGTAGAGACTATAAACACGTGTCGAAATGCTTACGGGAAAGGTGGATACTATTGAGGGAAAATGCCATAGATTTGGGCAAGTTGTTTCATGGTGGGGATTTTCGGACTGGTGGTTTAGGCTCGTATTAGTTGAATACAAATGTTGTTTTGAAGGAACTCTTTTTCCATGAATTAGAATTTAGTTCCAAGAAAATGAGTTTAGTTGATTAGTTTGTTCTTTTGCTTTGTTAAGAAAATGAGTTTTATGCAATTGGTTTGTCGTAATTATACGATATACAAAATCTTAAGAATATCACTATGACCAACATGTCTTTGCTCCGATAGTCCAATTATCAATATTAGAAAAAACCAAATCAGTAATGAATTAACCTATTTTCAAAACTACTCCTATGTGGTAGTTAGTATATATTGTAATTTTTGTATATACCTATTGGAATGACGAGAATGGAATTCTATGAGCACATAGAGTGGTAAAAGTTTTGTTTTTTAAATCCAAAGATAGTTTTACTCCCAAACTTTGCACTTAATGTAATCATGATCTGAAGCAGCAAAGTCAGCAAATCCACAAACATGATCGCAGTGATGCTTGCAATCTCCATAGCCTTCACGAATAAAATTAAAATAACCCAACCATTTAACGAGAACAAGATATGGAGAAGATATGAAAAACAAGAGGATCAATGGAGGAAGCATCAGGCGAGATCGAGTCTAAAGCACGACCGACGGCGGCTATTGATTTTGCATTGGCACTGCAAATAAAATACACATAAAATAGAAGATGGATGACTTCTCTCCCGAAATATGACCTGTGCGGGTCTCATGGACGAAGTAGAGATGTGCTGTCACGACAAGCATCGACAGAGCGTGGAACTCGTTTTCCGCTTTATTTTGTGCGGAACTCAGAAGATGAATCCTATATATATGGAAGGAACTCTAGAAAGTTCTAGGGAAGTTATTTTCTGAAGTTCTGTTGAAGCAATAAGTAAATATATGTTTTATAACTTAAGTTTTCAGAGTTTTTGCTCCACTATAAAGGAAACCAATCAGGGCCTTAAAGGAGAAGGAAGCTCAAAGAGAGTATAGAAGATTGTTATTGCTAGATGACGGACATAAGTGAGATGAGAGAACGTAGCTGATGTGGGAAGGCAGTTTTGTAAGAAGAGATATCAAGAGTTATTGGTTCGATTTTTTATGAAAAGAAAAGAGTTATCAGTAAACGAACACGTCTTTTGTTTTAGTTAAACATGGACATTATTCATTGACGGGTTGATTTTTAAAAACCTCACGGAATTGATCGTTTATTAGAGGAGAAAAATGTGAAAGGTGAGGAAGAAGATAGCTTTGCTGGAAAGTGAAACAGACTCCATGTTGGTAGTGGTTGAAGGTTGTTAGAGGCTAATATAAAGCCGCTTTTTGGTGCAATGGTAAATAGAGGGGCATTGATGTAATCAAAAAAAATATTCACTCTTTATAGTAGTATAAATATAGATCGATATAGATATAAATAAGGTACAAAAAAGTTTCATCAGATGGGAAAATGGAATAAGGGATCAAAAGTCTTTACCAAGTAAGACGGTGTGAAACACCACAGTTTAATCGGAGATTAATGCGAGTATGACAATCAAAGAGATTGGAAATAATATGGAAAGTCGGTGACAAGATGAAGAGTTGTCCATTGTTTTCATAGGATAATGAGAGAGAGAGAAACAAATTGGAAACAGAGCACACCAAGGATTATGTCAGTTCTAATATTAATTTAGTGAGTAAGCCAGAGATAGATTGGCGGAGTTTGGTGGTTTTGTAGAAAAATATCAACATAAATAATCGAATTCTTGATAAAAATGAAAAGCAAAGAAAGTGATAGTATTTAAATATCACAAATGTTTTATTACTTCTGAAGAAGTAGAAAACAAAGAGTTTCTCAAAAAAAAAAAAAGTAGAAAACAAAGAGTTGTTTGTCTTAAAGCTGTCAAAAAATATTAATCTGACGGATATGTTACAATAATTATTTCTATCGGAGACCACGGTACCTGCAGGAGACAATCATAACTCCCAACAGTCATTTACTCTTCTTCTTGACTTGCTTGTTGTTGCACATTCAGCAAGAAAAGTGAGTGAAAGACTATAGGCATGAGATCATATATAATAAACATTTTTTTTACATAAAGATTTGAGTGTAAGGGTCCTTGATGTAACAATTAAAGGGGTAGCATATCTGACTGAGAGAAAGAGTAAAGAAGAAGAAAAATGTAAGAGAAGAGGGAAGGGGAGAGTATTGTCGATGATAGTGGGATAGATAAACAATTTTTTTACTGGTGTGTGGGACAAACGGAAAGCTGTGCACAAATTGGAACAAAAAAAAATGAAGATAAAAAAGGAGCATTTGATGCTAAGATGGGTTGGAAGTATATAAATAAAGAATACACCTTACGCTGACTCTACTCTAATGCCCAAACTTCATGTATAAGGGAGGGTTGGCAGGAACCGGAGGACTGTCTATCTAGTGGTCCCAACTTGGTCTGGGATTGCAGAGTCCCTTTCTACTGGGTGACGTGTGAACTTTTACAGATTTTATCTTTGACGTTGTTCCTTCCCAGTATGAGTCGGAGTCAAAATGAAGTATTTGAATGATGATAGTTTCTAGACTCATGAGTGCATTCACGGAATTATTACTCGTGCAAGCCAACGATTACTTTTTCAGTTCCACTCTGGTAAAGCTCTTGTTTGCAACGATGGCATATACATGCAGTTGTGATATAATGATATGCATATAAAAAAGGGAATTATATACTACTTGTGCAATGAGTGGGTGAAGGTCCAACATTCAAAACGTTCTTATCAATGTCAAACCTTTGATTAAATTTTAGTATCATTTCACATTGAAATACAAATTTGTTGTGTAATTTTGATACTACTTGTTCGGTTAGTCAAGGAGATCCCAACAGTGACGTACGGATGTCTGTATATAAACTGGAAGTAACTGTGTCAAAGAGGAGAGTTGTCTCAGTAGTACAAATTGTTGGCCATGTTGTATACTATTGTGTGGTCACACTGTTTCTAATCACATTCAAAGAAGTCCTTTGTCAACTTTGTTAGATTACAAACAATATTGTTTGAGTACAAAATGAAATGTAATCATGGAAGTTTGATACCAGATACATACTTCTAGTGTCGTTATTAGTTTTTTCTTTCATTTCTGTGATTCAAAGTAAAAAGTCTGACCTACAAACATGCTGACAACCAGGTGCTTGTTAAATAGAACCGACACACCATCAAAGACATTGCTAAGACATTATGACAATTAACATAATATAAATTCATTATATATTATATATGGTCATCGTGAAGAAATACAATATATCTAACAAATGATGAAGAATTTCAGGATATGCATCAATCTATAAAGTTGTAACATTTTCTAGCAGTATCACATCATTGAAGGTGGGGTCACGAACTTGTAGATTCAACAACCCGGGGTCACGAACTTGTAGATTCAACAATCCGGTGCTACTGCTAAGGTAGAGGGTGGATAAAGGATGTTTGCAAATGGAACTTAACCTTCCGTCGTCATGATATCGATACATGTCACATGGAAGGGAACGTTCGTGATAACTCATTGGCATGAGGAGCCATTGTTGGTGCCGTTGATGGAGAAGTTGGGGAAGGAGAAGTTATTTAACATAAATATGTATTACATGATGGACAAATATCCATCATGATCATTCTCCACAACCGCTCATACTGCTGGAGAACTATTCGTGTAAACACTATACAACTCCCTTCCGGATCTTCTCTCGTCGTTGCCATGGATAGCCACAAAAATCTTCTGTCGAGGCTACTTAGTCATGTCATCGTAACTGATACATGTATGTAAAAGCACAAGATGTTAGTTGTTGTGGGGGCAAAGGTGGTGAGAGTTTCTTCATTGTGGGTTGCTGAGAACCTAATTGGTATCGACGATGATGAATGTGTGCAAGTGATCGGAATAGTTTATGCGGATTTCGAGTAGTATAAAACGGTGTTAACATCTACCATTATCGAGACAGAAAATTATAAAATGTTAATTAGTTATTTTCTTCACCCGCAACTGCCCTCCATGTCTTGCATACGTTCAAAGTAGTGCGATGTTGGTGCAGATGTACAGTAGTGGGAAATATAGCAAATGGTGGTGCGTTCGGCTGGTTTGCCGGTTGTGGTAAAAAAAATTGAGAGAAAAAATCTGAAAAGAAAGAGAATCAAGGAGAAGGCAGCATTTTTAAAGCGCTGCAACCAGATTGGTTAGCATTTTCTGAAAGAAGTAGAAATGGCACAGTTGTAATTAATGAAAGTTATTAGCTCTTTTTATAGTAGTATAGTTGAACATGTAAAAATAAGAAGGAATAATCGCATAGTACAATCAATCTATATCAAAATTATCATATCTTTCGACATATTACTCTATAAATGAAGCTACAAATGTTAATGGTAAGATGAGTGTTATAGAACCATATGATGTTAAACTATATTGACAAACTATATTCCTATATGAAAATGTCACTTACTAATTGTACCAAACCTTCAAATTGATTGAATGAGTGATGTCCCATTTTAAAGTTATGTTAAGTTGTCATTAGGATACAACATATTAGATGTTTTTTCATTATAAATAAGAAAAGAAGACATGTTTGGATAATAAATTAAGCTTCTATTGAGTCTCAGATAATCATCCACCTTACAATTAGAATGTGTTACAAACAAACAACAATGTTATCAAACTCTTAAAGCATCTCTACAACCTCATCTCTTGAAAGATATGCCCCTATAAACACAAAACAAATATTTAGCAAGGAGAGGACATACAAGTACATCTTAGCAATCTATTAGCAAGTATCTAACCTATGAGAGAAGTTATACTTGGATGTTTTTGATGTGAAAATTGTGAGCATTACGAACAGTACAGACCTTGGGTAATGGCGTGTACCAAATTAAGATCATCGAAGAAGTCATAAAATATAGATAAAACAATCCATTTGAGCTAAGTGTGGTTAAATAAAAAGAACCAAATGAAAAAAATATAAAAGAAGTTTTTAATCATTTTACATATGTGTTGTATTATTTGTTGGCCTCGTTCTAGAAATAATATTATCTTTTTGGTATAAATATACTGATAGTGTTACATAGAGACTTGCATGAATAATATTTATTAATGTTCAAAGGAATAAATTCCCAATATTCTCATTATATATATGATTCATTTATACTTTTGAATATATATACAGTGGTATAAATTCTATTGTTTTAACTTTAACAAATGGGATTTATGAATATCTATTACTTTGATTGTTAAAATATTTTTAAGATACATAATTTTCATTTATAAAGGAAAATATGATTGTTGTTTTAGCATTTGTACACCTCACATTATTATTAATGAGATAAAATACAAGAAAATGAAAATCAAGCCCCATACAATGAGTTTATTGATTAACAAATGCACTACTATTTTTTTTGTTATGATTTCCTCTTCAGAAATTGATAATCAATATGCTTGTGCTCTTATTAGTAAGAGAGTAATGTGAAACATGTACTAAATTTATTATATTATTTAAGGATAAGTAAATGACTTTTTGTATCTTTACATATGTTTCAATCTGAGAGTTTATATTGACATTTATCATATGTCAATTGTCAATAATAAAAGGCATGATTTACATGGAAAAATGAAGCTATTAATGTGTATGTGCAATGTATTGCCAAAATATATGAATTTTGCACACCTCAAGAATTTATTGGTCATACATGTTGAAGTCCCATGTTCTTTTTTATTGTATAAAATGGCAGTCTTCACTTTTAAACATCTTAGTGAGCATAATGAATGACATGTCAGTAAGGAGGTTGAAGAAAATTAATGGACTTTAGTTAAGAAAATATTGGACAAAATTTAGAATACAAAATAGTGTAAAATTTAGTTAATCTATCCCAGGAGGTGTACGTCATTGACTTGCATTTGGACAAGCTTGGAAGAAAGAACACATTGAATAAGATGAATAGATTAACTAAGATCTATTTCTATCTTATAGAAGATTGAATGAATAAGGGACTTCTGAATTTGTCTTTGATTAGAATATACATTGTAGTTAGTTTCTTTGAAATACTTTTTTGTCTCCTATTATGTGATGCATTTTAAGTGTGTTGATGATTAAAGGTAAAAAACAAATACATGTCAGTAAAAAATAAAGTTGCATTTGATTGGAAAAGATCTAAGAACATGTAATATCTTAGGTCTTGAGGGCTTAGATAAAATGATCTTAAAAGAAATGATTGGACTACCTGTATTGATGCAGTCCTATTTTAGGGATTAATCTTGTGTCTTTTTTATCTCAATCGCATCTAAACAAAATAGAATGCAAGTTAATTCCCTCAATATGCATATTACTGTCAAATTCACTTATGGACATTCTTTGCATGTTTTTTAGGTACGTGGACCATGTTTCGGATGGATGAGAGAGAAGGAAAGAGTTCTAAGATTTCTCCACCTATGGAGGGGTCCAAAAAAGGTCCAAAGCTCCCTCAACCTACCCCTAGTAGCCAAGGGTCAAGCATAAGCAAAGAAGTCCATGGATCATGAAGTTTCAAGTTCAAAATGCTACTGACGACCCCAGCACAGTCGTGGTGCCAAAGAACAGTCATGCTCACAAATGCCAAAGTTACACAGATGATCTTCATTTTGTCAAGCTACAGCAACAGTGTCAAAACGGCCATGCTACCTAGCACGATCGTGCTGAGAAGCCCTAAAACGGCTATTTTTGGATCCTTAGATGGGTTATTAGATGCTCTAGAGGGGGTGAATAGAGCTGAAAGCACTTAAAAAAAATTCATTAAACCTTCAAGATATATCACAAGATAAGGTTGCTAAATAGGAAATTTGTGTGCAACTAAAACATACATAGCAAGGGAGAGAGAGATTGAACATGCACCAATTAAATAAGCTATTTAGAGTGGTTCCACACTTCAAACTAGAAGTGTGTCAGTCCACTTGCCTAGAGAGGTCAACCTCTAGGACTTCCAAACTATTGCACTCTTATATTCATTCATAAGACATACAATACATGACCTACCAAAGGACTTACCTATCCAATACAAAGAGTCTTCAACCTTACCAAGGACTTACCCACTTTGTAAGAGTCTTAGGCCTTCTCCAAGGACTTACCCACTCTTGCACAAGTCTTCAGCCTTACAGGAATTACCCACTCTTCTTGGATCTTTCGCCTTTGACTTCACCTTCACTCGGAGAAGCTTCCACCAAGGACTTACCTACTTGAGCAAGGAGTCTTCTGCCTTCACCAAGGGCTTACCCACTCTAGCTCCAAGTCTTCAGCCTTGATCTTCACCATGGGACTCCTTCCCTTGTTCTTCTTCACCTCTCTTGGATAAGAGAGAGAACCTTCATCTTCATGATGGAAATGAGAGATAAGGAGGTGGTGGAAGTGAGAGCCTCACAAGATATACATATAGGACTAGTTCTCTTATAGATTTCCTACTCACTCTAATGGGTGTAGCAAGTGATTAAGCTTAGAGATAGAGGAGGAGGTTGTAGGATCACTCAACTATATAATAGGAACCTTCATAGTGAATGCTCAACCTTAGAATGAAGCCCAAGGGGTCCTATTTATAGCTGGGGATGCCTCTTAGCCTTTGGGAACACTTGTGAATGAAAACTAGCCATTTTGTGGCTTGCAACGGATCTATTTTCACTTGTTGCAACTCCACAACGGCTAGAAACACTTTTCTGCACTTTTCCGTACAGTGCAATCGGTCGAGTTTCTATAAGTGTAACTCGACCGATAGAGTAAAAGACAAAGTCAATATTCAGACCATCGGTCGAGTTTGTCCTGAGGAAACTCGACCGACCAATGAAAATCGATTTGGTCAGTTACTCCATCGGTCGAGTTCTGTGTAAACACAAATCGACCGATGCAATCTCTAGAAAATTGATCAAGGATGATCGGTCGAGTTTTCAGGCTGGGAAACTCGACCGACAAAGTGCCTGTAATCAATTTTCAAAATTGCAATAAAAGTGCTCCAATATTCGATCTAAGTGCTCCTGATATTTTTCTAAGCTTAATTACAAGTCATACAATCATTACAAGTGATTTACAACATGATTCTAATGGATATACATCATATTACAAAAATGTGCACTTGTATGACTTTGACTTATCTTTTCTCCAATTTGATATGCGCAAATTAGGGCAATTGGAGTGTGTCTATACCTAATCTGAAATCACTCAAGTAGAGACATTAGACACCAATATGTGGAATGGTTAGTCATCATCAAAACACGGTTTAGTCAATTTAGACGTGATTCAACATTGACCTAATTGACCTTGAGGCAACAATCTCCCCCTTTTTGAAGATGAAAAACCATTCCATAAATGTATTGAAAGCATTTAAGTAAATTCATACCTTTGGAGAAACCTAGGGGTTTCAATGGAATTGAGTTCATATGCTCCCCCTCAATTGATGTGCATGGAGTTCTCATACTCCCCCTCAATTGATGTTATTTCTCCTGCATGGTTAGCTTTCATAACATTTATAGAATACTATGTCTTCTACTCATACATGTTCTATACATATATGTTTTCTCCCATTTACCTTCTCCCCTTTACATGGACATACTTCTCATCTTCATGTAAGACATGCCTTCTTCCTCTTTTAAAACAAGACATACCTTTCTCCCCCTTTGTCATTATAAAAAGTGGGGTTATGAAGAAAATAAGAAACATCACTTGTTAAAGAGAAAGGAGATAACACAAATATATATAAGGAGAGTAGAAGAGCACAGATAGGGTCTTGTCCAAGCATAGAAAGAAAAGCAAGTTAAAGCATATACTTGAACAGCCCAAAATGCAAGATAAGGTGCTATAGAAAAACAATAAATTGCAATCTTGACCCTCAAGATGACGGAATTTGACCAAAAACCATCAGAGCTCATGGTGAAGCAATGAGCCTTTCTTAGAAGGTCGTTTTTGCATGAAAAACACTAGTCTTGCACCAAAAACTGAAAATGGAGCAAAATCTGCATAAAAAACCATAAATACTCCAATTTCTACATATAATGTAGATCTATGTACCCTGCATCACAATGTTATGCAAGCAACTCAAGATAGTAGATATGCAATTCAAGGAACAATCTTGAGCATGTATGAGACAAGATACAAGCATAGCATATAGATGAGCAAAGATGTCAATTATAACCAGGGTTAGAACTACATGTATATGAACTACTAGTAGATGTTATCACAAGTTAGGACTACTAGTAGGATCTAGATCATAGCAAGAGATACCAAAAGATACACAAGATAAAGCAAGCTATGAGTAGATGTAGAGATATATCCAAACAAAGAGATATGCAATTTTAGAAGCATGAAAGGATATAACTCACATATAAATATGCATCCTTACCAAAAGATGATTACCACTAAGAACCTCAAGGTTGTATCAACACAAGATATACACATAGATAGATGTAGCAAGTTAGAGTACAACAGAAGAAATTCTAGACACAACCAAGAGATCCAAGGTGATCATCATCAAAACCTGCAAGACAACTCAAAGCAAGTAATTGCAAGATATAGATATACCAATTTAGAGAAATTAGAGAGATAGAGTTGTAAGCAAGATAGGCAATTTAAAGCATGGCAATATGCATATATAAAGGTACCAAAGGAGTGCCAAAGAATAAGGCTATTGATTGAGAAAATCTAGTTGAGAGGGAAATTCTCATTCAATAAGCCAAATGTATATTTTGTACACAGTGTTATCAGTCGTGTTCTGTGCATTGACAACTCGACCGATGACAGCTGTTGGCAACACCCATTGGTGCCTATCAGTCGAGTTTTAATAGGGCAAACTCGACCGACAAAGCAGTTGTCAAAGAGCACATATATTTCATAAAAACATATTCAAAGGCATGCTAAATATACAAACCATATCCAATCATGTCTAAGCAAGTTAGTAATGCACTATAGAAGCATTAGAAATAGTTTTTGAGCAATAGTGTGAATAGAATCACAAAATGCCACTTTTGACTCAAAAACCATATGTATAGTGCACACTGACTTGACAAAAACAAGTTAGAAATGGTTATAAGCAATAAAACCTTTACCTTTGTGCTTACCATTGCTTTTTCCACTTGTTGTCACCCTCTACACATCTCACCTTTCTTCTTTTATGTGGATTGACAAGTCAATTTGCAATTCAATAGTTCAAGTCAATCCATTTGCAAGTACCTACAAGAAGAAAGATGAAATGGTCCCCAATCATATTTTTGGGTCCGGAGGGGTTAGTTTAGCAACCCAAATCCGATTGCTTTTGGGTGCTTTTCTAAAAGTACAACAAGTAGAATAATGACCAATATCATTGCAATAGTTGCATGTGCCCATAGTCTTGGAACTAGAGGATTTTCTATGGAATATTGGAGGTCCTTTATCTTTGTTGTTCCCTTGACTACTATCATACCCTAAACCATGTCTACCAATTTGTTTAGTAGTATGGTGTAGGATGTCATTAAGACTCTTTTTAACAACTAAGAATATTTGCAAGGATGATCTCAAATTGTCATTATCATGCTTAAGAGAAGAAATAGTAGAAGACAAATTATTGATATTAACTCTAGCATGCAAAAGATCATTTTCTAAGCAAAGAGCTTTAGTCAAATAAGAATCTCTATCAATATGAAGAGCAGCAACGTCATTCTCTCTATTTGTAGAACTAGAACAAGATTCATGCCCATTGATTTTAGCAAGCAAGGAGGCATTTTCTATTTCTAATTCATGCAAAACAAAATCTTTGTCCTTGTTTTTAGATTTAAGAACATCAATATCATGCATGAGAGAATCAACAATTAAGGTATGCTCTTCATTAGAACTCGTCATAAGAGGTTGAGCTTCTAGAAATTTAATCTTATCAAGTGAACTAGCATTTTCAAGTTTAAGAGAGTCTACTTGGCTAAGACAATCATTTTTATCATCAAGCAAGCAAGAATTAGCATGTTCAAGATTGTCTAATTCTACATGCAAATTATCAACAATTTTAGCAAGCTTTTTCTTTTTCCTTTTAGAAGACTTAAGAGAGGCACAAATATCATGAATAATATCAATCAAGGATTCTTTATCTAAAGAGTTTAGATTTACCTCACTTGAGTCTTCACTTGTTGATGCTATAAGAGCAAAATGGCATTCTCCTTCATCACTAGAGCTTGAGCTTGATCATTCACTTGAATCTTCACTTGAGCTTGAGTTGGAGGAGCCACTTGAGCTTGATTGCCATTTCTTCTTGTGAAGATGGGTCTTTTTGCCTTGTGGGCAATCTTCCTTGTAGTGACCCTTCTTTCCACATGTGAAGCACCGGATGGAGGAGGACTTGCCTTTGTAGAGTTTACCCTTGGAGTACATGGCATCTTCTTTAACTTGAGAGGATGGAGAGACTTGTTCCATGATAGCTTCAATTTGAGCCTTCATTTCAACCTTCTTCATTCTCTTTAGCTCTTTTTTCTCTTGTCTTTCTACTTCCTCCCTCTTGTCAAGTGTGGCTTCATGTGCTTGTAGATTTCCAATGAGCTCTTCAATAGGAATATCCCTAAGAGACATTGCTTCTTCAATGGAAGTCGCCTTGGGTTCCCATCTCTTGGGGAGAGTTCTAAGGATCTTTGAGTTGATCTCTCCACTAGACATAGGATGTCCAAGAACAGCAAGACCATTCAAGATGGTGTTGAGCCTTGAGTACATGTTGGATATTCTCTCCTCCTTTCCCATCTTGAAGTTCTCAAGCAGCCCTTTGAGCATGTAGACTTTGCTTTCCTTCACTTGATCTGTCCCTTCATAAGTGATGTAAAGCTTTCTCCATACCTCATAGGCCGTCTCACAAGAAGAAATTCGGTTGAACTCAGTGGGGGTCATGGAGGCATAGAGTATGTGCATGGCTCTAGCATTCAAGGTTGCTTTCATCCAGGTGGCTTCATCCCATTCTTCAATCTTTGTCTTTGGTAGCATGTATGGGCTGTTCACCATTTGCCACATCTCAATACTTGATCCTTGTATATAGAATTGAAGCCTTCTTATCCAATAGAGGAAGTTTCTCCCATCAAAGATTGGAAGACTGGTCGAGAATCTCCCTCCTAGATAGTCACCCATCTTCTCCTACTTGTTGAAGTATGCTTGGAGAAGACCCGCTCTGATACCAATTTTTGGATCCTTAGATGGGTGATTAGATGCTCTAGAGGGGGGTGAATAGAGCTGAAAGCACTTAAACAAAATTCATTAAACCTTCAAGATATATCACAAGATAAGGTTGCTAAATAGGAAATTGGTGTGCAACTAAAACATACATAGCAAGGGAGAGAGAGATTGAACATGCACCAATTAAACAAGCTATTTAGAGTGGTTCCACACTTCAAACTACAAGTGTGTCAGTCCACTTGCCTAGAGAGGTCAACCTCCAGGACTTCCAAACTATTACACTCTTATATTCATTCATAAGACATATAATACATGACCTACCAAAGGACTTACCTATCCAATACAAATAATCTTCAACCTTACCAAGGACTTACCCACTTTGCAAGAGTCTTCGGCCTTCTCCAAGGACTTACCCACTCTTGCACAAGTCTTCAGCCTTGCAGGAATTACCCACTCTTCTTGGATCTTCCGCCTTTGACTTCACCTTCACTCGGAGAAGCTTCCACCAAGGACTTACCTACTTGATCAAGGAGTCTTCTGCCTTCACCCAGGGCTTACCCACTCTAGCTCCAAGTCTTCAGCCTTGATCTTCACCAAGGGACTCCTTCCCTTGTTCTTCTTCACCTCTCTTGGATAAGAGAGAGAACCTTCATCTTCATGATGGAAATGAGAGATAAGGAGGTGGTGGAAGTGAGAGTCTCACAAGATATACATATAGGACTAGCTCTCTTACAGATTTCCTACTCACTCTAATGGATGTACCAAGTGATTAAGCTTAGAGAGAGAGGAGGTTGTAGGATCACTCAACTATAGAATAGGAACCTTCATAGTGAATGATCAACCTTGGAATGAAGCCCAAGGGGTCCTATTTATAGCTGGGGATGCCTCTTAGCCTTTGGGAACACTTGTGAATGAAAACTAGCCATTTTGTGGCTTGCAACAGATCTATTTTCACTTGTTTCAACTCCACAACGGCTAGAAACACTTTTCTGCACTTTTCCGTACAGTGCAATCGGTCGAGTTTCTATAAGTGTAACTTGACCGATAGAGTAAAAGACAAAGCCGATATTCAGACCATCGGTCGAGTTTGTCCTGAGGAAACTCGACCGACCAATGAAAATCAATTTGGTCAGTTACTCCATCGGTCGAGTTCTGTGTAAACACAACTCGACCGATGCAATCTCCAGAAAATTGATCAAGGATGATCGGTCGAGTTTTCAGGCTGGGAAACTCGACCGACAAAGTGCCTGTAATCAATTTTCAAAGTTGCAATAAAAGTGCTCTAATATTCGATCTAAGTGTTTTTGATATTTTTCTAAGCTTAATTACAAGTCATACAATCATTACAAGTGATTTACAACATGATTCTAATGGATATACATCATATTACAAAAATGTGCACTTGTATGACTTTGACTTGTCTTTTCTCCAATTTGATATGCGCAAATTAGGGCAATTGGAGTGTGTATATACCTAATATGAAATCACTCAAGTAGAGACATTAGACACCAATATGTGGAATGGTTAGTCATCATCAAAACACGGATTTAGTCAATTTAGACGTGAGTCAACATTGACCTAATTGACCTTGAGTCAACAGCTATACCAACCGGCACGGCCATGCTTCCAAAGATTAGAATGGGCATGATGACTAGAATGACCTCCAATTCACCTCGCCCACCATGGTCGTGCTACCCAACACGTACGTTCTACCTAGCTCCCACCACGGCCTTGCTGCCCAGCACGGTCGTGCTACCAACCTTAATTTCACCACTTTCCCTCTGAAATTTTTATTTTTCCACCATGACCATTCTCCCCCACCACAGTCGTTCCTTCCATTACCCACCACAGCCGTTCTGCCCAAAATGGTCATGCTACCACCCAAAACCTACCTTTTTCAGCACTGATTTTTCAACTATACCCCTACTTACCCTAGTGCTTCCACCACCACCTATATATACATGGGTGGCCACCACAGCACTAGGTTAGATGCCTTAGCACCCTCCTACCTACTCTAGAGCATTCATTGCCATCTCCCTTGCATTCAAGACCTCCACCTACCATTTCTACCTCATTTCCACTATAGAAATCTAGTTTTCTAGATTTTCTACCATAATCCCCTTCATTTCCATGCTCTTCATCCACCTTGGAGGAGGGAGGTCGTTCTACAGTAGCTAAGAGGTGAAGGAGAAGAAGCTTTTTCACGAGCTTCATGGATTCTTACCCTCTTTCTTCTCCTTTTTTTCTCTTTTGTATGAGCATGTCTAGCTAAGCCCCTAGTGGTGGGTTGTTTGGAATTTAAATGTGACTTTGATACCATGTTAGGGGAAATAACTCGTATTGAATATATTTCCATTCTATGATAATTGCCTCTTGCTTCTATCTTATTTCCCATTATCTTGTATGTGGTGTGTGCTTTTAAACATGGATTGCTTGTTTTATGATGCTTGATGAACTTAGCTTCTAGGAGAAAATGGAATGTATGTGGCAATCTTAGGAATGGCTCCTAGGTCCAATTAGTGGATCCCTAATGGCCCACCTATCCATCTTATTGCTTAAAACCCACCTTTGTCACCTTAGCTTGTTAATGCTAGTTTAGTTAATTGCATTTGTCTCTTCTTAGCTAATTGCTTAGTTCTTGATAGTTAAGTCCTGCCTAAGTAGTTAGGGATCTTTTGAGCTTTCTTGTGTTAATTTAGTTAGCTAGTGATAACTTAGGCTCTTTCTTGTCTTATTGCTTAGCTTGCCTCTTAGTTGATAATTTGATTTGCTAGTGTAGTGTAACTTCTTGATCTAGCTTAGTTGCTTGTCTTTCCTAGGTTAGTAGTCTTAACTTGCTTAGGGTAATCTAGGGTTTTTGTTAATCTAGTTTCTTTCTTGTTGTTTCTTGCTTGCAATTATAGTGTCATCAATAAAAACCAACCTTTGAACCCTCAAACCCTACTCTCTGCTTTAAGAACATATTTAAAATTAACCTAGCTCTAGTGTCCCCTCTCTCCCTGAGAATCGACCCTAATCTTACCACTTTCCTATACTATAGCACGACCCCATGCACTTATGGGTACATGTTATTAGTTGAGCCAGTGTGTTGGACTAGGTCCATATATAAAATTTAAAAGATCCATCGTGTGTGTCAGTTCCCTTAGGATTGCATCTAGTCATCGTCTAGTTGGAAAGTGTGTGGTCTCGAGAAGATCGCACCAAGCTTTCTGGCATCGTTGTCAGGGATAGAGGCACATGGCCTAGCTAGTTAGTGTAGCTTAGATTTTTTTACTACCCTCCCCAATACTAATCTTTATTCTTTGTTTACTTTGCATACTATCTTTCTA
The DNA here is from genome assembly GCA_963693085.1 of Alisma plantago-aquatica. Classification (NCBI taxonomy): domain Eukaryota; kingdom Viridiplantae; phylum Streptophyta; class Magnoliopsida; order Alismatales; family Alismataceae; genus Alisma; species Alisma plantago-aquatica. The sequence continues at coordinate 644,991,048 of OY856409.1, read as the reverse complement.
ACTTGGCTCTTGTTGCTTATTTGTGTATTATGCATGAGACAGTTGTGCATGAGCAGTATGTGTTCAACTTGTACCGTCTTGGTGCCATACAACCCCAAGATAGGTAGGAGGAGACGCCAAAGCTATTGCAAACAACACCAATCAGCCGAAATGGACGGCAATGGTCCTTATGGTGAAGCTCATGGTGATGCTCATCCAAAACCCAACCGGACCCTCCATGAGTACTTCACCCTAGGGAATTACAACTCCCCAATTGCCACTGTTGTTGGCCAAATATCGGGTCAACAATTCTCCATTCCACCAGCCCTTCTTGGACTCCTTCCTACTTACTATGGGATGGAGAATGAGAATCCCTACCACCATATCGATGCATTTCTTGAAACTTGCTCCACTTTTCACACACCGCCGCCACTGATGACTCCATCCGATGAACCCTCTTCCCCTACTCTTTGAAAGAAAAAGCTAGGGAATGGTACATCTCCAAGCCTGAGTTGGTGACATGGAACTCAGTGAAGAATGAGTTCCTTAAGAAGTTCTACCCGATCGCCAAGTTGACCCAGATGTGGAGATGTATTGCCTCCTTCTCACAAAAAGAAAATGAACCATTTCATGAAGCTTGGGAATGATTCTAAAATCTCCTGTGTGACTGCCCTCATCTTGAGGTACCTTTGTGACAGCTTGTTCAAGCATTATACATGTGGAGGCACATTCATGGCAAAGCCACCAGAGGATTCTTGGCTCTTATTTGAGCATCTTATTGAGAATTCTCGCCACCGAGCTTCAAATAAAGGGGAGAATTATGACTGAAACTACATCCCTCCACCTCCTCTTATAGCTCCAGTCAGAACAAAGGCCAACCCTCAATTGATGAAAATGATGGAAGATATAATGAACATGATGAAGAACCAAGCCGGAGGTTCTTTTAGCCAATCTACAATGGTAATTGATGTTGTGGATGAAGAAGTGAATGCTTTGCATTCCTTTGGCAACAACAAAAACTAAGGCCTTTATGTCCAACTCCTATACTCTCAAGTGGAGGAATCATCCAAACTTTTTATAGAAACAACAAAATGAGGAGGGGCAAGGGCAGACAAGGCAACATCAAGGGCCCAAGTACGGATCCAAGTTTGAAGAAGAAGTTCTAGGAAGGCTAAGGAGCCTTGATGAAGTGAAGAAATAGGTGTCCTCTCAAGGGAAAAACATTATCTACCTTGAACAAAGGCTTGATTAATTTCCCTTTTCACTTGCCCACTATGAAGAAGGGAGACTCCCATCTCAACCTATGGCCAACCCAAACAATGATGGTGGTTATGTAAGAACTACTCAAGGTGCTTATGTCCCACCAAAAGGACAAGTACCCCACTTCACCAGTACCAAGGACCATGAATCCATATGTTCCTCTACCTCAACAACCCCATTATAACTACCAATACCCCCATCTCACTCATACCAACAGCCTCCTTCACAATATCACCCCCATCCACCACAACCACAACCCCAACCACAATTTATCCTCCAAATCCCAAATCCACCACACTTAAGGCCGCCACCACCTCAACAGCCACAACCACCTCTACAAGATTTCTCTTCCACTACCCATGAGTATGTGAAGGCAGTGACAGTATTGAGGAGTGGTAGGATCTTGGAGCATCCACAGGGTATTTCTGTTGATAGTGCAGCCAATGATGATAGAGTTGATATTGTGATCAGGGATGTTGATACTGAGATTTAGGATGAGGATATTGTGACAGGCACCTGGGTTGATACCATGATACCGAGAGATGATACCATGATTCTTGTGATACCAATTGATGATATTGTTGACTTGAGCCAATTGGGAGCACAACTCCCTCCATTTCCAAATACACTTGAAGAGCCATCCATTAAAAGAAGGAAGAAGAAGCACACCGAGGACATCATGGAGACCTTTAAGTAGATCAAGATCAACATTCCTTTGTTTGATGAGATCAAGCAAATTCCATCTTATGCTAAGTTCTTGAAAGACTTGTTCACATTCAAGAGGAAGACGACATGAACGACACCAAGGAAGGTCAAGCTCATTGAGCAAGTGAGCTCAATTCTACAACACAACATGCCAAGGAAGAGGAAAGATTCTGGTTCTCCCATCATATCATGCTACATTGGATCACATCGCATAGACCAAACTCTTCTTGACTTGGGTTCTAGCATAAATCTGATACCATATGATGTGTTTTATGAACTGCAAATGGGACAGTTGGGTCCCGCTCACTGCACTTTACAATTGGTCGATCGATCTGTGAAACGCCTAGAGGGCGTGTTGATGATGTTGTGGCCTAGCTTGATGATGAGACCTCCACATTTTTCCCTACGAATTTCATTGTTTTGGACATGGAAGAAGACTTGAGGAAAGTACATATTATCTTGGGGAGACGCTTCTTGGATACAGTCGATGCAATGATCCATGTGAGGATTGGCACCATGTATGTGACTTTCATGCACATGAAGATCTGGTTGAACATTTTCAAGTCTTCTACTAAGATTCAGGTGATAGGTATGATAGGTGCTACTAAAGAGGATTGTTATATGATTGAGTATCTTGATGAGATTGTAGAAGAGTGTCTACCTGCATAGATTCAAAGTGCCACACAAGGTAGAGGTCTAGATCCCATTGTGGAATTTACCGATAATGATGAGAGGAAGATGAGAAAGAAGAGCTGGCCTTAGTGGTTGTAAGTGAGGACCTCCCATCCATTTCAAAATCATTGAAGAATTCCCTTGAAGAGCTTCCAGTTCTTGAGATCAAGTCTCATCTCAAAGGGTTGAAATATGCTTTCTTAGGATCCAATGACACCCTCCCACTTATCATTTCTTCTATCCTTTCTCCTTAGCAAGAAGATGCTTTGATGGCGGTTTTGAAGAAGAACATTCAGGCTATAGGATGGTGCATTACTGATTTGAGGGGTATTGACCCCTTCATTTCTATCCACAGAATCTACCTTGAGGATGATGCTAGACCAACCCGTCAAATGCAAAGACAGTTGAATCTAGAATTGAAAGAAGTTGCAGCAAAAGAGGTCATGAAGCTACTTGATGTTGGAATCATATATCCCATTTCTGATAGCCCAAGGGTGAGTCACATCCAAGTGGTACCCAAAAAGGGTGGATTCACAGTTAGCGAGAATGAAGATGGGGAATTGATGCCCGTAAGAGATCAATCCAAGAGGAGAATGTGTATGTATTACAGAAAATTGAATGAGAAGACCAAGAAAGAGCATTACCCTCTCCCATTCCTTGACCAGATCTTAGAGAGATTAGTTGGATAGAGTTTCTACTATTTTCTTGATGGATACTTCGGTTATACTTCCAAATAGTTGTTCATCCCTCTAATTAAGAGAAGACGACATTCACTTGTCCAAGTGTTACTTTTGATTGCAAAAGAATGCCATTTGGGTTGTGCAATTCTCCTTCAACAATTCAAACATGTGTGACATCCATCTTTATTGATATGCTTGATTCATCGCTTGAAGTCTTCATGGATGATTTTTTGTGTTTGGTAAGATGTTTGATGAGTGTTTGATCCACCTAGTAGTCATGCTTGAACGGTGTGTCAAGGTATGTTTGGTGCTATCTTGGGAAAAAAGTCACTTCATAGTGCCCGAAGGCATTATTCTGGGTCACCGAGTTTCCAAGGTAGGCATTGAGGTTGATAAGGCCAAAGTGGGCCTAATTTCCACTCTTACTATTCCTTCCACCATAAGACATGTCCGGTCTTTCTTGGGGTATGTCAGTTTCTGTTGCCGTTTCATCAAAGATTTTAGTAAAATCTTGAGGCCACTTTGTCACTTGTTTGAAAAAGATGTGGAATTCAATTTTGATGACAAGTGTCTTGAAACCTTCAACCACTTGAAGCATAAGCTCGTCTCTGCTCCTATCATGAGCCCCCTGATTTCTTCTTTCCATTTGAGATCATGACTGATGCATCAGATATGGCAGTGGGGGCTGTGCTAGACCAAAGGATTGGCCATATTTCACATGCCATTTACTATGCAAGCAAGACTCTTGATGAAGCTTAAAGTAACTACACTACCACGGAAAAAGAGTTGATTGTCATGATTTTTTCTTTTGATAAGTTTTGCTCTTATCTCTTACAAAATAAGGTGGTGGTATATGCGGATCACATAGCCATGAAATATCTTATGTCAAAGAAAGATTCTAAGCCAAGGTTGATCTGATTCTATTGCTCCAAGAGTTTGATTTAGATATTGTTGACAAGAAGGGAGTCAAAAATTCTACAACTGATCATCTCTCCCGCATTGAAGCATTGTATAATGATAGAAACCAAATCAAGGAAACAGTGCCACGAGTAGCTTTTCTTACTTTCATCCACCCCAAGACCATGGTACAATCACATAGCTAACTTCTTAGCTAGTGGGAGGATACCAAGTACTTAGACATGGGAATAGAGCAAGAGACTATTTTCCATGGTGAATAACTATGCTTGGGATGACCCGCATCTTTTCAAATATTGTCCCGACCAACTCATCAGAAGGTGTGTTCCTAAAATTGAGTGCATTGAAGCACCGTATAATGATAGAAACTGAATCAAGGAAACAGTGCCACAAGTAGCTTTTCTTACTTTCATCTACCCCAAGACCATGGTACAATCACATAGCTAACTTCTTAGCTAGTGGGAGGATACCAAGTACTTAGACAGGGGAAAAGAGCAAGAGACTATTTTCCATGGTGAATAACTATGCTTGAGATGACCCACATCTTTTCAAATATTGTCCCGACCAACTCATCAGAAGGTGTGTTCCTAAAATTGAGTAGCAAGAGATCCTATCTATGTGCCACTATGGTGTATGTAGAGGTCATTTTGGTAGAAAACGTACAGCTGCAAAGATTCTTCAAAGTGGATTTTATTCGCTAACCTTGTTCAAAGATGCTCATGAATATTACAAGTGTTGTTTGAAGTGCCAAAAAATGGGCACTATCTCCAAGAGGGGCATGATGCTTATGTCACCCATTCTTATGGTTGAGGTGTTTGATGTTTGGAGAATTGATTTTATGGGTTTGTTTCCTCCCTCCTTTGGATATGTGTACATCTTGGTGGTCGTAGATTATGTATCAAAATGGATTGAATCTATTGATACTAGAACTAATGATCATAAATTGGTTTGTGGTTTTGTAAAGTCAATCATCTTCATCCGATTTGGTGTACCACAGGCCATGATTAGTGATGGTGGAAGCCATTTCATCCATCGGGCTTTTGAGGGGCTACTAAAAAGGCATGGTGTGAGCCATCGCGTGGCTACTCCTTACACCCTCAAACAAGTGGTCAAGTCAAGTTAGCTAATTGGGAGATAAAGCTCATTCTTAAGAAGATGATGAGATCGGACTGCAAGGATTGGTCTTTACGTCTCAATGAAGCTTTGTGGGCATATAGGACTGCATTTAAAGCCCCGATTGGTACCACACCATTTAAGCTTGTTTACAGAAAAAGTTGCCATCTACCCGTAGAAATGCAACACAAGGCTTTATGGACTTTGAAAACTAGGGATATGGATGGAGATATTGTCAGATTGAAAAGAAAATTACAGTTGCATGAGCTTGAGGAGATGAGACATGAGGCCTATTAATTGTCCAAAATCTACAAGGAAAGGACAAAGTTTCTTCACGACAAACTGATCAAGAAGAAGGATTTTGAGCCTGGGAAATGGGTATGGTTGTACATCTCTAGGATGAAGTTCTTTCCTAAAAAACTTCAGTCTAGATGGGAAGGACCTTATCTAATAAAGAATGTAGATCCATTCGGGGTTGTGATGATATGTGAAAAGGATTGAGCAAGAGAATTCACCGTCAATGGAAAAAGATTGAAAGTAGTTGTTGAAATCAGTCCAAATAAAGACAATCAAAGTTTTAACATTGTGATGTTAGTTGAGGAACATCAGCTTGATGAAGAGATGTGCTTGAATGCACATGAGAGGGATATTTACTACAAAGATGCTTTAAAAGTATTACAAGGATGATCGAGTTCAAGAATTAATAAGTCTGGTTGAAGGCATAAAATTTAGCGCTAGTGGGAGGCAACCCACCTAGGTTTGGGAACTTTTTCACCCAATCTTCACTTTTTGATACTTTTGTTTTGTTTTTACACGATTCCAAGAGCACGCACACACACTTATGTTCAAAAATTTTGTTTTAGTTTTGATGATGAGATAGGTGAAACATGTTAAAGTTTGAGAAATGAGGCACATTTCAGTTAAAAATTATTGATAGAACATCAAGTGAATCATTGGTGATGGTTGGATTATGAATGGTGGAGTGATTTGATGATTTCTAAATATTTTTCAACTTGGGGGACCCAGCATGGTCGTGCTAGAATGGAATGTCCGTGCTGGAAAGGTTGCTTGCAATAGGGAAAACTTAGGTTTTAGGTCTGGTCAACACGACCGTTCTGACCAGCACAACCATGCTGGCCCGGGCCCAGCACTGAAGTACCCCGGTTTTTCCCGACCTAGCATGACTTCCAGTTCATTTCTACAAACCAGAATGATCGTTCCGCAAGGGTGGGTGACTAGGGAGACTTCCAATCACCTCCTCTTTCTCCAAAACTCTAGATTCAAGCTCCCTTTGCCTCCCACTCACTTCCCCTACCTCAATCTCCATTTTCCACCCTCCATTACCCTTTATTTCTCCATCTCTAAGAAGATTTTTCCCCTATAGCCCAGAAGTACAAAATTTGTTGTTGTTCTTCATTCATCCACCAAATCCTTGCAAAGATGAAGAGAACATGTAGAGAAGACCATGAATATCCTCATTAGAGGCAAAAGTCGCACCAAACGGGTCTCCAACGTCACACCGCCATCACACATCCCTACATCGTTGTCCAACTTCATCTCTGGTGCGTCTCTCTGGAGATTGGCATTGATGAGTGCTTCCAGACTCCAATCCTCCTCAAGCCACCATACGTCGTATCCAAGCTATAATAATCCCAAAGAATAGGAGGAGGAAGAGGAAGAATTGGAGAATATCATTGATTCTGTAGATGTCGATGCACCAGCTCGAGAAAGGAGGGCTAAGAAAGATGTTGATGTTGCATCGTCTTCACCCACCACAACTGACTCCGGTGAGGCACTCAACTTCATCCGCACAGCCTCACGCCGCTCAACAACCCTCTAGGTGTCGATTGTTGGCTGAAGAAGAAGATGAGGATGCACCCATTCAGCTTGTGCCCTTGAACTTGGACACAAGTTCGAGGTCACACACTTATGAGGAAGAGGAGGAGGAGGTAGATGAGACAAAAAGTGAGGAGATGGAGGATAAGCCATTAGACTTCTTGTCCAAGCTAGAGGAGGATATGATAAAGTGGGTTGGAAAGCAACCCGAGGGAGCCATATATGGGAGAGGCACTTCAAGGAGAGTTTTCATGAAACCTCTCTACCTCAAGTGCTTAACAAGGAGAGTGATTGATGTGTTTCCCACCAGGGCTACACACTAGCCAACTAGAGGTGGCTAGATGCAACCCTAAGGGAGGACACATGTGTGGATCTTTCGAAATTTATATTAACCCTAACAAATTCGATCACAATTCCAAATAGGTCACCCGCAAGCGCACGGGGTACTATTGTAGCATAGGTGAAGGGAAAGTGTAGGGGTCAATCCTCTGGGACAGAGGGGGCACTAGAGCTAGGATAGTGTTAGCTACATTCCTATTGTGGAGACTAGGGTTGAAGGGTTTAAAAGGGGTTTGGTTGGTTGTTAAACTAGGTGAACAAGAAAGTAAAGGCAATTATGAAATCTGGATTATCACAACCCTAAGTTATCCTAAGCAGGAAAGTATAATGAACTATATTAAGAAACTAACAAAGTAAGAGCAAAGGTTAACTACACTACAATATCAAAGCAATTAGCACTAAGAACTAAATTAACCACAAGAGAGATAGAAAAAACCTAAGTTAACACTAAAGAGCAAGACTAAGCAATTGACTAGTTAGAATAAAAGCAACTACACTAGATTAGCATGAACAAGCTAAGAAGGCAGAATAAGTTGTAAACAATGAGATTAGGTAGGTAGGCCGTTTGGGGATGTGGTTTGATATTAGTTGGGGGATCTCAACATATCAAGCAATTATCACAAATCTGTGTAGATTACCAAACCAAACAACAAGGCAAGTGTTATTAGAATGTACCCTATACTACTAGTTGGAGAACTAGGGTTAGGTGTAATTCTAGTAGGACTTGTCAAGTATAGGCCTCTAGGGTAAGTGGTATTAGGACAATTGAGAGACAAGGGTATAAATGGGAGTAGAGATGAGGGTTTTTCACCTCTTGCCACTAGCCATCTAACCTTTAGAAAGCCCTAGGAAATTGTACTAATCACACCAACACTAGCCACTTAGATCTCACACTCACTCGTAGGATGAGGGATGTGTGTGTAGAAACAAAGGGGGCTAGCTAGGGATCCACTAATTGGACCTATCTGCCATTCCTAAGATTGCCACATACACTCCAATTCCTCCTAGAAGCCAAGTGTCATCAAACATCTGAAAGCAAGCAATCCATGTTATAAGCACAAACCACATGCAATAAAATAGGAAATGAGATAGAAGAAAGAAGCAATCATCATAGATAGAAATTATGTTCATTACAAGCTATTTTCCCCCAACATGGTATCAAAGTCACATTTTAACCCTAAACAGCCCACCACTAGGATCTTATCTAGACATGGTCAAGAAAATAGCAAAAGAAAGGGGAAGAAGGGGGTTGAACTCCATGGAACTTGAAGTAGAAGCCTCCTTCATCACCTCCTAGCTGCTTGGGGACGTCCTCTCTCCTCCAATGGTGCAGACAGGCATAAGAATATGGAGGATTATGGAAGAAAACCTAGAAATCTAGGTTTCCAAGGTGGAAATGAGGTGGAAATGGTAGATGGAGAGCATAAATGCAAGTAGGATGCAATGAGTGCTCAAGGAGGGGGTGGAGAGGAGTAATGGTAGCTAACCTAGTATTGTGTCTGCCACCCATTTATATATATGTGGTGGTGGAAGCACTAGGGTAAGTAGGGGTATTGTTGGAAAATTAGTGCAAAAAGTGGTTGGGTTTAGGTGGTAGCATGGTTGTGCTGGGCAGTACGGCCGTTCTGGGTAGTAGTGGGAATGGTCGTGGTGGTAGAGAATGGTCATTCTAAGAAAATGGCAAAATCATAGGTTGATGTGGTGGAATGGAGGTTGGTAGCACAACCGTTCTGGTTAGCATGGCTGTAACACCCCAATCTTATTATGCAAATTTTCAAAATATTTTATTCTCTGCATGCTCTTTTTCTAATAAGATAATTATTGAGGACTTAAATGCAAATTGCCCATGTTAGTTTTGCAAATTCATTTTATTATGTCCAATTGCTCTATTATCCTTGTTTTATTTAAAGAAAATGTTTTCATATATATCTATGCTCTTTTGTTTAAGAAAATGAGAATAAATGTTTTTATCAAATTTTCTCTCTCATATGGTAATTAGTGATTTACATATTTAATTGCTTGCTTAATGACCTCCATCTTGATTATGGAAAAGAAATAATGTTGAGTGCACATTTTCATATCTTGAAATTCTTATTTGAGAAATTAATGGCTTTATTTACATTCATCGTGGTCATTTAAGTCCACATAATGGTTTTTGCTATTTTATGCCTGAAACGTGCACAAGCATCAAATCTAATTAAATGGGAATGTTCTAGACACTCTAATGCACCTATGGTCAAAATTTGAACTCTTTTGACCCATGTTTGGACCCTCTAATCAATTAAAGAACATTAAAGTATAGTATGACCATGATTTGAATCCAATTTCATTGATTTTTGCCTAATGTCCCGCATTTATATTGATGTCATGCGTTACATGTTGTTTTCCTTTCTAGCGCGCGATCTGACAGTCCACTTTTAACCAACCAACGATCCAATAGATCTGGGATCGTCACCTACCCTGACGGTTTTGTGTTCTGGGATCAGCTTGAAAGCAACGCCTTCCTCGACCTCTCTCTTCCCTTTTACTGGTCCGTTTAAGGGGAGGTATGCACCACTAAATTTGTCTTCCTCTCCCGAACGGAATGAGATTTTGCTCACCTTCACCCATGACCATTTGACGAAACACCCAATTAGGGCTTTGTTTCCCCTCGCGACCCTGAGGTTGCAGATCGGGATGCGAACCATTTCTTGCCTATATAAGGCATTGTATAGCACCTCCAGCCTCCAAGATCTCCTCCTCCACTGCCAATTTGGCCCTGAGAGCCCCGACTCTCCCTGACCTACTCAGTTTCAGTTTCTGAAGGCCTTGAGTTCACCCGGCCTTCTCCAATCATCTCGGCTCAATTACTCTTAAGGTGAGCATCCTCGAGCTCCGTTCTTCCCTCTGGTATCGCTCCTTTGACTCGTGATGGCCCCAATCATTGTGGCCTATAGACCAGCCTTGAGGTGCTTGCCGGCGCTTGTCTCCGTTGGCCTCCGCGGCCTCCGCGACCTAAGGGTATTCACTGCCTAACTTAGTGAGGTGTTATGGAGTGTTTCTATCTGCCTAGCTTCTCACTTTGTCGATGGTTTCTGCGTGTTCAGATTTCTGACATCGTCTCCCCTATTTCTAGCCTTGCGAAAGAGAGTTCTCGAGCTCCTGGTCACCGAGGAGCCCACGCTTGGGCTTGGTGAGTTCGTTGGGTGAAGCTGATGAGTTTGATGCTATCGGCTTTCAGTGAAATGCATTAATCCATGATATGAAGCTCTGGAGTCGACGACCGGCTGCTCGTCGAGCGCCATGGCTTGGGGAGGAACAATCCAGGTCCTGAAATGACCATGGTGCCCCTACGAGTTCAATCAGTTAACTGATCGCCCAAGGGCACTATAGGTATTTCGACATTCGATTTGTTCTCCATCGACCGCTAGAGTTATTTTGTCTTAAATGACAGTTTTACCCCCGCTCATTTGATTCATGTGTCACGCGCGCTAGGGTTTTCCGATATTTCATCTTTTATTTACATCGGGTTAATATTGGATTTGATTGATGTCACGCATAAGGTTTCCTACACTCTGATTGGTCCAGGATGCAAAATTCATAACTTTTGCATGTGACCTCAGAAAAATGTGCAAAAATAGTCGTTGGAAAGCTATTTTTATTTTCTATCAATTTATCTATTTTTTAAACACTGGTTTTTACACTCAATCCCTTAAATAATTCAAAGACCATGATTAGGGTTTAATGACTATGAATTCATGTACATATAATGTTTTAATCTAATTTCAGGTGTTTAAGGGAATCCAATCAGTCAAACAAGGTTTGACTTAGGTATTTTAGCTCAAGGTAAGTGGTCCATGCAATTGAACCATATATGAATTTTGTAAAGAATGCCATGTTTATGTTATTTACTGTTCTTAATTGCTAAAGTCAGTAAAATTGAGATGAATTGAATTGCATATTATGTATAGTATCATCTTCATGAATCTTAATGATAAAGTTACAAATAAAGTTAAATGTAAAGTTAAGAGCTTTAAGAGAAAGAAGAAAATGTTAATTTTAAGCTTATATAAGTACCTCACAAGAGAAGAGGCACTTTGGTGCATAAGAGAAGAGGCACTTCGGTGCATAAGAGAAGAGGCACATTTGTACAACCCAAGGTTACTTATATAGGCTAAGATAAAAGAAATTGATCTAAAAGAAAATGCATGTCTTTTCAATGTTCAATGTTTAATGTTAATGTTTATTTTTTGGTTTTCAAGTTTTCTTATATTATAACATGTTCAATCCACTTACCAAGTTTGTTTTTCCTTTGTATGGTCGGGGACGAGATGTCCGCAGACGTTGGAGCTAAAGTGAAGGAGACATCTTGAGGAGATTCTAAGGATCCAATACCTTAGAAGTTGTTGCCTGGTGGGACGTCCATCTATGCAGATCCTATCTTTCATATGTTATCTAGAATATGTGTAGCTTTAGAACCATGATGTAGTTTTCTTTCCAAGAACTTATGTATGAATCTATGTTTCAATAATGCCATGTGTTATTTGTTTCTTGATATGAGATCATGTATGTGACAATCCCTCCCTGATAAGCCAAGTACCCCACATTATGGATAATGTTGGGGATTAGCCTGTGCTTCCGCTGGTTAATATGAAACCCTAGGGAAGGGTGTTACATTAATGGTATCAGAGCAAGAAATAGATGGCCACTAAGGAAACAATAAGGATTCATGCAAGTCACCCTAGGATGAAGAAATAAAAGTAGAGGACATGATTATGTATTCTAGTATGTCTAGAGAACCCTAAAGATGACTAGAGCCCTCACCTCATTAGAGAATTACATGTAAGCATGCTCATGTAGTTGAAACCAAACCCTAGATGATGACATGTTTCTCCTTGTCTCAATGGTAAGGGCCACCCAATTGAGATTTGAGGAAAATGCCATTTAATGTGACTTTTTATGTGTCTTACCTTCTTAATTGTATGTGTGGTATGGGACACATGTGCAAATAAGTTGGTGAGATGTAGCATAAAATGATCCAACATTTCTAAATATGTGCTTGATCACAACATATAAAGAGATGAAGGATATATGACCTAAGGTTAGACAACTATGAAGATGTAGTCATGGTAAGTGAGAGATAGATTCCCTAAGTGTAATGAGTTAGGTGTAATGTTAAGGAGAAGTATGAGACTTAGTAAGGGTAGTTAAGTAATTTGTGTTGAATAATAATGCTTTGTTTATGTATGCCTCTTTTATGATGAAAATTTGTATGGAAAATTTGCAAGTTTATGTGAAACCCTTAAGGTGGGTAGAAACTCTAGGAAATTTCGAGGATGAAATTTATTTAAGGTGGGTAGTATTGTAACACCCCAATCTTATTATGCAAATTTTCAAAATATTTTATTCTCTGCATGCTCTTTTTCTAATAAGATAATTGTTGAGGACTTAAATGCAAATTGCCCATGTTAGTTTTGCAAATTCATTTTATTATGTCCAATTGCTCTATTATCCTTGTTTTATTTAAAGAAAATGTTTTCATATATATCTATGCTCTTTTGTTTAAGAAAATGAGAATAAATGTTTTTATCAAATTTTCTCTCTCATATGGTAATTAGTGATTTACATATTTAATTGCTTGCTTAATGACCTCCATCTTGATTATGGAAAAGAAATAATGTTGAGTGCACATTTTCATATCTTGAAATTCTTATTTGAGATATTAATGGCTTTATTTACATTCATCATGGTCATTTAAATGCACATAATGGTTTTTGCTATTTTAGGCCTAATACGTGCACAAGCATCAAATCTAATTAAATGGGAATGTTCTAGACACTCTAATGCACCTATGGTCAAAATTTGAACTCTTTTGATCCATGTTTGGACCCTCTAATCAATTAAAGAACATTTAAGTATAGTATGACCATGATTTGAATCCAATTTCATTGATTTTTGCCTAATGTCCCGCATTTATATTGATGTCACGTGTTACATGTTGTTTTCCTTTCTAGCGTGCAATCTGACGGTCCGCTTTTAACCAACCAACGATCCAACGGATCTGGGATCGTCACCTACCCCGATGGTTTTGTGTTCTGGGATCAGCTTGAAAGCAACGCCTTCCTCGACCTCTCTCTTCCCTTTTACTGGTCCGTTTAATGGGAGGTATGTGCCACTGAATTCGTCTTCCTCTCCAGAACGGAACGAGCTCTTGCTCACCTCCACCCATGACCATTTGACGAAATGCCCAATTAGGGCTTTGTTTCCCCTCGCGACCCCGAGGTTGCAGACCGGGATGTGAGTCATTTCTTGCCTATATAAGGCATTGTATAGCACCTCCAGCCTCCAAGATCTCCTCCTCCACTGCCAATTTGGCCCCGAGAGCCCCAACTCTCCCTGACCTACTCAATTTTAGTTTCTGGTGGCCTTGAGTTCGCCCAGCCTTCTCCAATCATCTCGGCTCAATTTCTCTTACGGTGATCATCCTCGAGCTCCATTCTTCCCTCTGGTATCACTCCTTTGACTCACAATGACCCCAATCGTTGTGGCCTATAGACCAGCCTTGAGGTGCTTGTCGGCGCTTGTCGCCGTTGGCCTTCGCGGCCTAAGGGTCTTTACCGCCTAACTTCGTGAGGTGTTATGGAGTGTTTCTATCCTCCTGGATTCTTGCTTTGTCTATGGTTTCTGCGTGTTCAGATTTCCGACATCGTCTCCCCTATTTCTAGCCTTGCGGAGGAGCGTTCTCGAGCTGCTGGTCACCGTGGAGCCCACGCTTGGGCTTGGTGAGTTCGTTGGGTGAAGCTAATGAGTTTGATGCTATCGGTTTTCAGCGAAATGCACTGATCCACGATATGAAGCTCTGGAGTCGACAGCCGGCTGCTCGTCAAGCACCATGGCTTGGGCAGGAACAATCCAGGTCCTGAAATGACCATGGTGCCCCCACAAGTTCAATCAGTTAACTGATCGCCCAAGGGCACTATAGGTATTTTGACATTCGATTTGTTCTCCATCGACCGCGAGAGTTATTTTGTCTTAAATGACAGTTTTACCCCCGCTCATTTGATTCATGTGTCACGCACGCTAGGATTTTCCGGTAATTCATCTTTTATTTACATCAGGTTAATATTGGATTTGATCGATGTCACGCATAAGGTTTCTTGTACTCTGATTGGTCCAGGATGCAAAATTCATAACTTTTGCATGTCACCTCGGAAAAATGTGCAAAAATAGTCGTTGGAAAGCTATTTTTATTTTCTATCAATTTATCTATTTTTCAAACACTGATTTTTACACCCAATCCCTTAAATAATTCAAAGACCATGATTAGGGTTTAATGACTATGAATTCATGTACATATAATGTTTTAATCTAATTTCAGGTGTTTAAGGGAATCCAATCAGTCAAACAAGGTTTGACTTAGGTGGTTTAGCTCAAGGTAAGTGTTCCATGCAATTGAACATAGTTAAATTGGTTGATTTAATTATGCATATATGAATTTTGTAAAGAATGCCATGCTTATGTTATGTACTGTTCTTAATTGCTAAAGTCAGTAAAGTTGAGATGAATTGAATTGCATATTATGTATAGAATCGTCTTCATGAATCTTAATGATAAAGTTACAAATAAAGTTAAATGTAAAATTAAGAGCTTTAAGAGAAAGAAGAAAATTTTAATGTTAAGATTATATAAGTACCTCACAAGAGAATAGGCACTTTGGTGCATAAGAGAAGAGGCACTTCAGTGCAACCTAAGAGGCACTTTGGTGCATAAGAGAAGAGGCACATTTGTGCAACCCAAGGTTACTTATATAGGTTAAGATAAAAGAAATTGATCTAAAATAAAATGCATGTCTTTTCAATGTTCAATGTTTAATGTTAATGCTTATTTTTCAGTTTTCAAGTTTTCTTATATTATAACATGTTCAATCCACTTACCATGTTTGTTTTTCCTTTGCATGGCCGGGGATAAGATGTCCGCAGACGTTGGAGCTAAAGTGAAGGAGACATCTTGAGGAGATTACAAGGATCCAATACCTTAGAAGTTGTTGCCTGGTGGGACGTCCATCTATTGAGATCCTATCTTTCATATATTATCTAGAATATGTGTAGCTTTAGAACCATGATGTAGTTTTCTTTCCAAGAACTTATGTATGAATCTATGTTTCAATAATGTCATGTGTTATTTGTTTCTTGATATGAGATCATGTATGTGACAATCCCTCCCTGATAAACCAAGTACCCCACATTATGGATAATGATGGGGATTAGGTTGTGCTTCCGCTGGTTACGTATGAAACCCTAGGGAGGGGTGTTACAATGGCCGTGGTGGGAGCTAGGTAGAACGGTCGTATTGGGCAGCACAGTTGTGGTGGTGGAGTTTGAGAGGAGGTCATTCCCTTGAGCACGCCCATTTTGTTCTTCAGCTAGCACGACCATTTTGGGGGCTTCATAGCACGGCTGTGGTGGCTGAGTTGCTAAAGCTTGCAAGATTTGGCAATCAACCTGTAACTTTTTGAAATTGCTAGAACGGTCGTTCCTTGGCAACACGGCCATGTTGGGGTCTTCAAAGACAAAAATGGCTTCAAACTTCATTATCAAAGGACTTCTTTGCTTGATGTTGAATCTTGGCCATTAGGGGTATATTGAGGGAGCTTTAGGGCCTTCTTTGGACCCCTCCATGGGTGGAGGAACCCTAGAACTTCTTCATTCTCTCTCATCCATCCAAAGCATGGTCCAACTACCTGAAAATAATGGAAAGAATGTCCATAAGTGCATTTGATAGTAAAATACATATTAAGGGAATTAACTTGCAATGTAACTTATTTAGATGTGATTAAAGTACAAAATGGCATAAGATGGAGCCCTAAAATAAGGCTACATTACCACCCCAAACTTAAAACATACTTGTCCTCAAGTATGCTCCAACTCTATCTCTCTTTTTAGTTTTCCTTCAGCAAACAAGAATGACAAATGCATAGCAACAGAAAATTATTGACTACATGGTCTTTTAAGTGACCAAGTGCATGTACTTCACCTCTCTCCTCTCCTCTTTCACATGCCAATCATGAAATGAGCACTGAGCATACAAACTTCAAATATAAAGCATAGAATACACAAGTTGTCCTTATGTCCTTCATATCATTCCGGGTAAACCGTTTCATGTTGGTGTTAATCAAAGATGACTAGGAGTATTGTTTCGCTTTCATGCATTCAATCTTATGCCAAGAACCACACTAAATGACCCACGTGGTTGTGGAAAAGGGTAAGGTGAGCTAGATTTGATGTTTTCTAGCCCAATTGGTATAAAATAGAAGAAAGGGTTGCGGAAAGATTTTTGGAGTGCTATTACGTAGAGCACTCATCTTTTCCTTATTTGAATGCTCTTAAATAGGAGCACCCTTTTATTTTCTTTTTGTTTTTCTTTTTCTTTTCTCTTTTTTTTTCTTTTAACATTGGTGTAGATAGGGCATATGGTGGATAGAGTGAAGTGGGTAGATATAGATATGGCCACCCCAAACTTTTGGAGGTAGCCAAGGCTGATTATGTGCACTAGGGCATCCTTTCATGAGGCGGAGAGGTATGAAGATGGTGAAATACGGGTCAGATCAAAGAGGGGTCATTATTGTAGTTTTCTACATAAGATTTCTTGCATGTAAGATAATCCAACACTTCATCTTATGATATCACACCACATGGTAGAACAACATGACATTTATATTTGCATCAAGTGATTCCATAGGCTCTAAGCATTTGTAACTTGCTCAATTCACAAAACAACTGAAACTTTCACAAATTTGAGAGAAGTGGTGTACATGTAAAAAGTCAACAAACAAGACCACACAGAAATAACCTCTAAGAAATAGCATGCATTTGTCAAAGGATTAAAAAAATTCATTTCAAACAGTGGAGATTAAGTCAAAACATGCTTTTTGGGCAAGAACATTCAAGTTTGGGCAAAATTGGCCAAAATGGTGTCAATTTGCCTTCAATCACATATAAACCTAACTTTTAGGGAAATTAAAGCATAAAGCAGAAAATCCTAGTTAAAACACACAAAAATTACCAAAATCTACATGGAAATGCAATGCATGATATGGAAGAGAAAAAAAGAGCAAAAATTTTGAAAAATTACACAAAAATGCATGAAATTAAACTACATGTATGCATGAATGCAAGTAAAAGAAAATCTACACTAGATGGATTAAAATCAAACAAACAACGATCAAGTAGAACAACAAAATGTCAAAATAAGCTGAGACTAAAGGCTTACCGCCCTACCACCCCATACTTTTGAACCATGTTGTCCTCAGCATGAAACTAAAGCTTAGGGATGATAGGGTAGAAGCCATGGCTCTGGTGGTGTGGGGTCCTATGGTGGACCAGTTTGTGGAGGTGGGTGCTGGTAGTAATGGCCCCAGTAGTCCACTTGTGGAGGCAGGTATGTCTCCTGGTAGCCAGAAATTGATCCCCAGAAATCCTCCCTGCATTGAGGGTTCCTCTATGTCTGTGCATGTTGGTAGTGGTACATGTGGTTAATCTGATGATGCATATGTTGCTAATCTAACCACATGGACTATTGTGTCTGCTGAATTGCCTCCAACTGTACATGAATGGCTGACATGTCATATGCATTTGTTGGAGG
The DNA here is from genome assembly GCA_963693085.1 of Alisma plantago-aquatica. Lineage (NCBI taxonomy): Eukaryota > Viridiplantae > Streptophyta > Magnoliopsida > Alismatales > Alismataceae > Alisma > Alisma plantago-aquatica. The sequence continues at coordinate 644,972,929 of OY856409.1, read as the reverse complement.
TGGATGCACATCAAAATCCTCCACTCTAGGTCTTGTGCGGTGTGTCTGCTCTAGTATATGATGTTGCTCTGGCACGTCTATTTCTCCCTCTTCCTCAGGTAGATCTACTATCTGTGCTCTGAAACCCTCTCTAGGATGATCTTTCTCATACTTTGATACCAACCCTACAAAGTCCCCTGGTGGTCCCACATCCATGAGAATGGATCTGGCGTGGTATGGGAGCTCCATGGTAATTCTAGGGTACCCAGGGTTCAAAACATAGAAGATTTTGTTATCTTTGAGGGAAATCATTTGGGACCTAGCAAGATAGTTCAAAATAACATATTTTCTCCCATCTACCTTGTTAAGTCCCTCTAGAGTGCAGCCCATTGCCTTTGAAATTGTGATCACAATTCCTCCCATGGTGAATCGATTTTTACTCTTGGAGGGAATTGTCTTCAAATGATCAATCACCATGGCCCCTATGTTGACGAATCACCTAATTGCAGTAGTGGCCATAACAAACAAATCTTTCTGTGAACAACATCCTTGATTGTCATAATGGCCAAACAAGGTGTTTGCTAGGACCTTTTGTAGGTATCTCATTAAGGGATTGTAGATTTTTCTTGTCTTGGATTTCCCTACAGCAAAAGTAGATTGACCAGTGATTACTTTCCACATCTTAGAGTAGTCTTCTCTCCCACTCTTGTCAAACCTCCCCTCATCAAAGTTCTTTGCCATTTCTAAATTGGGGGCAAAGATATCATTAATTTTAGAAGATTTAAGTACATGTGTTGAGCATTTCATCTTGAATTTGATGGCATCCTCTCCTTGGTAATGTACCTTCTCCACAGTTGCAAAGAATTCATGAATAAGCTCCAAATATGTCTCTTCAACCTCTGTTAAAATCGTGTACAGTCCATAATGTTTTGTTTGCCTCTCGAACATGAAGTTGATCCCTAGAGATTGCATTGTAGGCGTACATGCATATCTAGTGGGAATCACCCTCCTCGTCATGCAATCAGGGTGGAGAGGTCTTTCCAAAGCCCCTCTTGTTATTCCTGTATCGTAGGTAGTTCCTTGTGGTTGTTTTCCCAACCATTCCAACATGTCTACTTCCAACCTGGATAAAATGTCCATTGATTCATTCTCCATGTCCTCACTCTCAGTATCCTCTTCTCCTTCTTCTGCATAGGTGTGTGACCCCGAACTCATGTCCAAGTTCAAGGGCACCCTATGGACTAGTGTATCTACAGCCTCTTCCTCAATCACCAACCGGCGCCTAATGGGTTGATGTGTGGTGCTTGGTGGGGAACGTGTGTGGTGCATGCACACCTGTCACCTGCACAATACACAAACAAGAAACAAGAAACCAAGTTAGAATGGCAATATGCAAAAGTGAACAAAGAATAAAGAACAACAATGATGAGGGCAAAAGGAAAGGCTAAGATACACTAACTAGCTAGGCTGAGTGCCTCTGTCCACGGCAACGACGCCAGAAAGCTTTATGTGTTTCCCACCAAGGCTATACACCATCCAACTAGAGGTGGCTAGATGCAACCCTAAGGGAGGACACACATGTGGATCTTTCAAAATTTATATTAACCCTAACAAAGTCGATCACAATACCAAATAGGTCATCCGCAAGCACACGGGGTACTATTGTAGCATAGGTGAAGGGCAAGCGTACGGTTCAATCCTCAGGGATAGAGGGGGCACTAGAGCTAGGCTAGCATTGTCTATGTTCCTATTACATAGATTATGGTTGAAGGGTTTAAAAGGGGTTTGGTTGGTTGTTAAACTAGGTGAACAAGAAAGTAAAGGCAATTATGAAATCTAGATTATCACAACCCAAAGTTATCCTAAGTAGGCAAGTCTAATGAACTATATTAAGCAACTAATAGAGCAAGAGAAAAGGTCAACTACACTTCAATAGCATATCATTTAGCACTAAGAACTAGACTAACCATAAGAGAGAGAGCAAAAACCTAAGTTAACACTAAAGAGCACGACTGAGCAATTAACGAGTTAGAACAAAAGCACTAGATTAGCATGAACAAACTAAGAAGGAAGAATAAGTTGTAAACAATGAGATTGGGTAGGTGGAATGTTTGGGGATGTGGTTTGATATTAGTTGGGGGATCTCAACATAGTAAGAAATTATCAAAAATATATCTAGATTACCAAACCAAACAACAAGGCAAGTGTTATTAGAATGTACCCTATACTACTAGTTGGAGAACTAGGGTTAGGTGTAATTCTAGTAGGACTTATCAAGCCTAGGTCTCTAGGGTAAGTGTTATTAGGACAATTGAGAGCCAAGGGTAGAAATGGGAGTAGAGATGAGGGTTTTTCACCTCATGCCACTAGCCATCTAGTCTTTAGAAAGCCCTAGGCAATTGTACTAATCACACTTACACTAGCCACTTAGATCTCACACTCACTCATAGGGTGAGGCATGTGTATGTAGAAACAAAAGGGGCTAGCTAGGGATCAACTAATTGTACCTAGGAGCCATTCCTAAGATTGGCACATACACTCCAATTCCTCCTAGAAGCCAAGTGTCATCAAACATCTTAAAGCAACCAATCCATGTTATAAGCACAAACCACATGCAATAAAATAGGAAATGAGATAGAAGCAAGAAGAAATCATCATAGATAGAAATTATGTTCATTACAAGCTATTTTCCCCCAACATGGTATCAAAGTCACATTTTAACCCCAAACAGCCACCACTAGGGACTTAGCTAGACATGATCAAGAAAATAGTAAAAAAAAGGGGAAGAAGGGGGTAGGACTCCATGGAGCTTGAAGTAGAAGCCTCCTTCTTCACCTCCTAGCTGCTTGGGGACGTCCTCTCTCCTCCAATGGTGCAGATGGCATGAGAATATGGGGGATTATGGAAGAAAACTTAGAAATATAGTTTTCAAGGTGGAAATGATAGATGGAGAGCATAAATACAAGTAGGATGCAATGAATGCTCAAGGAGGGGGTGGAGAGGAGTAATGGCAGCTAACCTAGTATTGTGGCCGCCACCCATGTTTATATAGGTGGTGGTGGAAGCAATAGGGTAAGTAGGAGTATTGTTGGAAAATTAGCAGAAAGTGGTAGGGTTTAGGTGGTAGAACGGTCGTGCTAGGCAGCACAGTCGTGGTGGGTATTAGTGGGAATGGTCGTGGTGGTAGAAAATGGCCGTTCTAAGAAAATGGAAAAATCACAGGTTGATGCGGTGGAATGGAGGTTGGTAGTATGGCCATGGTGGTGGAGTTTGAGAGGAGGTCGTTCCCTTGAGCACGCCCGTTCTGTTCTTTGGCTAGCACGGTTGTACTGGATAGCATGGCCATTTTGGGGGCTTCATAGCATGGTTGTGATGGGTAGCACGGTCATGGTGGCTGAGTTGCTGAAGCTTGCAAGATTTGGCAATCAACATGTAACTTTGTGTAATTGCCAGAACGGTCGTTCCTTGGCACCACGATCGTGGTGGGGTCTTCAAAGGCAAAAATGGCTTCAAACTTCATTATCAAAGGACTTCTTTGCTTGATGTTGAATCTTGGCCATTAGGGATAGGTTGAGGGAGCTTTGGGGTCTTCTTTGGACCCCTCCATGGGTGGAGGAACCCTAGAACTTCTTCCTTCTCTCTCATCCATCCAAAGCATGGTCCAAGTACCTAAAAATAATGCAAAGAACATCCATAAGTGCATTTGACAGTAAAACACATATTGAGGGAATTAACTTGCAATCTAACTTGTTTAGATGTGATAAAAGTATGAAATGGCACAAGATGGCAGAAAGCTTGATGTGATTCCCACCAAGGCTACACACTAGACAACTAGAGGTGGCTAGATGCAAACCTAAGGGAGGACACACATGTGTATCTTTCAAAATTTATATTAACCCTAACAAAGTCAATCACAATACCAAATAGGTTACCTGCAAGCGCACGGGGTACTATTGTAGCATAGTTGAAGGGCAAGCGTAGGGGTCAATCCTTAGGGACAGAGGGGGCACTAGAGCTAGGCTAGCGTTGGCTACATTCCTATTGCGGAGACTAGGGTTGAAGGGTTTAAAATGGGTTTGGTTGGTTGTTAAACTAGGTGAACAAGAAATTAAAGGCAATTATGAAATCTAGATTATCACAACCCTAAGTTATCCTAAGAAGACAAGTCTAATGAACTATAATAAGCAACTAACAGAGCAAGAGAAAAGGTTAATTACACTACAATAGTAGAGCAAATAGCACTAAGAACTAGATTAACCACAAGAGAGAGAGCAAAAACCTAAGTTAACACTAAAGAGCAAGATTGAGCAATTAATTAGTTGGAACAAGCTAATAAGGCAGAATAAGTTGTAAACAATGAGATTAGGTAGGTGGGCTATTTGGGGGTGTGGTTTGATATTAGTTGGGGATCTCATCATAGTAAATAATTAACACAATTCTATCTAGATTACCAAACCAAATAACAAGGCAAGTGCTAGTAGAATGTACTATATACTACTAGTTGGAGAACTAGGGTTAGGTGTAATTCTAGTAGGACTTGTCAAGTCTAGGTCTCTAGGGCAAGTGGTATTAGGTCAATTGAAAGCCGAGGGTAGAAATGGGAGTAGAGATGAGGGTTTTTCACCTCATGCCACTAGCCATCTAGCCTTTAGAAAGCCCTAGGCAATTGCACTAATCACACTTACACTAGCCACTTAGATCTCACACTCACTTGTAGGAGGAGGGATATGTATGAAGGAACTAAGGAGTCTAGCTAGGCATCCACTAATTGGACCTAGGAGCCAATTCTAAGATTGTCACATACAATCCAATTCATCAATCATCTTAAAGCAAACAATCCATGTAATAAGCACAAACCACATGCAATAAAATAGAAAATGAGATAGAAGCAAGAATCAATCATCATAGATAGAAATTATGTTCATTACAAGCTATTTTCCCCCAACATGGTATAAAAGTCACATTTTAACCCCAAACAGCCACCACTAGGGGCTTAGCTAGACATGATCAAGAAAATAGCAAAAGAAAGGGGAAGAAGGGGGTAGAACTCCATGGAGCTTGAAGTAGAAGCCTCCTTCTTCACCTCCTAGCTGCTTGGGGACTTCCTCTCTCCTCCAATGGTGCATATGGGCATGAGAATATGGGGGATTATGGAAGAAAACCTAGAAATCTAGGTTTTCAAGGTGGAAATGAGGTGGAAATGGTAGATGGAGAGCATAAATGCAAGTAGGATGCAATGAATGCTCAAGGAGGGGGTGGGGAGGAGTAATGGAAGCTAACCTAGTGTTGTGTCTGCCACCTGTGTATATATATGTGGTGGTGGAAGCACTAGGGTAAGTAGGGGTATTGTTGGAAAATTAGTGCAGAAAGTGGTAGGGTTTAGGTGGTAGCACAGTCGTGGTGGGAGCTAGGTAGAACGGCTGTGCTGGGCAGCACGGCTGTGGTGGTGGAGTTTAAGACGAGGTCATTTCCATAGGCATGCCTGTTCTATTCTTCGTCTACCATGGCTGTGTTGGGTAGCATGGCCGTTTTGGGGGCTTCATAGCACGCTCGTGGTGGCTGAGTTGCTGAAGCTTGCTAAATTTGGCAATCAACCCATAACTTTGTGTAATTGCCAGAACGGTCGTTCCTTGGCACCACAGTCGTGTTGGGGTCTTCAAAGGTAAAAATGGCTTCAAACTTTATTATCAAAGGACTTATTTGCTTGATGTCGAATCTTGGTCATTAGGGGTAGGTTGAGGGAGCTTTGGGGCCTTCTTTGGACCCCTCCATGGGTGGAGGAACCCTAGAACTTCTTCCTTCTCTCTCATTCATCCAAAGTATGGTCCAAGTACCTAAAAATAATGCAAAGAACATCTATAAGTGCATTTGACAGTAAAACACATATTGAGGGAATTAACTTGCAATCTAACTTGTTTAGATGTGATAAAAGTACAAAATGGCAAAAGATGGAGCCCTAAAATAAGGCTACATCACCACCCCAAATTCAAAACATACTTGTCCTCAAGTATGCTCCAACTCAATCTCTTTTTTAGTTTTCCTTCAGCAAACAAGAATGATAAATGTATAGCAACAGAAAATTATTGACTACATGGTCTTAGAAGTGACTAAGTGCATGTACTTCACCTCTCTCCTCTCCTCTTTCCCACACCAATCATGAAATGAGCATTGAACATACAAACTTCAAATATATAGCATAGAATACACAAGCCATCCATATGTCCTTCATATCTTTCTAGGTAAACTGTTTCATGTTGGTGTTAATCAAAGATGACTAGGAGTATTTTTTCACTTTCATGCATTTAATCTTATGCCTCAAACCACACTAAATGACCCACGTGGTTGTGGAAAAGGTTAAGGTGAGCTAGATTTGATGTTTTCTAGCTCAATGGGTATAAAAATAGATGAAAGGGTTGCGGAAAGAGTTTTGGAGTGCTATTACATAGAGCACTCATCTTTTCTTTATTTGAATGCTCTTAAATAGGAGCATCCTTTTATTTTCCTTTTTTCTTTCTTTTTCTTTCCTTTGCCCTTGGTGTAGATAGGGAATATGGTGGATAGAGTGAAGCTGGGAGATATAGATATGGCCACCTCAAACTGTTGTGGGTGGCCAAGGCTGATTATGTGCACTAGGGCATCCTTTCATGAGGCAGAGAGGTATGAAGATGGTGAAAGAAGGTTTAGATTAGAGAGGGGTCATTAGTGTAGTTTTTCACATAAGATTTCCTTCATATAAGCTAATCCAACACTTCATCTTATGATATCACACTACATGATAGAATAACATGACATTCATATTTATATCAAGTGATTCCATAGGCTCAAAGCGTTTGTAGCTTGATCAATTCACAAAATAATCGAAACTTTCACAAACTTGAAAGAAGTGGTGCACATGTAAAAAGTCAACAAACAATGCCACATAGAAATAAACTCTAAGAAACAGCATGCTTTTGTCAAATGATTAAAAATTTCATTTCAAACAGTGGAGATTAAGTCAAAACATGCTTTTTGGGCAAGAACATTCAAGTTTGGGCAAAATTGGCCAAAATGGTGCCAATTTGCCTTCAATCACATCTAAACCTAACTTTTAAGGAAATTAAATCATAAAGCAGTAAATCCTAGTTGAAACACACAAAAATTACCAAAATCTACATGGAAATGCAATGCATGACATGGAAGAGCAAAAAGAGCAAAAAAATTAAAAAAATTACATAAAAATGCATGAAATTAAACTACATGTATGCATGAATTCTAGCAGACACACAAAGTCAGGACAGACAAGTATGAATGTTAGTCAAACTATTTGATCATCTTGTAAAAATTTAGCATAAGGCACATAGATAAAATAAAAATGCAGTAAAAGAAAGGCTTACCGTCCTACCACCCCAAACTTTTAAATCATGTTGTCCTTAGCATAAAATAGAAGTTTAGAATAGTAGGGTAAGGGGCATGGGGTTGAGGAAGACAACTGCCAAGAGTCGTTCTGTATGGCACGGTCGTTCTGGACTTCTTCTTGTAGCTCCTCTATTGATTTGCAATCTTCTCTCCCACTTTGATCTCCTCCTTGGCTAAACCCTTTACGAATCACCTTTTCTTCCTTGTGCCTATGCTAACATGATTCACAAATGGAAAAACTATCAAGTATAATGTGTATGTGTGTGTGTTTCTTGAAAAGTAAAAGAAAGTATGATAAAACAAGGTTTGAGAATCTCAAACCACGTGGATTGCCTCCCACTAGTGCTAAATTTATAGCCTTCATCCGGGCTTGTTACTCTCTTCACTAAGTGTTGACACCCACGGTGTCCTCTTTCTCTTCCACATTGATCCTTCTAGAGTTCTGATGACATGGGCTTCATCCCAAGGAGTGTATATTGAATGGAAGGATGGACTTGATTTCCACAGCTCTAAGGGATCATAGTAGCATAGACTCTCACCAAAGTCTTCATTACCCAGCTTGTACCTCTCCTCCTCAGTGAATATAAATAAATTGAACTTTCTCCTTTTATAAGTGACCGTTAGAGTACCCGTATGCACATTGATTTCTGCACCCATAGTGGACAGGAATGGTCTCCCCGATATGAGGTATTCTTTTCCATCAATAGGTCCAGAATCCACAATTAGAAAATCGGTCACATATGCAATGTCTATCCTTTGATCCATTGCTACTACTATGTTTTGCAATACCCCCAAGGGTTTCCTCTTAGTTCCATCACCCAAGACAAGGACATAGTCCGCCGGTTCAATCTTATTGAGGCCAAGTTGTAGATACATGCACCATGGCATGATACTTGTCCATGCACCTAAATAAAGGAGGGCGTGCTCAACAGGTTGTGTACCGGTGTAGCAGGTAATGAAAGGAACTCCCAGATCGCCCCTTTTGTTTGGAAAGCCAAGGGATGAAATTCACTGATTTTGTAGCAACGATTTCTTTGGGCGGTAATAGCATTAGTTTTCTCTTCCCCATGCAAACATCTTTTACTAACGAAAAGAATGCTTTGATGCATGTTGTTCCTTGCTTCAAGGATCCCAGGAGATTCATGATATTGCTTCCCTTTTCTTAGAGGGAGGGACCTTCTAAAGTCTCATGGATTTTCCCCCCAATTGCATCAAATGTTTCCACGGCACTTAGTGGGCCTTAAGGAGGTATGATGGTGATTCTCGTCTCATGAGGAGGTTTTGGCTCCCAGCATGGTATTGCCTCAAGTGTTGCTATGTCAATGGCATGTGGGGAAGCAAACACGAACTTGTCACAAACAAACGGAAGAGCCAAATCTCTTGCACTTTTATTACTTTCAAGAGAGGGTAGGACAGGTGAGGTCGCTTCTACATTCATGTCGGGAGCAGCAGAAACTTGGGTGCACTTCGCATTCTCTATAAGTACTTGAGCAACAAACTCTTTGGAGATTTTGCGATCTTTACTAGACCCTTTTAGCATCAAGCCTTTGTCATCAACTTCAATCACTTTCTTTTCCCTTTTTTCATGCTTTTGAGCAACTTCTTTCCCCCATATGACAGACACCATTTTCACTTGTTTTTGGGAAGGAGGGGATTGTGAAGATGGTTGTGGTTGTTGGGGTGGTGGTGGCCTTTGGTGAGGTGAATTTGGATTTTGGAGGATGAATTACGGTTGTAGTTGTTGAGGTGGTTGCTGTTGTGGATGGGAGTGGTATTGCAGAGGTGGTTTTTGGTATGAATGAGGTGGAGATGGATCATATTGGTAGTTAAGAGGTGCTTGAGGAGGTGGTGGAGTATAGGGATTCGGCGGTTCTTGGTATGATGGCGGAGCATATGAACTTTGAGTGTTTCCTAGGAAAGTAACATCATTGTTTGGGTTGGGCATTGGTTGATATGGGAGTCTTCCTTCTTCCCTCCTAGAAAGTGAGAGAGAGACCTAATCCAGTCTTTTCTCAAGACAGCTGATGGACTACCCATGTGAGGACACATCCTTCTTTACCTCATCCAAGCATCTTAATCTTCTGAGCACTTCCTCTTCAAACTTTGAACTACAACATGGCCTTGGTTGCCCTTGTCCTTGCCCATCTTCATTTTGTTGCTTCCATGAAAAATTGGGATGGTTCCTCCACTCGGGAGTATAAGTGTTGGACATGGGGCCTTGATTGTTCTGGTTGCCAAAAGAGTGCAAGGCATGCACTTCTTCATCTACAGAATCGACCGCCATGGTGGATTTTCTAGAAGAACCACCAGCTTGGTTCTTCATCATATCTGCCATCATCTTCATCGTGTCGGGGTTGGCAATGTTGCGGGCTGGAGCTATGGAAGAAGGTGGAGGGACGTAGTTCTGGTCATAATGCTCCCCTTTTATAGAAACTCGATGGCAGGAATTTTCAGCAAGATGCTCAAACAAATGCCACGACTCCTCGGGTGGCTTTACCATGAACGTGCCTCCACATGATGAGTCGACGTTATTTTGGCTCAACTCTTCAAGCTCGGTGTAGAAGGCTTGAACTAGTTGCCACAATGGAACTTCATGGTGAGGGCAGTCACAGAAGAGCTTTTGGAACATCTCCCACACCTCATGGAAGGGCTCATTCTCTTTCTGGGAAAAGGAGGTGATGCATCTTCTTACGTAGGTTGACTTAGAAAATGGGAAGAACTTTTTGAGGAATTCATTTTTTAATTCATTCCAAGTTACCAACTCTGGCTTCGAAATGTACCACTCTTTAGCTTTTTCTTTTAGGGAGAATGGAAAGAGGGTTCTCCAGATGGAGTCGTCGGTAGCAACGGGGGTACGGAAAGTAGAGCACATCTCAAGGAATGCATCGATGTGATGATAAGGATTCTCATTATCCATCCCATAGTAGGTGGGGAGGATGCCAAGGAGTGTGGGTTGAATGGAGAACTTTTGACCCAGCATTTGGTCAACTAGGGTGGTAATGGGGGAATTGTAGTTCCCCGGGGTGAAATACTCATGGAGCGGGTGGTTGGGCTGCGGTGGAGGTTGTTGAGCATTCAAATGAGGGTTGTTATCTGCTATCTCGGCTTCTCAGTATTGGTTGCAGTGACTTTGGCATCTCCTCCTACCTATCTCGGGGTCGTACAATATCAAGTCGGTATAAGTGGAACGTGTGTGGTGTATGCACAGCTGTCACCTGCACAATACACAAACAAGCAACAAGAAACCAAGTTAGAATGGCAGTATAAAAAAGTGAATAAAAATAAAGAATAGCAATGATGAGGGAAAAAAGAAAGGCTAAGCTACACTAACTAACTAGGATGAGTGCCTCAGTCCCCGGCAACGGTGCCAGAAATCTTGGTGTGCTTCTATCCCCGGCAACGGTGCCAGAAAGTTTGGTGTGCTTCCCACTAAGGCTACACACTACCCAACTAGAGGTGGCTAGATACAACCCTAAGGGATGACACACGTGTGGATCTTTAAAAATTTATATTAACCCTAACAAAGTCGATCACAGTACCGAATAGGTCACCCGTAAGTGCACGGGGTACAATTGTAGCATAGTTGAAGGGCAAGTGTAGGGGTCAATCCTCAAGGATAGAGTGGGCACTAGATCTAGGCTAGCATTGGCTACGTTCCTATTATGGAGACTAGGGTTGAAGGGTTTAACTAGTTGAACAAGAAAGTAAAGGCAATTATGAAATCTAGATTATCACAACCCTAAGTTATCCTAAGCAGCCAAGTCTAATGAACTATATTAAGCAACTAACATAGCAAGAGTAAAGGTTAACTACACTACAATAGGAGAACAATTAGCACTAAGAACTAGATTAACCACACGAGAGAGAGTAAAAACCTAAGTTAACACTAAGAGCAAGACTGAGCAATGAACTAGTTGGAATAAAAGCAACTATACTAGATTAGCATGAACAAGATAAGAAGGCAGAATCAGTTGTAAAAAATGAGATTAGGTAGGTGGGATGTTTGGGGGTGTGGTTTGAAATTAGTTGGGGGATCTCATAATAGCAAGCAATTAACACAATTCTATCTAGATTACCAAACCAAAAAACAAGGCAAGTGCTAGTAGATTGTACCCTATACTACTAGTTGGAGAACTAGGGTTAGGTGTAATTCTAGTAGGACTTGTCAAGTCTAGGTCTCTAGGATAAGTGGTATTAGGTCAACTGAAAGTCGAGGGTAGAAATGGGAGTAGAGATGAGGGATTTTCACCTCATGCCACTAGCTATCTAGCCTTTAGAAAGCCCTAGGCAATTGCACTAATCACACTTACACTAGCCACTTAGATCTCACACTCACTTGTAGGAGGAGGGATATGTATGCGGGAATAAAGGGGGCTAGCTAGGGATCCACTAATTGGACCTAGAAGCCATTCCTAAGATTGACCACATACAATCTAATTCCTCCTAGAAGCTAAGTGTCATCAAGCATCTTAAAGCAAGCAATCCATGTTATAAGCACAAACCACATGCAATAAAATAGGAAATGAGATGGAAGCAAGAAGCAATTATCATAGATAGAAATTATACTCATTACAATCTATTTTCCCCCAATATGGTATCAAAGTCACATTTTAACCCCAAACAGCCTATCACTAGGAGCTTATCTAGACATGATCAAGAAAATAGCAAAAGAAAGGGGAAGAAGGGGTAGAACTCCATGGAGCTTGAAGTAGAAGCCTCCTTCTTAACCACTTAGCTGCTTGGGGACATCCTCTCTCCTCCAATGGTGCAGATGGGCATGTGAATATGTGGGATTATGGAAGAAAACCTACAAATCTAGGTTTCCAAGGTGGAAATAAGGTGAAAATTATAGAAGGAGAGCATAAATGCAAGTAGGATGCAATGAATGCTCAAGGAGGGGGTGGAGAGGAGTAATGGCAGTTGACCTAGTGTTGTGGCCGCCACCCATGTATATATAGGTGGTGGTGGAAGCACTAGGGTAAGTAGGGGTATTGTTGGAAAATCAGTACAGAAAGTGATAGGGTTTAGGTGGTAGCACGGTTGTTCTGGGCAGCACGGCTGTGATGGGAGCTAGGAAGAATGGCCGTGTTGGGCAGCACGACTGTGGTGGTGGAGTTTGAGAGGAGGTTGTTCCCTTGAGCACGCTCATTCTGTTCTTCGACTAGTACGACCGTGTTGGGTAGCACGGCCATTTTGGGGGCTTCATAGCATGGTCGTGCTGGGTAGCACAGTCATGGTGGCTGAGTTGTTGAAGCTTGCAAAATTTGGCAGTCAACCTGTAACTTTGTGTAATTTCCAGAACGGCTGTTCTTTGGCACCATGGTCGTGTTGGGGTCTTCAAAGGCAAAAATGGCTTCAAAATTCATTATCAAATGACTTCTTTGCTTGATGTCGAATCTTGGCCATTAGGGATAGGTTGAAGGAGTTTTGGAGCCTTCTTTGGACCCTTTCATGGGTGAAGGAACCCTAGAATTTCTTCCTTCTCTCTCATCCATCCAAAGCATGGTCCAAGTACCTGAAAATAATGCAAAGAATGTCCATAAGTGTTTTTGACAATAAAACACATATTGAGGGAATTAACTTGCAATCTAACTTGTTTAGATGTAATAAAAGTACAAAATGGCACAAGATGGAGCCCTAAAATAAGGCTACATCAGTGATCCCCACTAGGGGCACGTTTGGTAAGCTATATATGGCCGGACTGGATTGCATTTTGTGATCCAGAAACCTAAATATTACGTTTGATTTGTAGGAGTTGGGAATTGTAAGCCATCCAGTACTTTTCGGTGAAGTACAAATGTTGGAGGATGGAGCCCTTCTCAAAATGGTTGGGCGCCAAAATCCAGCGTGACGGCCACGATTTTATGCTGCCGTTGGAATTGAACCGGCTACGCGTGTCGTCCCATCCGTCACCACAGTACTGGTCAACCAAACATAAAATCAAGTGCTACAGGAACTTTTGAAATTAGAAATTCTTTTTACTGGGACTATCAGAATACTGTATTCCGTAAAATCCATCTTAACCCTTCAAACCAAACGTGCCCTAGGTATGCATGTACGACAACCATGCAGGCCCTTGGGATTAAATTCGTGTTCAAAGGTCGATGGGAACTTTCTGGGTTGTACAAGATCTTGCATGAGGTTGAAGAAACCTATCTTGAGTTGACCCATGAATTCTTTGGTTCGCTGGAAAAAGTGCAACATAGAGGTGAAGATGCAATAAGATTTAGGCTGCTTGATTCCACACATGTGCTTAGAACTTCCCAACTCAATGGGATCTTCGCCCCCAATCTAGAAATGGTAAAGAACTTTGATTAGGGAAGACTAGACAATAATGGGAAAGTGGATTATTCAAATATGTGGAAAGCTATCACAGGATAAGACACGTTCTCTGTAGGAAAATCTAAGACTAGTAAGGTGTACAATATTTTCATGAGATAATTACAAAAGGTCTTAGCAAACACTATTTTTGGCCGTTATGACAATCAAGGTTGTTGTTCACAGAAGGATCTTTTTGTGATGGCTACAAGTAAAGGCTTCGTCAATATAGGAAGCATGGTGATTGACCATCTAAAGACAATGCCCTCCAAAAGCAAAAATCCATTCATCATGGGAGGAATAGTTGCCACAATTAAAAAAGTGGTGGGTTGTGATTTAGCGGGACTTACTAAAGTAGAAGGAACTAATCTTGTTTATTTAAGCTATTTAGTAAGATCCCAAATGATCTCCCTCAAAGACAATAATATCTTCTATATTTTGAACCCCATATACCCTGGCATCACTTTGGAACTCCCATGCCATACCGCCCCCTTGCTCATGGATGTGGGGCCACTGAGAGATTTCTCGGGATTGATAGCACAGTTGGAGGAGGAACACCCTAGAGAAGGAATACAGGATGCCACCGGTGGACTTTCCTAAAGAAGGAGGAGAGACAAATGTTCTAGAGCAGCAGCGCATTCTTGAGCAGCCCCACGCACTAGACCGAGATATGAGGACTTTGATGTGCAGCCACCTCCAACGAATGCATATGATATGTCATCCATTTATTCACAGTTGGAGGACATTCAGAAGATACAATAGGCCATGTGGTTAGATCAACAGCAGATGCATCATCAGATCAACTACATGTACCAATATCAGCATGTGTAGTTGCAGAGAAACCACCAATGGGGGGAGGATATCTAGGGAGCCCTATCTGGATACCAGGAGACATACCCGCCTCCACAGGTAGACTATTGGGGCCACTATTACCAGCACCTACCTCCACAGGACAGACCACCACAGGATCCCACACCACCATAGCAGTTACGTCTACCCTATCACTCCTAAGCTTTAGTTTCATGTTGAGGACAGTATGATTCAAAAGTTTGGGGTGGTAGGGTGGTATGCCCCCTTTCTTAGCTTATTTTGTTGATGATTGTCTCACCTAATCTCTGTTTGTTTGACATTACTCTTTCTAGTGTAGTTTTCTTGATGTTATCATTCATGCATACATGTAGTTTAATTTCATGCATTTTTGCGTAATTTTTCAAAAAATTTGTTCTTTTTACTCTTCTATGTCATGCATTGCATTTCCATGTAGATTTTGGTAATCTTTGTGTGTTTTTAACTAGGATTTGATGATTTATGTTATAATTTCCCTAAATGTATGTTTAGATGTGATTGAATGCAAACTGGCACCTTTTTCGCGAATTTTTCCCAAACTTGAATGTTCTTGCCCAAAGGTGTGTTTCAATTAATCTCTATCTATTGTGATGAAAATGGCTAAATCTTGGATGATGCAACTTGATTTTGATGTTTGTGGCTAGAATGAGTCCTATGTAGATATTTTGCATGTGCTCCAATCCTCTTGAAATAAATTGTTGTTTTGAATAAAAGGGTGATTCTTGCAAGTCTTGGACATTTGGGTTTTCTTTGTTCTTTATGGAAAAGATGCAATATACTATGTTGTTCATTTTATGCATGACTTGTTTGATTGGTGAATATTACGTGGACTAACTTGCTTGAGTGAAATTATACATGGATTTCCACTACTTGTGACCACTCTTTGACATGACATTTCTTACACCATCTTCTTACCTCCACGCCTCATAAAAGGATGTTAAGGTGCACATATCAGCCTTGGCCACCCTCAAAAAGTTTGGGGTGACCATACCTTTACCTCCCCGCTTCACTCTAGTTATCATATGCCCTACCTACACCAAGGGCAAAGAAAGAAAAAAAGCAAAAAGAAAATAAAGGGAGCTCTTGTTTAAGAACATTCAAACAAAGAAAAAATGAGTGCAAAAGCACTCCACTCCCTTTCATAACCATTTCTTCTCTTTTTATGCCTAATAGGACTAGGGTAAATCAATTCTGGCCCTCATTCCCCTACACAATCCAAGTGGATCGTGAGTAGTGAAATGAAATGTATGAGGTAGATTTAGTAATTGAAATAGTAATCCTAACCTTTTGAATGTATTTCATGTATGATACGATTTACCTGGAGCATTATAGAAATTGCATTGCTTGTATATGTGAATGGTGATCCATATTCTTAGTTCTTGTACTCTATTCTAGATTCACACCTAAAAAGAATGAGATTGAATAAAGAGTAGTGGATTGCATGCCTAATTCCTCATTTGAACTCATTTTAGCCAATAAACATCACAATGTTGCACTATCTTTGTTCCTTGATTGATTTGAAAGAGAGATTAAGTTGGAGCATACTTGAGGACAAGTATGTTTTAAGTTTGGGATGGTGATGCAGCCCTAATTTAGGGCTTCATCTTGTGTCTTTTTCTATCTCAATCACATCTAAACAATGTAGAATGCAAGTCAATTCCCTCAATATGCATATTACTCTCAAATTCACTTATGGATGTTCTTTGCATGTTTTAGGTACTTGAACCATGTCTTGGTTGGATGAGAGAGAAGGAAGGAGTTATAGGATTTCCCCACCTATAGAGGGGTCCAAATAAGGCCCCAAAGCTCCATCAAGCTCAAGTAAAGAAGTCCATGGATCATGAAGGTTAATTTCAATGCTATGGAAGACCCCAGCACGGCCGTGGTGCCAAGGAACGGCCATGCTCACAAATGCCAAAGTTACAGGGATGATCTTCATTTGGTCAAGATACAGCAATAGTGCCAAAACGGTCTTACTGAGAAGCCCCCAAAATAGTCATGCCAACTAGCACAACCATGCTACAAAAGATCATAATGGGCATGCTGACTAGAATGACCTCCAATTCACCTTGCCCACCATGGTCGTGCTACCCAGTACGGCCGCTCTACCTAGCCCCCACCATGGTCATGCTACCCAATATGGACGTGCTACCATCCTTCATTTCACCACTTTCCCTTTGACATTTTCCTTTTTCCACAACAGCCATTCTCCCCCACCACGGTCATTCCTGCCATTACCCACCACAGCCGTTCTGCCCAGAACGATCATGCTACCACCCAAAGCCTACCTTTTTCAACACTAATTTTCCAACTATACCCCTACTTACCATAGTGCTTCCATCACCACCTACATATACATAGGTGGTGGCCACAATACTAGGTTAGCTGCCTTAGCACTCTCCTACCTACTCTAGAGCATTCATTGCCATATCCCTTGCATTTAAGACCTCCACCTACCATTTCCACCCCATTTCCACCATAGAAACCTAGTTTTTTTGGTTTTCTACCATAATCCCCTTCATTTCCATGCTCTTACCCACCTTGTAGGAGGTAGATCATTCTACAACAGCTAAGAGGTGAAGGAGAAGAAGCTTCCATGAGCTCCATGGATTCTTACCCCTTTCTCCTCCTTTCTTTTGTCTTTTGTATGAGCATGTCTAGCTAAGCCCCTAGTGATGGGATATTTGAGGTTAAAATGTGACTTTGATACCATGTTGGGGGAGAAATAACTTGTATTGAACATTTTTCCATTCTATGATGATTGCCTCTTGCTTCTATCTTATTTCTCATTATCCTGCATGTGGTTTGTGATTTTAAACATGGATTGCTTGTTTTATTATGCTTGATGACACTTAGCTTCCATGAGAAAATGAAATGTATGTGGCAATCTTAGGAGTGGCTCCTCGGTCCAATTAGTGGATCCCTAGGTAGCCCCCTTTGTTCCTACATACAACTCCCTTCTCCTACAACTAGGTGTGAGATCTAAGTAGCTAGTGTAAGTGTGATTAGTGCAATCGCCTAGAGTTTCCTAAAGGCTAGATGGCAAGTAACATGAGGTGAAATACCCTCATCTCTACTCCCACTCCTACCCTTGTCTCTCAATTGTCCTAATACCACTTACCCTAGAAACCTAGACTTGCCAAGTCCTATTAGAATCACACATAGCCCTAGTTCTCCAACTAGTAGCATAGGATATATTCCAATACCACTTGCCTTGTTGTTTGGTTTGGTAATCTAGTTTGAAGATATAAAGCTTGATTGTTATGTAACCTCCCCAACTGAGATCAAAGTTTCATTACCAAATGCCCCACCTATCCATCTTATTGCTTAAAACCCACCTTTGTCATCTTAGCTTGTTAATGCTAGTTTAGTTAATTGTCTTTGTCCCTTCTTAGCTAATTGCTTAGTTCTTGATAGTTAGGTCTTTCCTAAGTTGTTAGGGCTCTTTTGAGCTTGCTTGTGTTAATTTAATTAGCTAGTGATAACTTAGTCTCTTGATTGTCTTATTACTTAGCTTGCCTCTTAGTTGATAATTTGACTTGTTGGTGCAGTGTAACTCCTTGCTCTAGCTTAGTTGCTTATCTTGCCTAGGTTACTAGTCTTAACTTTCTTAGGGTAATCTGGGGTTTTTGTTAATCTAGTTTCTTTCTTGTTTTTTCTTGCTTGCAATTGTAGTGTAATCAATCAAAACCAGCCTTTGAACCCTCAAACCCTACTCTCTTCTTTAGGAACATAGCTAGCATTAACCTAACTCTAGTGCCCCATCTCTCCCTGAGGATCTATCCTAATCTTGCCACTTGCCTATACTACAGCATGACCCCGTACACTTACGGGTATGTGTGATTAGTTGAGCCAGTGTGTTGGACTAGGTCCATATATAAATTTTGAAAGATCCGTTGTGTGTGTCTGTTCCCTTAGGTTTGCATCTAGTCACCATCTAGTTGGCTAGTTTGTAGCCTTGATAAGATCGCACCACTTATCATCAAGGTGCACCTCCTTTTCAGAGAGTCCATCACTAAGATCTATGTGGTTAAGTATGCTCATCCCAGAGTAGTACTAGGATGGATGACATGTCGGGAAGTTAACCAACCTATTGTGAATGTGAGGACAAAGCATGCAGGCGAGGCTAGTGGTGGTTTGTGGGGCAAGTTGTCATTCTTGAAACCTTGCTAGAGTCTTGGGAAGTGGGCATGGGTGTTAACAAATGATATCAGAGTCAAAACCCCTCCGGTAGATGTGGCCCACATGGGCATGCGGCGTGCCAGTCTTGAGTCGTGTGGTCCATGCATGTTGAAAAGCGTTATCTATGGTGACGTAGCCATCTGTACTCGATCTAGTAGCCATGATCGTGCCGGTCTTGAGTCGTGTGGTCCATACATGTTGAAAAGCCCTATCTATGGTGATGTAGCCACCCTTACTCTATAGCCATGGTTGGAAGATGGGTGTACATGGGTCATTTTGGGTCTACACTAAAATGGAGAAGGTTATGAGGCCTTATAGTTGAGCCTTGATGAGGATGTCAAGAGACTAAGTGGGAGAGATTGTAACGTCCCAAGTCTTGAGGACTCAGATAAAATGATCTTAAAAAGAATTATTGGACTAGCCTTATCACCAAGGTGACCTTCATTCCAGGGAGTCTGTCACTAAGGACTTTCTGGTTAAGCATGCTCAACTTGCAGTAGTACTAGGATGGTTGACATGTCGGGACCAAACTAGTGGTGGATTGTGGGGCCATTCTCATTCTTGAAGCCTTGCTAGAGTCTTGGACGGTAGGCTCAGGTGTTTATGGAACATGTGTGAGTAACATTTTGAGGAAATTTAGGTTACAATGAGATAATTCTATGTAATTCTCAATAAATCTAAATACCATGGCACTTTTGATTGAGACAATGTGATGACCTTGATTTTAGGGTTTTGTGTCCAATGTAGTAATTGAAGCTCGTGACTTTTCTTAATTGGTAAATTCCAAGTTGAGGCGACATTTATGCATAGATGGGTACCTTTGACCCACATATTGGCCACAATTCCATTATAGAATACATGTTGTTGTTAGGGACTTCTATGGACATGTAGATGCTTAGCATGTATTATTAGCCAATGTTGATTAATTATGAAGTGAAGTGCCCAATTAAAGTATACATATATATAAATATTTTAATGATGGACCTCGAGGTTTGATGTGGTCAAATGATGGGAGACAGATTTATTTGATCAAGATTTGATAGTTGGTTGATTTATATTTGAAGTTTATACACTTAAATATGATGTTGTTTGGAGGTGCAAATTGATTGGTCGAATAGTTTATTTTATTTCCCAAACTTGGAGAGAAGTTGATTTGAATATCATGAACCTATGTCCAAAAATTTCATCATGATTGGGGGTCCCTATTAGAAGATACAACAGTTGTAAGTATTAAAAAGTTAATTTAATGACCATGGTTTCTAGTATATATATTAGAGCAAGGCTCGATCTATACAGTGATGTCATGAGGCCCTTTCATTAGCAGGATGTGGTACTTTTCCAGTCGTTGATACAAGGGGGCCGAATAGCATCCAGATCATCCCCAACCTTCGAGAATGGAGGAACAGAAACCAGTCTAGGCGTCCTTTAGATCCGAAGAAGGTGGGGGCAACCAAGGGAAATATAGTTTGCAAGACCATGATCTACACATCAGTCTGAATAGATCAACCCCTCAAACGCAATGTGGTGCGGCCTGCATCTCTAGTTCACCTTCCAATTTCCTCTCCCGTCTCCACTGCCCAATACAGGTGAGGGTCGAACATAGAGGGAGTAAGAAGAAATCCCCAAAGGAGATCACGAGGTGTACAGATCGATCGATGTGGGAAACCGAAGTCGAGGGAGCGCTTGAGTATAGTGTGGAGGAGGTGAAACAGGCCTACGAGATCCATCCCCATTGTTAGCAGCACAAGGATGGCTCTTTCCCCCTTTTTAGACCTCACTGGAGCAGAGGAACACCAACCTGATCTCGATGAAGGCATCCAGAATCTTCCTCGGACCTCCAGCTCAAGTTCAGCAACCCGCATCATCGAACATGAAGCTCAATGGATCCTCATCGGGGCTAGATATCACACTGGTGCCAGGAGGCGGAGGGCTCCGCAGGGCTTTGTGGATGCGAGACTGAGAGAGGGATGTCGTTTCAGAGATCGCAAACCAAGTTCCGACGGCAAGATTTCGGAGCAGCTTCGATCAGGGATCATGGGACTCCTCTGCCCTAGAAACCAGACACCACCAACCCCCTCTCCTCGATTCATGTAGAGAGGAGGTCATCATGTCTTGTGACTCCTCGATGCATCAGTAGAAGCTCGCCCTCTTCACGGCGGCGACGCACTGGCAGAGAACGGGGTTCTCGCGTAATAGCCAGCGCCCGTCAGACCGCGCGAGAGACAGAAGAAAGGCTGAAGATGGACAATGAACCGTCCGGTTTAGGAGTAGACCATGACGTTGATCCACACCCTACCCAATGACCAGCGTGAACCAATCAAAGACAGCCATATCATCCAGTGGGACCCGCCACACAAGGTAATTACCTAGTTAATATCCAGTTAACATATTGATCTTAGAAATACAATTAAAAATAGCTCCCTTGGCCAATAAATCCCCCAAAAATGGCCTTGGACTCATAAAAATGCCCTCTTTTTTGTGAAACCTCAAGATCAGGCTTCAAAGACATATTTGTTGGTGATATTAGTTTAATATATAATACTCCTTTATGAGCTTCATATAATTAGAATAATTAGCATATGATGCAGATTAAATCTGAGAAAATTAGTTATGTACGCTAAGATCATGTGGCAACCAAATATGCACTCTGATCAAGTTACAATTTTAGAATATTAGTTCTTTTTGCATTAATGCATAATTAGATACTTTAAACCTCATATTAATTCTAGAAAATAGACCAGTCATCAGAAAATTATAAAATTGGATTAGACCTCTAAAATGACACCCTAGTCAGTAGAAAAATATAAAACACAAGTTTAGATCAGTTTGAACCAAGGTTTGGCCTAAACCCTAATTTGGACCTAAAATACCAAGAATATGGCGTGCATTTATTAATGATGATTAATTTCTTTAAATCAGGTGCTGACCAGACTTCTAGATGATCAAGGATAAGTTAGAAATCTCTGAACTCAGGTACGTGGGTTTTATTTAATTATATGACTATGGTTTTCTTGCTTGCAATCATGATATGTATGTATGCTCTCTTCTATTTGCAAATATTGGATGTAGTATTGCTATGTAGTACTCGTTGTTTTGTCACTTGAAAACATAAATTATGAGTAGATGTTTTGTAGTTATTTAAGGTGTTCATTATCCCCCTTATGAGGGAATGGATTAATGTTGGCTAGTACACCTCCCTAGAGCACACGGTATACGGGGAGTTTCCCTAGAGTACTTGGTACACGGGGATGGGCCCAATATTTATGTTTTGGTACTAGTCCACCTTGATAATGCAATTCATCTAGGAAAATGACTTAAATTGGCATATTTCGCTTAATAAAGAAGTGTTTTCTATGATTTTATTTCCTTCTGCAAATCTTTTTCAAAATTATGAAAGCCATAAATATAGGTATCTTTCTGCCCATGTACACAACACCTTGTGTGTTGATTTGTTGTTTCACGTATGTTTTAGGTTCAGAGATAGCATGGGAGAAAAAGTACAAGATGCGAGCAAGTTGTACAGGTTGTACCTATTGTGTAGATCCTAGTTTAGCATACATGTTCTTATATTGTAGAATTTTCATTCAATATGTAATTGTAAATCTTTGTGTAATGATTCATGTTGTATAAATATACACGTTGAATGTTGGGAAATGTTATGGTTGTATGTTCATGTATGCGTATTATGCTTCCGCATCGCTTTCTGATATGATTGGATGATGTTCTCAGATTTTGACCTCTCATTCCCAATAGGGTTTGGAGAAATCAAAATCCGAGGACGTCACAGTTGGTATCAGAGCATGAACAATAGCTACACCTAACAATTGCTCACCATGAAACATTAAACCTAAATCTCACCTTTTACTTTAAAACCTTAGAAACTTAGTAAGTTGTTCTATAGGAATAAGGTTTGACTTAGCCTCTAGGTTAGAACCTAGATGTTCGAGAACTAGGTTTAGACAAGTGTCTGAAACCCTTTCCATATAGAGCTCATATGTATTGGGTAGCTACACTAGTCTACATCTCGTTCTCCCCATTTCACTAGGTGACATGACACTAGACTATCTACTGTGTGTGGGACACTCGATTTTGCTGATTTGGTTTTGTTTTCCAATCGGCTCGAGCCTCGACAGTTTTCTCTGACGTCTTCTTTCTCGGAGAAAAACTATATAATATTTTATTAAATATATGTAAATATAAAATGTGTCCCTCACACTAGAGAGTAGTTAGTGTCCATGCAATCTAAGTGAAAGGGAGTGACATCGGTCTAGAAGAGAGAATAGATCTAGATTAAATGTCTAGAGCCTCATAAGGTTATGTGATAGATAGATAGACAAAAGAAGGATGAAGTAAATAAGTATATAGAATCCTACCTAAGTTGATCTATGATGGTATAAGTTTCCTTATTAAGACTTGAGTTATATATGAGCCGAATCCACTATTGGGGTTCTATGCTAAGTCGTGATGATGAAATTACATTCCCTTTTCCTACTTAAGATAAGTTAAGTTAAGATAGAGATGAGTGTGCATGAGCCTCAAGCTCTTATACTAGGAGGATGTCTAGTGGTAGGATGAGATATGTGGTGAACTCTAGAGAGAGTAAGACCCACAGGGAGAAGGTCATAGGACCTAGCCTCCAATATATGATATATGTGTTAAAAAAAAATGTCCTACACTAGATTACTCTTGAGTGTTGAGTTGAGTCCTTATGCATGATTCAAATCTATATGTGAGAATTGGGTAGATGACCCATATGATAAAGTCAATCCTTTGGCTGAGTTAGGTCCTAGCTTGAGTGACATATTTTGTGAATCTCATCATTAGTTGTAAGTGAGGTAATATATGAACTCTAGTTATGAGAGTATGATGATTTGTGTAAAAGATACTCAAAATACATGTTCTCCCTTCTTCTTCTCTTTCTTAATATATGATGATAGAAACCTCACTTGATCTATATAGATGATTTAGATATGAGGAGTCACTCGTATAAGCTTGACCTATTCTATATTTTCCCCCCTATCATACATGTAGTACCCAGGATTGAAATCGTGATAAGTTTGACTTTAAAATATTCTCTTCCCCTTCATATGAAACATAAAAGATATGATGTTGAGATCATGGGATAAACTTAGTATATTCTCTTTTTCCCTTCACATAATACATGCAAGACACAAAAAGTTGAACTCATGAACTTGATATAAAGATACTTTTGGAGCATAGGATATGTGATCAAAAATATAGTTCATAACTTTGATCTTTCTCAATGTATGCTTCTAAGTTGAGTATGAATATCACACCATAGGGTGAAACCCTAATGGTCAAGCATGTTATGTAAGCCCTTCTTAAGTAGAAAAATCCTAATATCAAGGATGAAGATAAATCTTCTCTAATGTTGAAATCATTGTAAGATGTTGATCATAAGACATATTAATGATGTTGGATTTGAATGATCTGAACATCATGGCTAATAAACGAATCTCCTCCTGAACTTTAAAAGTATGAACAAAACCCGTATCCTTAGGGGTGATGTAATCCTAAGATATCATAATGTCATGTTATGGCTAAGACATTAAGTGATGCTTCCACATGTATAAGGTGGGGTGGACACACCCAAGAATCTCTAGACCCTAAGCTAAGAAATTAGAATGTATGCAACTATGGTGGTCTTAGAACCTAAGCAATGATGATGTATATGAAGCTGAACTCCTAAATAACCTCTTAAGGATGAGATTAGTTGAATTTCGAGGACGAAATTCCATATAAGGTGGGGTGAATGTGATGACCTTGATTTTAGGGTTTTGTGTCCAATGTAGTAATTGAAGCTCATGACTTTTCTTAATTGGTAAATTCCAAGTTGAGGCGACATTTATGCATAGATTGGTACCTTTGACCCACATATTGGCCACAATTCCATTATAGAATACATGTTGTTGTTAGGGACTTCTATGGACATGTAGATGCTTAGCATGTATTATTAGCCAATGTTGATTAATTATGAAGTGAAGTGCCCAATTAAAGTATACATATATATAAATATTTTAATGATGGACCTCGAGGTTTGATGTGGTCAAATGATGGGAGACAGACTTATTTGATCAAGAGTTGATAGTTGGTTGATTTATATTTGAAGTTTATACACTTAAATATGATGTTGTTTGGAGGTGAAAATTGATTGGTCGAATAGTTTATTTTATTTCCCAAACTTGGAGAGAAGTTGATTTGAATATCATGAACCTATGTCCAAAAATTTCATCATGATTGGGGGTCCCTATTAGAAGATACAACAGTTGTAAGTATTAAAAAGTTAATTTAATGACCATGGTTTCTAGTATATATATTAGAGCAAGGCTCGATCTATACAGTGATGTCATGAGGCCCTTTCATTAGTAGGATGTGGTACTTTTCCAGTCGTTGATACAAGGGGGCCGAATAGCATCCAGATCATCCCCAACCTCCGAGAATGGAGGAACAGAAACCAGTCTAGGCGTCCTTTAGATCTGAAGAAGGTGGGGGCAACCAAGGGAAATATAGTTTGCAAGACCATGATCTACACATCAGTCCGAATAGATCAACCCCTCAAACGCAATGTGGGATGGCCTGCATCTCTAGTTCACCTTCCAATTTCCTCTCCCGTCTCCACTGCCCAATACAGGTGAGGGTCGAACATAGAGGGAGTAAGACGAAATCCCCAAAGGAGATCACGAGGTGTAGAGATCGATCGATGTGGGAAACCGAAGTTGAGGGAGCGCTTGAGTATTGTGTGGAGGAGGTGAAACAGGCCTACGAGATCCATCCCCACTGTTAGCAGCACAAGGATGGCTCTTTCCCCCTTTTCAGCCCTCACCGGAGCAGAGCAACACCAACCTGATCTCGGCGAAGGCATCCAGAATCTTCCTCCGACCTCCAGCTCAAGTTCAGCAACCCGCATCATCGAACATGAAGCTCGATGGATCCTCGTCGGGGCTAGATATCACACTGGTGCCAGGAGGCGGAGGGCTCCGCAGGGCTTTGTGGATGCGAGACTGAGAGAGGGATGTCGTTTCAGAGATCGCAAACCAAGTTCCGACGGCAGGATTTCGGAGCAGCTTCGATCAGGGATCATGGGACTCCTCTGTCCTAGAAACCAGACACCACCAACCCCCTCTCCTTGATTCATGTAGAGAGGAGGTCATCATGTCTTGTGACTCCTCGATGCATCAGTAGAAGCTCTCCCTCTTCACGGCGGCGACGCACTGGCAGAGAACGGGGTTCTCGCGCAATAGCCAGCGCTCGTCAGACCGCGCGAGAGAGAGAAGAAAGGATGAAGATGGACAATGAACCGGCCGGTCTAGGAGTAGACCATGACGTTGAGCCACACCCTACCCAATGACCAGTGTGAACCAATCAAAGACAGCCATATCAGGCAGTGGGACCCGCCACACAAGGTAATTACCTAGTTAATATCCAATTAACATATTGATCTTAGAAATACAATTAAAAATAGCTCCCTTGGCCAATAAATCCCCCCAAAATGGCCCTGGACTCATAAAAATGCCCTCTTTTTTTTGAAACCTCAAGATCAGGCTTCAAAGACATATTTGTTGGTGATATTAGTTTAATATATAATACTCCTTTATGAGCTTCATATAATTAGAATAATTAGCATATGATGCAGATTAAATCTGAGAAAATTAGTTATGTACGCTAAGATCATTTGGCAACCAAATATGCACTCTGATCAAGTTACAATTTCAGAATATTAGCTCTTTTTGCATTAATGCATAATTAGATACTTTAAACCTCATATTAATTCTAGAAAATAGACCAGTCATCAGAAAATTACAAAAATTGGATCAGACCTCTAAAATGACACCCTAGTCAGTAGAAAAATATAAAACACAAGTTTAGATCAGTTTGAACCAAGGTTTAGCCTAAACCCTAATTTGGACCTAAAATACCAAGAATATGGCGTACATTTATTAATGATGATTAATTTCTTTAAATCAGGTGATGGCCAGACTTCTAGATGATCAAGGATAAGTTAGAAATCTCTGAACTCAGGTACGTGGGTTTTATTTAATTATATGACTATGGTTTTCTTGCTTGCAATCATGATATGTATGTATGCTCTCTTCTATTTGCAAATATTGGATGTAGTATTGCTATGTAGTACTCGTTGTTTTGTCACTTGAAAACATAAATTATGAGTAGATGTTTTGTAGTTATTTAAGGTGTTCATTATCCCCCTTACGAGGGAATGGATTAATGTTGGCTAGTACACCTCCCTAGAGCACACGGTGTACGGGGAGTTTCCCTAGAGTACTTGGTACACGGGGATGGGCCCAATATTTATGTTTGGGTACTAGTCCACCTTGATAATGCAATTCATCTAGGAAAATGACTTAAATTGGCGTATTTCGCTTAATAAAGAAGTGTTTTCTATGATTTTATTTCCTTCTGCAAATCTTTTTCAAAATTATGAAAGCCATAAATATAGGTATCTTTCTGCCCATGTACACAACACCTTGTGTGTTGATTTTTTGTTTCACGTATGTTTTAGTTTCAGAGATAGCATGGGAGAAAAAGTACAGGATGCGAGCAAGTTGTACAGGTTGTACCTATTGTGTAGATCCTAGTTTAGCATACATGTTCTTATATTGTAGAATTTTCATTCAATATGTAATTGTAAATCTTTGTGTAATAATTCATGTTGTATAAATATACACGTTGAATGTTGGGAAATATTATGGTTGTATGTTCATGTATGCGTATTATGCTTCCGCATCGCTTTCTGATATGATTGGATGATGTTCTCAGATTCTGACCTCTCATTCCCCATAGGGTTTGGAGAAATCAAAATCCGGGGACGTCACAGACAAGGTCAAATATATGAAAATATCCAATAATCACAATGATTGACAATTATGTGATGAATTCACTGAATAAAGATCCCAATCTCTTTCTTGATTAAGGTCAAATTCACACATTTAAGTATCAACTCCGCAATGGGAAAGCAATTAGATACCAAATTAATGAATGTTTTGTGCAACATAACTCATTTGTATGTCAATGTTAAAAGGCCACAAGGCCCTAACCACTGGACCTAAAATCCATTCCACTCAACCGAACATAGATAAGAAAAAAAATCAACCTTATTTTCCTCACCAAAAACCTTATGCTAATCAAACACACCACAAGAATGTTCCTACATATGTTCTTTCTTTTTTAGATATAAGTCCACATGCCACATCAACCTAGCCATACTTTTGTGATATTGAGGTCATGTGGATGATCCCTAAAGACACAGCTCCTTTGGAGCCCTCATACTCCGTCATGATTTCTTTGATGTTATCTTAATCGTATCTCCAAATATCTCTAACAACTATATGGGCATCATGTGAGAGAACACCCACATTAAGGTTGTTTCACGATAACAAATTAGACTCAGTTTGGTAGCAAATATTTGATTAGCCCCATGCAAGATCATCATTCTAGAGGAGCGTCCTCATATATATTATGGTTCAATTCCATTCACTACAAGAGATAAAGAGTTCCCAAATCATATAAATCATGGACAACCCATATCTCTTTCAAAACAACCTTAATCATCATATATTAAGGTTCAAATCAGTAACTTTTCAAAGCTTTAAATGATCCTAAACGCCATTTTCTAGCTAAGAAACCTTAGTTTAACCCGTAAGGTTAGGGTCTTAAGGGATCAGAGAAGGTAAGTGGCATCTCCATCCCAACTTCTCCTTTTTTTGTGTGAATGACGAAGAAGGATGGACTCCTTTCATCTTCACGACATCCAAATAAGGTAATAAGCAATCATGCCACACTATATATTTCTACCTCCCTTCCTTTTTCCAACCCCTAAGTAGTATGGTGATATCAACACCAATGGTTGATGATTCCAAATAAAATGTTCTCGTTCTGACCCTTTTCTTCATTTTCACGGATTCTATAGCTCAATCCATAATTTTTGCCTTGTTTTCGTTGACAAAAATTGTTGTGTTCCTTACCCGGTTTGAAATACCAGTTTTAGGCACGTACGAGTGCCCGTACACACACCCCTTCTTCCTTATTTTTGTGATTTTATCCTTATCTAGCTGGTCTTTATGAGTTTACAACAAGTTTAAGTGTTTTCCCAGAAAGACATGGAGGTGAATCCCTTTTCGAACCGCAACTTCCACACCACATGCACTAGCAGTGAAATAGCCTCCCAAGCGTTTTGAAATAGACCCACACACAATAACGACTCAAATAGGGAATAAATTCATAGTTTCTTAATATCTTGTAAGGTCAACAATCTTCATATTTAGGTCTAACAAACATCGTATGCCTCTCGTGCGCATTCATGTTGTCTCAGGCGTCTTTGTTCATGCATCATCTGCATGGAATTTTCTCAACTAGTCATCAAAGGTCTACAGGAGAGCGCCCCCCCCCCCAGGACACACCCTCTTTTCATGAATGGTGCAGCACCTCAAATCATAATAGGAGATCATAAATCATTTGGTTGACACACCTTCCCGGAAGCCATGGTGATCGTTAGGATGATATACAATGACCATGATCTCATTTACATTCGTAAGAGCATCATGGGGAAGTACATTGTGATTTTTTTCTTTATGAAATAGATATGGGAGGGGATACAAAAGTGTTGTTCATATATTTTGACTAAAGACAACTTGCCATCAAAATGCGCCTGCCCAGAACCCATAGTGATAACCTTCACTTCATCTAAGACTCAAATGGGTATCCTTACACACACCCACATTTTCTCGATCTCCTGACTTTATTCTGAATGGTGGTTATACGTCTAAGTTTATTGTTTGCTGCTACAGACTGTGCATGCATGCTTTAGGTATGTGCTCCTTCTAGTTTTATTTTTAATATTTTTGTGAATGGTGGTTATTCATCAAAATTTCTTGGTGGTTATTGCTACCAGTTTCGGAGACATTTGGCAGCACAATATGTTTATTTAATATGATCCTCTCTTAATGAAAAAAGAAAATCCTCTCTTAATGGTCACTATTCATATTATGCTCCAAGTTTTTTATTCTAATAGTATGGTCAAACTGCGAGAGCACACCCTCCTTTTTTTTAACATCTTATCTTTCCATGTATAATCATGGAACATGAAAACCATAAGGTAATTAAATGATACTTAAAAAATAATTTGCTTGATTACTTTGCAATTACATTTACAATTACATTCTCATCTAGTCAAGTAGCGTCTCTCTTACTCTTCTATAACGTACGAAACGAGGTTGGGGATAAAAAATATCAACTGGCACGTCACACCTCCCTTATCCTAAGGTGTCATTACTTAGGATTAGCACTCGCACTAGGTTTAGGGATCTAGGGAAATATCAATTGAGAAATTACTATATAAGAACAAAGTGAGGATGGCAAGTATATAGTACAAAAGTAGCATGAGATATGTGCAACTGAAACCTCTTCGATGCAGCTATCCAAGACAGTGCTATTGAGTCTTGCGTAGTATTTAAAAGGAGCATGCCTAAATTAACTTGAAAATGGCTAATAGAAAAAGATTTTGATGACCCATAAGCTAGCTAATTGGAAAAGGATTCATGTCACAAAAATCAACATGGTTGAGACCATAGTTGTCTAGGCGGCTAGGTTGTCCCACCCAAGGGAAGCCTAGGGGGCCTATGCACCTAGGCGGGGGCCTAGGCATTTCTAGGAGCTTTTCATATTTGTTTATATTTTACATATACATAAATGATTTGCCTATACATTTAGCTACATTCAAATTTGCACATCACTACGCACATTTGTTTTGATTATCCCCAAGCTTAATCAAGCATAAGTTCACCTACATTACACCTATCATGACCTAAGTTAGACCTATTTGGCCTTAATCTGACCTAAAATGATCTAAGTTGGACCTAATTTTACTTTGTCTGCCCAATTTGGCCTAAGCCATGTCAATTTTGCATAACATGACCTAATCAAACGTAATTCCCCCTAATTAGTGTTAATTGACCTAAATGAGCCCTAATTTGGCAAAATCAAATGAGCCCTAATTAGTGCTACTTGACCTAAGGCCTTAGGCATCCACTTTAGTTATCTGAAAGCCTGGGCACGCAGTTACAGACAGCTCACCTAAAGCCTAGAAGGCCTAGGCGGGGGCCTAGATAACTATGGTTGAGACCAGACTAGGATCCATAACACATGTGGTTGAAAAAGACGGTCCCATATAATCAACCCCAACGCGGTTGAAATTGATACAGCAACAATGACGATGATTCACTAGCTTACTTTCTCAACCACAGTTGCAATAGAATGCCTAGCTATAAGAAATCCATTAATGTAGCAATATGAGGTACGAAGCTGATCACCATTTATCAAGAAAAGAAACTCCTGATAGGTGCATCGACCAGAGAAGAATTGTTAATAAAGCCAACACTATAAGTGAAAGTTCAGTTCAATGGTCCCTGATAGTTCGTTCCAGCAAAGCATTGGCTTTGCTCACCCAATCCAGTAAAGGCATTTGCGATAGACCCAATCAGTACCTAACATTGATCCTTTCTTTTTTGCATCTTTGTTGTTGAGCTAGCATTCCCGTGTATAATGTATTATCATATCGAAAGAAATCCTCCAGGTATCAGTAGCTTACTTTTTCGGACACAATTCTAATAGTAAACTACCTCGGGGTACCTGAAGAAATCCGTTAAATTTGGCAATAATGGGGGACTAGGCATATCACCACCTGCCAGACCAAATGAAGCAGTTACCAAACATTTTGTTTGTTTACTAGCAATTACCAAACATAATGAGACTCACAGTAATTTGCACCTCAAAAAATCCTAGTTATGAGAGTTAATTTACATGTGGTGTCTCCTGTAATAATACAAAATGCCAATGAGTACGTACTGGCATAAACCTGAAGCATTCGACGGACGTTTCAGTTGATTTTGAGAAGTGCTCCAGCCAAGTCTAGTGGAGAAGTCTTATTTTGGGCCTTGGGTGTTGATCCAAACATTTCTCAGATCTACAAGAACTTTGTAAGTAGATGCTTTCTCTGATACTTTAGTTCATATTTCAACTGCATAATCATAATTAAGGACAGCCGTGTTATTTTACGGGATTCAGTTTCTGGTCCACGTTTCTGGACAATTTCACAGCTACAGTTGCCGCATACTGCAGATCGACTCAACAAATAGGCAGTGGAATACCGCCTTTGTCAAATAGCTGGGAAGCAAGCATGATCTCACGCAAAAACAGGGAGTCATCTTCTGCTTGTGTGATGATTTTGTTCTAGGCTACAGGGGGCTCCGTAACTTAAAGATGCATCTTCATCTTTAACTCTCCTATAGAAAAGGACATAAGCTGCGGGTGATTTCACCTCCTCTTCATTTATGGCCATAATATGGTTATCATCAAAATTGTACCACCGGTTTTCATCCAAAAGCTGCATCAACAAATTTGTGGACAACATTCAGAAAACTGATCAAGTGCGTAAGTAAAAAAATCGAAGTGGACTGGTTTTCTTAGAAGACTAGACGAAAACCAAAAACATAAGAACTTCTGACCATTGACGTCTTAGCTGTTTCAATAGCATAAATCTTCAAAACAAATCAACAAGTTATCAATGTTTAAGATGGAATTAGACCACTTATGGTTTTAACAGTTATCAGAATCATTGATCACCCTTACCCTCTGTGAACCACTGAAATATATATGCTGATATGAACTCATCGGTCATGAAACGATCAGTATCTACTGTGTATTGAAGGTAAAAGCATCTTAACGAGATATATTTACCTTGATATGTGCAGTGTAGTGCCCACTTGCCATATTGCCGTAATGATTGCTCAAAGCATAAAGCTCATAAAGTTGACGTTGAGAACTGTTTTTGTTTGCAACATAGCTAGTCAAGTCAAAGTCGTGTATTGGGAAATTTACAAATGTTTCCAGCTTATGCTTATTTGATCTACTGTAGGAAAATCTCTTCAGATGAATGACTAGTACTTCAGGCAGTCTCCACAAATCCAACTTTTTACTAGCTTGACGTCGTTCCTTGCATTGAGGACAGAACCTACATTGAAATTTGCACACAAAGATAACATGGAAAGTGGACGTAGATATAGCTAAAGTCATAATTATAGTTCATCAATTTTACAACTATCACCAATATTATATATAAGCATATGTTTAAGTGCTACTTTTAATTACAGACATTTTACAACAGAAGCAATAAGCATAATATAAATTCCTATTATTCATACATAGCTTCTTCTAAAGAAAGATGCGTAATCTCAAATTTCTCGACTACATTTGAGTAATTTATTAAATTGCAATTGTAGAAACTCCAAAGAATAGAAAGACCAAACGGAGAAATAACTATCGATGGAAATCTATAATCTTGTTTCTGGCAAAGTAGCAGCTGCCAGTAGTTGAAAAATCCAACCAAAAAAGAACTACGGTTATACTAATAGCCTACCTAACTGAAGACCTCAGTACAGTATAAATTCTCAATAGAAAGAATCGATAAGATATACTAGCAGCCTGATCTCTTCCTCATTTGGTCTAAACTTTTATAGAGGCAAGAGAAATGCCCAAAAAAGAGGGATGAAAGTTTCCTGCAGTGGTCATCCTAGGACAGTTCACAACTATTGAACGAATTTAGTAAACACGGTAATTAAATCCCAGGTAGTTACCAAAAATTGAATTTTGAAAACAACTCTCATGTCAGATCTTCACGGAATCTGAATATATATCTCCATTTACAATTAAACAAAGATTCTCTACAAAAAAATAAAGTGTCATATCTAGAAAATAATAGCCATAAATAGTTAACTAACCACATATCCTCAGGCACTAGAGGCTCCTCTCGCAAGAATGCTTCAAGGCATGCATAAAGTGAAAGAGGCTCGTTGCGGGCTTTTTTTAGAGGTGCACCATATTTGAATACTTCAGGTAGATTTTCAAGACAACGAGTATTGTACCATTCAAAATCCTCAGCAGACCAATTGAAGTACACGGAAAGTGGATCCAAAGAAGAAGAAACTTCAACGCTCTCCTCTTCACACGCTGAAAGATCAACTGACTGACCAGTTCCATCAATAAAGTGAAGAGGCAAACTGTACGTGACAGATTGCTCAGAATCTTGTTCCTTTGATACACTGATCTCGCTAGAAGAAACTTCAGCAACTTCCAGATAACTCTTGTGGTCACTTAGAGCCTGTGCCTTTTCTGATCTCAACATAGGACTTAACATTTTGCGAGCAATAGACTGTATTGAGCCTTTTTTTGATATATCATCAATAGACACTTGGGTTACAAGAGGTATCCCAAATGGCTTGTAGATCATTGCCTTTGAGTGCAACTCCCTGGTATACTAGGACAACTTAGAATGTGAGAAATAAATCACAATAACAGACTCATGAACTAAACTATAAACTGACATTGCCGGGCAAAAGAGACATATCTCAAATATAACGTATAGAATTCTAAGACTATATTATTAAGTTGACAGAAAGCCCATAAATGTCTCAGATATAGCAGACTCTAGAATCATAAACAAACGTAAACAGTAGTTAACTTCAGCCAATAACCATGGATTTATACTCATCAAATACTGGTTGGTTCTGATTTCTAAATATTACAACCAATAACCATGGATTTATAAACTCATCAATTACTGGTTGGTTCTAATTTCTAAATAACACGAGATCCCAATTTTCAATTGAATATATGATAATTATATCCATGACAG
Source organism: Alisma plantago-aquatica (assembly GCA_963693085.1). Classification (NCBI taxonomy): domain Eukaryota; kingdom Viridiplantae; phylum Streptophyta; class Magnoliopsida; order Alismatales; family Alismataceae; genus Alisma; species Alisma plantago-aquatica. The sequence continues at coordinate 644,938,485 of OY856409.1, read as the reverse complement.
ATCAGCTTTAAGGGATGGTGTCATGTTCGATACTAAGACGAGAAAAAACAGAAGCGCATATGATGGAACCAAGGCTTTTGAGCCAGCTAGTAGTGGATACTAGTGTTGAACACCGGTTGCCCAGTGTTAAACAATGTTCTGAAAAGCGATAATCAGTATATGGGCGTACAAGGGTACCGAATAGGGCATATGTAATATGTGGTAAAATATGCGATTTTGGATTTTTTTTTATTCCGTTATTTTTATATTTATACAAATTTACATATTCATCGTATAAATATACACACAAAACAACCCACACAATTAACAATCAAAATTGAGGCATTGCAACAAATTATGGAGATCACATTGTATGAACCTCAAACAACAGTAAACTAAGATATCGGGAGTCAACATATGAACCATACACTAAAACCCTAGTCAATCAACATCAAAATCACACTAATTTGAAAAGAGATCATTCATATAGAAAGACAATTAATTAAAAACAATCAAAAGATATATGGAAGAGAAATTTTAAACACTAAGATGTTTAGTAGGGAAGAAGATAATTGGAAACATAGGTTGGAAATTGAGATGGAAGAGAAATTTTAAACAAAAGGAATTAGAAGAAATAGATAAGTATTAAAAGGAGGATGAAAAAGGAGTTCATTAACGTCCTGTTTGGTTAAGAATTTAGAAGAAAATGGGAGTAAAAAAGAGATAAAGAGAACAAAGTCTGATCATCCAAAGGGAAGTGGGAGGTGGAGGATTCCAGAGAAGATGATTAGGCGCTGGAGAAGGAGAAGAACAGTAAAAAAATGGAAATGGTGAGAGTTGTAATGTTAGGTGAAGTGTTCTTATGTTCGGAGGAGGAGAAACATGGAGGAGGGTAAGGAATGAAAACACAAGAAGAATAGGAGACTGGCAACATGATTGAGTGATTATATAAAAAACAAAGTGTTAGCATAATTGATTAGTTGGGCTTAGGCCCATTGTAATTTCCTTTCTCTATTAGCCCATGTATTCCATGGCTCCTATACATTGGAGACCCGGTACTACTAAAAGATAATCCTTCTACATGTATCAGTAGCAGGGATCTAACCCTACCCCTTTCCCCACACCCCTCCCCTTCCCACCCGACTCTCCCTCTCCCTAACCCAACGACTGGCGCACACCACCACCATAGCAGCCCGCCACCACCACCACACCTCCACCCGCTGCCCACACCTCCTCCCACCCCCCTTCCTACCTCCTCGCTCGCCACCACAGCATGCCCGCCGATGTGGAACACATCTTCAAGAAGAAGATAAACGACAATTCTCAAAATTCAATTCATATTCAACTGCCTGGACAAAGAACCCAAGGTTGGATTTTACAAGACTACATGACTTGACCCACAAGTAATTAAAATAAACTCCTATTCAGTAAAATTTGGAAGTATTTAAAAACTAAAATAAAAGAAAACATAATATATTTACGACTAGGTACAAAAACTAGATAATTTGCACTTAGGTCCCTAAATATTAAAACAAGGCAAAAAAAGTAGAGTAAAGCCTAATATGTCCAACTCCCCTGGGGTTCAAAAGACGAGCCACCGGTGAGTCAGGTACATATCCTACCCAGGCTCTCCCAATAGTGGTCGGTGGTAACTGGTAAGATAAATGGATTGGACGACGACACGTGATCAGAGTTGGGGTATTGTCAACCTCAAGCCTGTCATAATGTTCACGCGATCATAGAGACTTTATCTTTGGAGCATCGGCAATACCAAGGTGGCAGTGTAGCCATCATCAACTGGAAGAGCATACATGTCGATTAAGGGCTTTGATACTTGGCGTGGTGCAAGGTTGACATCATCCTCTAAAGGAGGCATCGAGGAATGCATGGGCACGAGATCAATACGGATTGGATCATCCCTTACTGGAGGTAGTGCAGGCTCTGTCTCGAACTCATCTTTGTCAGTTATTGGATCACGAATAGGGAGTGCATCTTCATTATCTTTCTCATCAACCTCGTCTACATTGATGTGCCTCTGGTCATTCGAAGGAGGTGCATCCTTAGGCTCAATTTTTGTCTTGTGATTGCACAAGAATCATAGTCTTCATCATGTTGTCCTTTTGTTGTTGAATAGCCTCCAAGGTGGTAGTAGTTTTGGCCATGAAGTCATCCAGTTTGTCGTGTTGACTTGTTGAAGAGTCGCCATAATTTTCTGGAGAAGAAAGCCTCCTTGAAGTTGATGTAGAAGGAGGTGTCGCAGAAGGAATGTTGATCCAGTGTGCCATGACCCTACGCGGATCCAACTCTGCGGTGAGTTGGCTGGGGGTGGCAGGGGGCCAGCGGCCCCTTACTTGGGGGTTCAGGGGCGAGAGCTCCAGGAAAAAATCTCGGGGTTGCTTACTAGCAGTCTGGACGCCAATTGATGGTTGTAGGTAGCACTAGCTATAGAGATGTATGGGTTGTTGACTTGCAAAAGCAACTGGAATCGGCAGCGTTTCACACAAGCAGAACACAGCAACGTTGTAGAGGATGGTTTGGTGATTTTATGGCAAGAGTGATAGGGGTCGGGTTGTTTGGGGTGGGCGGTTAGCTACCATAGTGGGTGGTGGCCAACCGGGGTAGGTTAATCAATATCGGGGAGATGGTGAGCGGGGGTTGTGTTTGCTGGATTGGGCGAGGGGGGCGAGGGGTCTAATGTGGCATGTGGTCGGGCGCCTGTGCGACTGCTGGGAAGGGAGATGGGGGCAGACGATCAGGGTGGGTGGGGTTTTATTGGGAGGCGTTGGGTTTGGTGGTGCCAAACTAGAAGGGGACAACAGACATTGGACAGGCGGTGGACACCCAATGTTAGGGGTGAGCAAATAATGGTCCAGACCGCAAAACCGGACCGGACCGCTCAATTCGGTCTGGTTCGGTCCGGTCCATTTCGATTTCGGTCCGGTCCGCGGTCCGGGAATTTCAATAAATTCGGTCTTCGGTCCGGTCCGGTCCAAAACCGGTCCGGTCCGGTCCGGACCGCAGACTAACTTTTATATAAAATCCATATATATTTGAAGGTGTATTCTATAATAACTACAAATAAAGTACATATATAAGCACTACTAGTATAAATGTTTGATACTAAAGTTATATAATTGTTAGAAGTGACTAAGATTATCAACTTTGTACAATTAAATAAGTTGTAAAACATGTAAAAAAGGCTGATTGCGGTCCAAACGGTCCGGTCCGGTCCGCGGTCAAAACGGTCCGGTCCCGGTCCGGTCTGACCACCAAACGGTCCGGTCTACGGTCCAAAAATTATTGATATTCGGTCCTCGGTCCGGTCCGGTTCGGTCCGGTCCGGTCCGGTTTTGGACCGATGCTCACCCCTACCCAATGTGCAGCTCCGACAGATCAGTTGCTGACTAGTCCGGCCGGAGGCTTGAGGAGCAGTTGTTGACTGGAGGTCTTTCGCACGAACTGGAGTCGAAGGGGCGGCGCACGGACTGGAGGAGTGCGGGGTGAGGAAGCGATCGGAGCATCGGGGTGTTGCGGTTGAAGGGGGTGTTGCGATTGGCTTGCGTGAAGGCGTGCGGGAGACCGGGAGGGCGCGGGAACGCTGGCAGGGTCGACTTTGTGCTGGGTTGGCAGGATTGCAAAGAGGTCACAGGGTGTATGTGCGACATGCGGGAAGGGAGGAAACGTTGTTGCTTGGCAGGAAAGGGGAATCTTCGTTGCGTTGTTGTTGTTGCATTGATTTCCTTGAACCAGAAATGAGAAAGGAAGTGTTGACAGAGAATGGAGAAGAAAGGGAGGGAAGGAGAAGAAGAAGAGGTTGTGCCCTAATGAATTTAGGGTTTGGCTCTAATACCACTTGATGTGGAACACATCTTGAAGAAGAAGAAGAAAGAAGAAGATAAAAGACAATTCTCAAAATTCAATTCATATTCAGCTGCCTCGACAACGACCCCAAGGCTGGCTTTTATAAGACTATGACTTGACCCACAAATAATTAACATAAACTCCTATTTAGTAAAATTCAGAATTAATTAAAAACTAAAATAAAAAGAAAGCATAACATATTTATGACTAAGTACAATAACTAATCACCCGCCGCCCCTCACTTTCGGCGGTCAGCAGTAGCCACGGCTGCCAGGTTGTCGTAGGCACAGCCAGCCGCAGGCTTGGCCGGCGCTAGTCAGGGCCACCCCTAGCCACAATCTTCATTCGTCAGGCACTCCGGAAGGCATCCATCTCTCCTATCTCATTCTTTATATGCTAATTCCAACGGCTTCTGCAAATGTATAAAAAAGAGGTATCAAAAGACTTTGTGCTGATCTATAAAGCACTAAGACAAACAAGGGGCAAAGTATTAATCTCTTCTTCCTCTCCATGTGGTTCCCTACCCCATATGCTTGAGTGTTTCTACTTGAATTAGGGTTCTTTATATTTCTCTCATAGTATGTGTTGTTTTGTGATGCTTATTGATGTATCCTATCGTGCTTTTAATCCGGTAGTGCTTCTCGCTTGTTTACATTAATTGTTTCCTACCGTGCTGAAATTCGGTAGTGCCTCCATCTTGTTCTTGTATCATGCTTCTTATTCCGATGTTGTTATTATCTTATCATGAGAAACTTCGCCAAGCCACCGCATACCATTATCTATAATGATATGCCACATTGTTGTAAACTCAATGATGACAATTTTCTGCTATCGATGAATGTTGTTCAGACTTTCCTAGAATCGCGAGGCAACCTCAAGTTTATCACCAATGATGCCCCTATTGTGCCCAATATTGCTTAGACTACAGGCAACATCCAGGTTCTCTCCTGACTCTAAGGGTGCATGGAGTCTAAAGTTGCAGCCAAATACATGTGGCACAGGAATGGGAAGCCCCTGTGGGACAACATGAAGCAGTTCTTCACTCAGGAGGACAACTGTTTGCGCATGCATCTACAACGCCATGGACAAGATCTTCTTCGAGCAGTAAGGGGATCGTCCCTTGTCGAAATACTATGATGCAATGAAGGATTTTCAAATCAGTTGAACTTCTTCTCTCCAACAACCTCTGTCGAGGTTACCAAAGAGAGGAAATTATTCTCACAGGGTGCTTCCTCAACGGGCTTCATCCTTGTTGTAGTCTGACAACTCCTTGGTGCATATGCGCGCTTGACCCAGTCTGAGATGTTTTCTACTCACATCTATGCCACTACTACACCTGAGCTTCCACCGGCATTGGATGCAGCGACCAGAGGATGTGGTCATAGACGAGGCCAACAACCAAAGTGCGGTTATTGTGGCAAGTTGGGACACACTAAAGAAGCTTGTCATTCCAAGCATGGCTAGCCAGCCCACTATGGGAGAGGACGTGGCAGGGGCTCTTCCCACATCGCCCAACCCACCTGCCTACGTGACCCAAGCACTTGCCTCGCCAACTAGTCTTGCCCCTACTCCACCATATGTGTCTTCTCAAACTTCTCATGTCTTATTGTCAAACGAGGAGTATGAACGCCTACTCCAAATTGCACAACATTATGGGGATTTTCCTCTCCACAACAATATGAAAGCCTCTACTTCCTCTGAGTGGAGCATTGGTGACCCACCTAATGCCCCTCCTTCAGCCAATCTAGCCATTGCTCAAGGTAATTTTGGGGCATTTATGCTTGCTATAAATTCTAATTGGATTGTAGACTCAGGGGCGACACAACATATGATGGGTATAATGGCCCACCTTACTACATCTGACTCTTTTATTCCGTACCCGTCAGTCACTATGGGGGATGGGTCGGTAAAATGAGTCACTCATTGTGGCACTGTTCCACTTTCCTCTGAACTTAAATTGTATGTCCTTCACTTTGTTCCTAACTTCCTATATAATCTAATGTCAATTGCTAAAATTATTGATTCTCTTTGATAGTTCATGAACTTTGGTTCTTCTAGTTTTGTCTTACAAGATTGGAGGAATTTGGCGATGATTGGGTAGGGAGTGTGCTTTGGTGATCTCTATTACTTCTCTGCCCCACCACTAAGTTTGATGCATGCCCTCCTTCCACTATTACATTTGCACCTACGCCTTGGACATCTACCCTTGGACAAGCTTAAAATCTTAAAAAATTATGTTTCTTCTTGTCCATCTATCTTATGTAATTCATGTCAGCTAGGAAAACACCATCGCGTGTCTATCCCGACTAGTACTATTAGACAATCGTCCAAAATGTTTGAATTAATACATAGTGATATTTGTGATCCATTTTGGACTACCAATTGTAATGGGTTCAAATATTTTCTTACGTTTGTGGATGATTTCTCTAGAATGATTTGGCTTTTACCTCCTTCAAACTCATAATGAAGTTTTTCACTCATGTGTTTCACAAAATGATTTATGTGCAATTCTTCACATCCATTAAAATTATTCGTAGCGAACGCCCTTAGGTATACTAAAACAGTTGTTTTCTTTTTGGGCCAAGACATTGGGATGATTCATCAACGCCCTTGCGCTTATTCTCCACAACAAAATGGCATTGTTGAGCGTAAAATCGTCACCTTCTTGACATTACACACTCTCTTCTCATTCGTGCTAATGCCCTAAAAACAATTGGTCGGATGTGGTTCTCACTGCATGTTTTCTCATCAATCGTCAACTTCCTCGGTTCTTAAACAGCGAACTCCATTTTCCGTTGGCTTTCCACAATCTACACTGTTTTCTTTACCTCCTCGGGTTTTCAGTTGTTGCCTTTGTACATAATGTTGATCCCAAGGTCGACAAACTATCACTCCAAGCTATTCGCACAGTGTTTCTCGGATACCCCTTCTCTCAAAAAGGGTACAAGTATCTTGATCCTATCTCCGATCGAGTTTATATCTCAGTGGATGTCACTATCCATGAAGATGAGCTCTTCTTATCATCATCCTCATCATCATTTGCTCATTCTGAAACAATGGTCTTGCTACCTGATTCCTTCATCCACTCTACTCCACCCTCAACAAAATCCTTACAGCAACGCATAGAAGGTGAATCTCAGGCAGCTCCTCCACCGTCATCGTCAGTTCTAGACCAATTCGATCTACCAGTGGCACTGAGAAAAGCTATACACTCCTACACTATCAAGCATCCTATTTCTAACACATGTTGTCTAGCTCGTCTCTCTTCTGTTGCCTCAAAGCTTGCCACAGCCCCAAACACGACATATATTTCAAATGTCCACCTGATGCCCTACGTCATCCTAGTTGGAAATCAGACATGATGGAGGAGATGAAGGCTCTACATGCCAATCAGACATGCGACCTTGTCACGCCACCACCAGGCAAGAACATTGTTGGTTGTCAGTGGGTGTTCTCAGTCAAACATCACTATGATGGTTCTATCGAGCGGCTCAAGGCAAAGCTAGTCGCCAAAAGATTCACCCAAACCTTTGGTGTGGATTACTTTGAGATATTTTCTCTAGTAACAAGGATCGTTTTTGTTCGCATTCTGGTTTTCTTAGCCACTCATTTTGATTGGCCACTTTTTCAACTTAAATAAAGAATGTCTTTCTTCATAGCAATCTCCTGGAAGAAGTCTACATGCAGCAACCCCCTGGCTTTGTTGCTAAGGGGGATCTTCTCACAGGCCTGGTTCAATAAATTAAGCACCGTTCTTGAGAGACTTGGCTTCTAGAGAACAGCTACCGATCATTCTTGTTCTTTTCAAAATCGTCCAAAGGCCACATTCTTATTGCTATTCATGTAGATGATATAGTGATCACGGGTAATGACAAAGTGGGCATTTCTCAACTAAAACGGTCCTTACAGGCACATTTCCATACAAAGGACTTGGACACACTGCGATACTTTCGCAACATAGAAGTCCTTCACTCAGCTACAGGAATCAGCGTGTCTCGAAGGTGTTATGTCTTGGACATACTTCAGGAGGTCAGCATGACAGAATCCAAATATGTCTCTACTCCAATGGACTATCACACCAAGCTCCTACATGAGGGGTGTTAAAGTAATTAATATTTCATTTATTATGTAAATGGGTCAGCCCATATGGTTGTCTTGAGTCCCAAGTATGCTCGAGTCCCAAGCATGCTTGAGTCACAAGCATGCTCGAGCATTTGTAAGTGTCCCCTTCATCTATATATTAAAAAGGAATTTCTCTTATCAATGTATCAACAAGCCTTCTATTTTCTTCTTTACACGGTATCATAGCAGTTGATCTTGAGCCCCTAAATCCACTTGAGAGAGAGAGCCAAAGAGGAGCGCCCCCTTGCGGGCGGCCGCCGTCCTTTACGGTTCTTGGCTGCCTGCAGCGATGCTATCCCTTACTTCATCTTGAACGTTTCTCATGAGCGTCTCCATCACACAAAAAAACTCAATGATGCCTCTATGTTGCTAGATCTTTCATTACTAGTATTTTTTTTTTGTGCCCACCCTCCCTCAAACCACCCCTCATATTGCAAGGTAGATCTACGTTGGATTGACTCGGCTTATCAACTACCCTCCACATGTTTTTTAGATATCCATTTTATTTACTATTATTTATGACTCTCCACCCCAACCACTCTCTTGATCTTTTCGTGGTTGGCGTGAGTAGGAGAAAAGAGAAAGAGATGATATGAAGGAGAGGAGTTGAAGAACAAAGAAATGTAGAATTCTATAATGTTACAACTTTGCATCTTGAAGTAACTTGTTGCTCGCTGATTTACGCAAGAGGTTTTTCATTCCAGCTGCACCACCTCTACTGTATCTCTATTGTATGTGATTCATGTTGACTGCTACTTGATTTGGGACCCAACACTCTGGTGTACCGGATGACGCTAGTGACGGAGATTAATTCCGGCTATGTTGTCATTACTCTCAATCTCTCTTGTCCGTGCTTGTGCACGCTGACTTCTACTCTATTTGGAATCCAAGACTCTTTACAGTATTGGACGACGATAGCGATAGAGATCAATTCCCACTACATTGCCATTACTCTCAATCTCTCTGGAGTATTGGAGTATTGGACGACATTAGCGACTGAGATTATGCCACTTGCTTTTACATAGCATTTCTCGAGATGTCGCTTATCTTTACTCAACTCAAGTAGCTCGTATAACTTGATTTTGACCTGCTTGGAGCATTACAGAGTTGCTACTCAAAAATTGTTTGAAGACATATTTGATTATCTGTTTAAGGGGTGAGAGTATTTGATTGTAATATTGAAGGGAAGTAATATTCTTGTAAGGGTGTAATTTTTTATTTTATACTAGTCTATATGATTACAAGATGACTTGGGATTCTTCCAAGCTCCATCTTGAAGGGGAGTGTTAAAGTAATTAATATTCCATTTATTATGTAGATAGGCCAGCCCATATGGTTGTCTTGAGTCCTAAGTATGCTCGAGTCCCAACATGTTTGAGTCACAAGTATGCTTGAGTCACAAACATGCTTGAGCCACAAGTCTGTAAGTGTCCCCTTCGTCTATATATAGGAAAGGGATTTCTCATATCAATCTGTGTTGTACAGGCGAGCGCCCAGGCGGCCCAAGCCCCGCCCCAATCTGGGCGCCCAGAAGTAATACACTTAACTAAGCTTTTAATTTTACTGATTTGTATCAACTGATTCGTATTTACTTATCTACTGATTTGTATTTATTTATCTACTGATTTGTATTTACTTATCTACTTATATGAATTTACTTATCTACTTATAAGAATTTATGTATCTACTGATTTGTATTTATGTATCTACTGATTTGTATTTACTTATCTACTGATTTGTATTTACTTATTACTGATTTGTATTTACTTATCACTGATTTGAAATTACTTATCTACTGATTTGAATTTATGTATCTACTGATTTGTATATATGTATCTACTGATTTGTATAATTGTATTTACTTATCTACTGATTTGTATTTACTTATCTACTAATTTGTTCATCTACTGATGTTTGATTCATCACTTATTTAAATTTAGGGCTTTGTATTTGTTCATCTACTTTTTAAAATTATTTAATCATCTACTGATTAATATTTGTTTATCAACTGAGTTGTACTTTTTTATTTAATGCTCCATAATACTGATTAGTATTTATTTATGTAATGCTTTGATTTTACTTGTCTAACGCTTTGAATTTTTTATGCACTGATTTGTATTTACTTATCTAATGTTTTGAACTTTTTTATCTACTGATTTGTATTTACTTATCTACTGATTTGTATTTACTTATCTACTGATTAGTATTTACTTATCTACTGATTTGTATTTATTATCTACTGTTTTTCATTTATTTATCTACTGATTAGTATTAATGTACTGTTTTAACTTGTCTACTATTTAACTTTATTAATCTACTGTTTTATTTTATAAATGTACTGCCTCATGAATAGAAATACAAATATAGTTAACATTTCTGATTTCTGATTTATGAGTAATCATTTTGTGTGATCAACTCAAATCGGCTTTACAAAAGCCCAATAAAGGAAAATGGCAGATATCTCCTGAAAAAGTACTACAAATTCAGATTTTTGAATGTACTATTTTTACTATATATGCAATTTAGATATACTATTAAAATTATATATATATATATATAAATAATATGTATATATATATAAAAATGCCTGGAAACGCCTGGGTGCCTAGGCTGCCTGGCGTCCATATAGAACGCATGGTCGCCTGGCCGCCTATACATATTAAAATTATATATATATATATATATATATATATATATATATATATATATATATATATATGTATGTATGTATGTATGTATATATATATAAAAATGCCTGGAAACGCCTAGGCCTCCACCTGGGTGCCTAGGCTGTCTGGCGTCCACATAGAACGCTTGGTCGCCTATACATATTAAAATTATATATATATATATATATATATATATTAAAATAATATGTATATATATAAATTACTGGAAACGCCTGGGCCTCCGCCTGGGTGCCTAGGCTGCCTGGCATCCATATAGAACGCCTGGTCACCTGGCCGCCTATACAACCATGATATCAATATATCGACAAGTCTTCTATTTTCTTCTTTACAAGGGGGAACACTCTTTGATGATCTAGAAAAGTACCGTCGCCTTGTTGGGAAGCTAATCTACTTGGCAATAACCCAACCTGACGTTACCTATGTAGTTGGGATAGTCAGTCAACATATGAGTGCACCACTCCAGGCTCACTGGTGCAGCGTCCAACACATGCTATGATACCTCAAAGGTGCTCCAGGGAGAGGATTGTCTACAAACGTCCTAGCACAAAGACAATTTCTATTTATGGGCACGCTGATGCAGATTGGACGGGTGATTCCGAGGATCATAGACCCACCTCTAGTTTTGGCATCATGATAGGACATCACTTGGTTATCTGGAGGTAAAAACAGGCTTTTGTGGATCGCTCAAGCACTGAGGCAGAATATCAGGCTATGGCCCACGCATGTTGTGACCTACAATAGGTCTGGTCCATCTTAACTGAGTTTGGGATCTCATTTCAGACTCCAGCTACTCTCAACCAGACGGCTATACACAGCTAATGATCTGATCTTTCATGAACACACAACATATTGAAGTAGACTGTCACTTTGTGCGAGACCTAGTTAAAGCTAAGAAAATTATTACTCCTCATATACGGACAGGAGATCAAGTTGCAAATATTCTCACCAAGCATCATACTCGTGCCTTATTCAAGTATATGGGTGTCAAGTTGGGACCTCACAATGTTTTACTCTCCACCTTAAGGGGGCGTGTTAGCATAATTGATTAGTTGGGGTTCAACCCATTTTACTTTCCTTTCTCTATTAACCCATGTATTTCATGGCTCCTATATATAGGAGACCCAGTTCTCTGTTTATTACTACTGAAAGATAATCCTTCTACAGAAAGGACGTCGTGAGATGGAGTTAACAGTGAAATGAAGACGATGAAAAAAATATACATGTCAATCAGTCGATGTCCATGTGTGGAAGTGGGACAAGCCCTCCTCTAATCCACTCAAGGAATGAAATATTGTCGAAACGAGCAAAATTTTGCTCAAAATTTCGATTTCGACATCATCGGTTACGATATGCTAGGAGTGTATCGATAGGATCGCAAATATCGGTATACCGATGGGTATACTGCCAAATACCGCCGAATTTCGCCAAATACGACGAAATTGATTGGTATACTGACAGAAATATCAATTTTTGCGTACTGGAGCCTATTTTTGTTGTTTGAGAGGAAATGGTGAAGCATAAGGATTTCGACAACTAGGGCTCAAATAAGCCTAATGGCCCTAATCCAAGGTATGGTTTTGTATTTTCTACCATTTGTCTCATTTACACCTCATCTATCTCAACTAAGATGTAAATTCATCCTAAATTGCCTTAAATTGGCAAAGATCCCCCAATCTACTTTTTATGTCTGCCTAATTGAATGTGTTCTTAGATCTACAACACTAACTCATAATAGACATTATAACCATTAATAATATACCTAAATAATCCACTAAATATTAGTATAATCTGCTATCATTTTTAGTAGTAAGCTAACTAGTATACATATGTTCTTATTACTAGTATTTTTATCATATAAAGGAAGAAAATGTACTACTTCGCAACACAACAAAAAAATATTGTAAAAAGTATAGATATTGTAATCTTCTAGTCTTATATTTTGTTTATATATGGCACTTGCCACATATATCCCACAAACATGGACATGGTTGACATGGTAACTACGCTTTTATATTATCGCATCCCCGCGACATGCATATAGTGGGCATGGTTATAATGGCTTTTATATTTATCCAACTATTGTGAATAATCCATGGAGAAATTCACTACCAGATATCAAGATCATGTGGTAACAAACGATGATGGAGAAAAGGTGCCACAATAGTGATGGTGCCTAACTTCCTTCACAGTCATGAAGTTAATTGCCAAAGTCACATATTGAACAAGAGCAATAGAAAGCCCTGGTGTATAGTTTCTTTCATAATCTAATATGACGCATATAGAGGCATAGTATTGTAAAATTCTAAAATATATCGTGTTTGATTACATAATAAAACGAGTATTATACACTTATATAGTATTGTACATGACATGTATGAGCAATACGTAACTTCATACCACCAACCTTACATAATGTACATGTCATGGGAGCAATATGTCAACCATATCAACTCATATTCTATGAAGAATCAGTGTGTAACTCGACATACAACCGATATGAGTTAGTAAGTTACTATGCTATTCATGTGTTGTAAATTGGATATTATTGCAGACGTGTGTATATCTTAATGGATTGTGCTAGTAAAATTCCAAATCTTAATTCTAATATTTTGTCATCGAAATCCTTTATCGAAATCCACAGAAAAATAGGATAGGTTCCCGACCTCCCCAAAATAATAGGATAGGTTCCCAACCTCCCCAAAATAATAGGATAGGTTCCCTACCTCCCACATGATGGACAATCCCCCACACATACCCCGTATAGAATTTTATCGCATAAACTGATGCATTTAGGTGTGGAGACTACACATGTAAAATTTCATGATTTAATTCTTTCATTTTGGAGTCGAAACGGCCAGGATTGCATCTGTTGATATTTCCATCGGTATATCGGTAAATACCTATTTCCAGGCTGTCAAAAGACTCAAAACGGCATCGGTATTGGATACCTCGTTCCTTGGCTCCATTCAGTTGATGGCCCAATACTTTCTACATACAAAGTGATGTGAATTGGTATCGACAACTGAGGATAACATACAAGAGGAAGGATAGCATACAGCAACATAATAGAGCACACCATATACAACATGATGTAAAAGAGATATACATTTCAAGGTTACATGTCTTAAACGATAAAATAATATCTACAGTCGGCACCTATAACTTGCACGGCTCTTCCTGGATTCTCATTTCACTAATTAGAAAATTTCTATATTTTTTTTGACAGCTCAATAAACACTAATAGAAAGCCATACGGCATCTACAAGATAGTAAAATCACATCAGGGTACCAAGGAACAACTCCTTTGGCAGAACGACATAGCACATGACTCAGATTGGGATGCGATAGATAAATTTTTGTGCCAACCACCTCTTGTTGTAGCTGTTTAAAGAAGCTGTCTAGGATGGGAGCCAACAATCTACAAGAGTCCATGAGGATATCGGGGAAGGAGTTCGAAGTACCACCAATAGAGATCGCCATCTAATCCATGCTTGAGGCCACCAGAAAAGTATAGAGCTCGACCCAAAACATAGCAAGCAAAACTAACAAACTACTGCTTACGGCTAAACACCAGTAAAAGAAAAGAACAACAGGTGAGGCCAGTCAAGAAGTTGCCCAAGCTCACAGTACGCTCACACAGGCATTTCCTCGAACAGCTTGGGTGCAGCGCCCCGGAGAGCAGGGGAGGGGGCAAAAAGATTCGCTAGCACATACTCAGAGGAGAGAGGGCCTACGAGGATGGAAGGTGAGGGGTAGAAAGCGTCGGGAAACCCCTCCACCACTCCCAAGCACCCCTGCGAACAGGGGGGAGAGCATCCTCACAGCGCACATATCTCGGTTTCTCTCCCTCTGCCGGTGCACCATGGAGTCACCCAAACTCGCCGTTCGTCCGCAGTAGCACCCAACACCACGACCTGCAGTAGACACAGGCAGAAAGAGAGGGGGCTCGGCCAACAGCCCGCCGCCACCTAGAGCTCGCCACCTCCGGTCGCCGTCCACCTGGAACCGGGCGTGACCACCCGGGGTACCTGCTCACGAGCAGAAGACCCAGGCGCCGCGGAAAACGAAGAGGAGACGGAGACCCTGCGGGAGGCCGCTTGCACCTAGAAAAACAGCAAACGTCGATCGAGCGGGAAGGAGAGGGGGGTGTGGAAGAAGAGCCCAGGGGGAGAGGGTTCCAGCCAGCCGAGCGCCAGTAGCCTCCCCCCGGAGCAGAAAGTGCCGCCGTCGGGGAGATTATTGAGTCGCCAGAGCGCTCGCGAGCCCTTAGGCAAGTCTAGGTTGAAAACTTAGAAAAATTCTATATACACTAATAAAGGACAAAACAATGTAAGGTAGATCTACAGACACTATACTATATAGTTGCATTCCATAGTATAACATACATTGTGGCATTCTGCAGCAATAACGTGTCTTGTAACTATAATAAAAAGGGTACACAATGTAAGGTAGATCTACAGACACTATACTATATAGTTGCATTCCATAGTATAACATACATTGTGGCATTCTGCAGCAATAACGTGTCTTGTAACTATAATAAAAAGGGTACACACCATGGACTGTCACGCTATGACGCTATTCTGTGCAATAAAAACCATTCTGCTAGATATCCTTAGAAGAAGAATTCATTCTCTAGAAGTTGCGGCTAATTGTCTTATTATTGAGTGATTAAAAAATGAGTACATGGTTCTCTTTTATAAGACAAGAGAAAGCCACATGGTTTAGATATAACCCATGTGGGATAAAACAAGACATAAGAATAACAAAGAAAAGAGTAAAATAGACTAAGTAAAAACGCAGGAAAGTCTATATACTAATACTCCCCCTCTAGCTGGAGCGTAGATGTCTATCAAGCCCAGCTTGGATGTCATAGCAGTGAACCTCGTCTTTGGTAGAATCTTTGTGAAGATGTCAGCCACCTGATCAGACGTATGAATGTAGGGAGTAGAGATTTGGCCCGATAGAACAGCTTCGCGGATGAAATGACAATCCACCTCAATGTGCTTGGTCCGCTCATGGAAAGTAGGATTACTAGCAATGAAAGTAGTTGCTTTGTTGTCACAATACATTGGAATAGGAGATGAATCAGAAATACCAAAGTCCTTCAACAAGCTCCTGATCCAGAACAGTTCACAGGTAGTGTGCGCCATGGCACGATACTCAGCTTCAGCACTAGAGCGAGCAACAACAGACTGCTTCTTGCTTCGCCAAGTGACAAGGTTGCCTCCCACAAAAGTGCAGTAGCCAGAAGTAGAGCGACGGTCAACCTTGCTGCCAGCATAATCAGAGTCAGAATAGCCAAGAAGTTTGCAGTGCCCATGTTTCTTGTACAGCAGACCTTTTCCAGGAGAACTTTTCAGATATTTCAGAATATGGCAGACAGCATCCCAATGGCATTTCCGAAGTTTATCCAAGTAACGACTAACCAGTCCAACCGCAGCAGTAATATCAGCCCGTGTAACAGTAAGATAGATGAGTTTACCAACCATTCTTCGATACTGATGATTGTCAGGATAAGCAGGAGAATTCTCATCATCCCAGTCGGTGTTCGGATCCAGAGGTGTGCTAGCAGGTTTAGCACCTAGAAGACCAGTTTCAGATAGTAGGTCCAGAACATATTTCCGCTGAGATAAGCAGAGACCAGAAGAAGACCGGGACACCTCTATCCCAAGAAAATACCGTAGCGAGCCGAGATCCTTGGTGACGAAGTGTTTCTCCAGATAGCACTTTGTTGACTGAATACCAGCAAGATCACTTCCGGAAAGAATAATGTCGTCAACATAAACAATAAGGACAACAATGCCCGCAGTAGTATTTTTCACAAAAACAGAATGATCGGACTGGGAGCGCCGGAAAGAGAATTTCTGAAGAATAGTGTTGAGCTTGTCAAACCAAGCTCGAGGGCTCTGTTTCAAGCTATAAATTGCCTTTTTCAACTTGCAAACTTTAGAGGACTCCCCCTGACACACAAAACCGGGGGGCTGTGACATGTATACTTCTTCATGAAGGTCACCATACAGGAAAGCATTCTTGACATCAAGCTGATACAGAGGCCAGTCAGAATTTATGGCAACAGAAATCAGAATTCTCACAGAGTTCAGGCGCGCAACTGGAGAGAAAGTCTCGAAGTAGTCGACCCCATAGGTCTGTGTATACCCCTTTGCCACAAGTCTCGCCTTAAGCCGTTCAACAGTACTGTCTGGCTGGTATTTGACTATGAAGACCCAGCGGCAACCAACTGGAGAGCAAGCAACATGTGGATCAACAAGGGCCCATGTATTTCGTTCTGTAAGGGCCTTCATTTCTTCTTCCATAGCCTGACGCCATGCAGGATGTCTAAGAGCCTGAGCAGCAGTTTTAGGAACAGATATAGTAGAAAGAGCCGCAGTGAAGTTAGCAAAATTAGCACCCAAATTAGCAGTAGAGCAAAAATTCCCAATCGGATGCATAGTGCACGTTCTTGTCCCTTTCCTCAGACTAATAGGAATATCAAGATCAGAAAATACCTGCGGAGGTGTTTGATCTGGCACAGAGGATGAGGACGATGGAGAGGCCATAGAGGGAGCTGTCGGCTTCGGTCTTCTGGGATAAACTTTCAGAGGTGGCTTTTCAGTCGGAGCATCAGAATTATCAGCCAAATCATCCACCACATGTAAAGGCGTATCCACTAGTAAATCTGAAGTGAGTGCAGAACCAGCCGAAGAGTAGAAAGGCATATGCTCAAAAAATATCACATCCGCAGATACAAACCACTTTTTAGAAACAGGATCATAGCATCGGTACCCCTTTTGAGTGCGAGAGTACCCTAGGAAAACACACTTAGTCGCTCTAGGATTCAATTTTGTAAGGCCTGGCCGAAGGTTCTTAACAAAACATGTGCTCCCAAATATGCGAGGCGGGACAGAAAAAAGAGGCGCATCAGGAAACAGAACCTGAAAAGGAATCTGATTTCCGAGCACAGAGGAGGGCATGCGGTTAATAAGATAACAGGCAGTGGATATCGCCTCGGGCCAAAAAGACTGGGGAACATGGTAGTGAAAAAGAAGGGTACGAGCAACTTCGAGAAGATGACGATTCTTGCGTTCAGCGACACCGTTTTGTTGTGGGGTATAAGCACAGGAAGTTTGGTGGATGGTGCCCTGACGACGACAAAAGGTGCTAACAGAGGCTTGCATGAATTCCAACGCATTATCAGTGTGAAAAAACTTTATAGGCTTAGCAAATTGAGTGCGGATCTCAGCAAAAAGTCGGTAATTTTTTCAAGAATAGTAGATCTATCTTTAAGCAAAAATAACCATGTTGTTCTAGAAAAATCATCAATGAAGCTCAGAAAATATTTAAAACCAGAAGTGCTCGACACAGAACATGGACCCCAAACGTCAGCATGTATAATATCAAAAGGTGCTTTAGAACTGATACAAATTTTTTGGGAAAAGGTAGCGCGAGTCTGCTTGCCAAGCTGACATGTCTCACAATGAAAATCAGAACTAAATACATTAGGTAACAAGGCTTTTAACTTCGCAACAGAAGGGTGGCCCAATCTATAATGCCACTGGATGCCTGCTACAGATGAAGTCAAATATGCAGATGTCTTTAGCTCGTCCAAGTAGTAGAGTCCATCCGGTCCCTCATGGCCCGAACCAATCGTCATCCTCGTGCGCAGATCCTGAAACAAAACACCGTCCGAGTTAAATGTAATTGAGCAACGAAGGCTCTTCACAGTTTTACTGACAGATAGTAAGTTAAGAGGAAATTTCGGGACATAAAGAGTGGAGCGCAGAGGCAGACTACCAGTGGAGCAAATATCACCAATGCCAGTAACAGGTGATTTAGAACCATCAGCTAAAGTAACAGGAGGTATAAAAGAAGTCTTGTGCAGTTCAGAGAATAAATCAGGATTGCCAGATATATGAGAGGTCGCACCAGAGTCAATCACCCAGGAGTTTTTACCAGACGTAGTCAGAAGGGCGGCACTACCAGCATTTGAATCCTCAGTAGAAGACGCCAGACGAGCTTGTAGCAGTTTTTCAAATTCCGAGCGGATCCAGTCAGTTGTCGGTGGAGCAGGTTCAGTCTGATCAGAAGTCACTTTATTGGCCCAGTCAGGTTTGCCATATTTGATCCAGCAACGATCTTCAGTATGGTTGGTGCGCTTGCAATGAGTGCAGTAGCAGTACTCAACAGGATCAGCTCCAGAGCCACGGCCAGGAGCAGAAGAACGTCCTCCGCGGCCACGACCTCTGCCACGACCGCGACCACGAAAGGAATCACCAGAGCGGACAGCGAGGGTTGCGCCATCAGAAGAGTCAGGCACGGACTGGGACACAGAAGGTAGGCGCTGGACCCTTTTGAGCACATCGCGGAGAGTGGGTAAAGGGTCGCTGGAGAGAATCTGATCCACAACACCAGTATAGGAAGCAGGTAGGCCTGCGAGGAACTGAACTAACATAAGTTCGTTCCGCTGTCGATTAAGTTCATCAATGTCAGTAGAAAGAGGATGATACACTTGGAACTCATCCCAGAGGGCACAGTAGGAGTTGTAGTAATCCTCGACGGAATCAGTAGTAGAATACTCCAGTTTGGCAAGTTGTTTGAAGATCTCAAAGACCTTCTTAGGATTATGTTGGTGCGAGTAAACATGGGAGAGTTGCTCCCACATTTCTTTGGCAGTATGAAGACGGAGAAGGGACTGGCTGATCTTTGCTTCAGCGTTGTTGACCATCCATGTCATGACCCCATAGTCCTCCTTGGACCATAGATCATAGGCTTGTTTCGTCTTCTCGTCAGCATCATGAGCAGGAGGAGACGGGCCTTTTGTAGTCAGATGGGAGTAGCGACCTTGGGATTTAACATACAACTCAAAGGAGGCAGCCCATAGGTGATAGTTGGAACTATCCAACTTCACCGTAGTAACACAGAGAGTGTGAGGGAGATCTGAAGTCGCCATCAGACCAAAGTAGAAAAAAACAGCAGCACAGGCGCAGATAATAGCAGGCGTCAACAGAGGGCAGCAACAGGAGTCCAAATACATGGACTAGCAGTAGTAGTAGGTAGGAGATCCAATCATGGACCTCAGAAGACCCTCACGGGGCAGAAAGGAAGAGCAGAACCTACGCCAACATGGAGGAAAGATCACTCCACCATGAGGCGCAGGCAGTCAGATGCGAAAAACTGATTTACTCCTTCAACGTGCCAGAACTGGAAAAGACCGGGCTGTACGTAACTTTTTCAAAAAAAGAACGGAGGCCGAAAAAGGAGTCTTTAGCCGGACGAGATGGTGAGCGAAGGGTAAGAGAAGATGGATAGAGGAGAAGGGAGGATAGGGTGGGTACTCGGGGCGGCGGAAATGGACAGTGGTGGGGCTATGGTGGCAGCGGCAAGGAGGTGGAGGGGCTGGTGGCGGCGGGCAGCAGAGGTAGCTGTTGTGCGGCGCAGCAGGGAAGAAGGGGAAGGGTGGCGGCTAGGGTTGATGGGAGGGAAGGAAGGATTAGGGTTAGGGAGGATCGGGAGGCTCTGATACCATCTAGAAGTTGCGGCTAATTGTCTTATTATTGAGTGATTAAAAAAGGAGTACATGGTTCTCTTTTATAAGACAAGAGAAAGCCACATGGTTTAGATATAACCCATGTGGGATAAAACAAGACATAAGAATAACAAAGAAAAGAGTAAAATAGACTAAGTAAAAACGCAGGAAAGTCTATATACTAATACATTCATAAGGAGAAAAAGTTGTATGCAAATAAAGATGGAAAAAAGTGGTGTATATATCAAAGAGGAGATAAGCAAAGGAAAGAGCAGATGGGGATGTTTTACACTTCCAACAGATGAGAGAAACAACTAACTTTTGCATCCTAGGAAAATGGTAATGATGTACATCTGTTTAACAACCGAACATAATATAGGTAGACACTTAAAGTTGATGTAATGACGCAGCACTAGCCCCACATATGCAAATTCCATTAGTTGCATACCAAAATATATGGTGGCTTAAAAACACATAAAAATGCTTCTTTCCAACAAAACAAAGCAGTAAGTTAGCAAAATACAAGAATAAGCTAGGAAAAACTAAGTAAAAACACACTACTGATTCAAACATATGATCTAGTAAAAGATATTCTTTTTCAATCAATAACACAATAGCTTGTATTCAAGAAGTAATATTTGACAAAACTCAACAGCACACCTACAACATTAGGATGCTTGTGTGCTGACTTTCCAACAAAGCAACACTATCATAATTTCACATGTTCCATTGGATGTTTAATATTTCAATACAAACATCATCATAACAATAGAATCATGAACAATCTTAAGTAGATTGTCACTAATGTAATACCAAATAAAGTATAAAACATCTAAAGATGTATGTCTTGAACTCAATCTGAGGTAGTACATATGTATGGATTGATTGTTAGTTTCTTTGAACACAGATCGATTTCGTTGGTTGTATTGCATATGCAACTTCTTCATGTAAAATTAGCATACCCCTGAAAGCTTGAATGAAATATTCAATTAAAGCTCCCACAGCAAATAAGAACTTAAGGGAAACCTAAGAAATGATAATAATCTGTTATAAATAATCACATATTCACATAGTATATATAACTTTTTTTCCCTTTTCTAGCATGTTTTGCAACAAATACCCCAGAATCATTGTAGAATACCCATACTATAGCATCCATTAATAAGAGAGGCTGCTACTTTAAAAATCGAGATGAAGAAAACAATTTAGAAAAGCTATAAAACAGACTTACCGCTCTTCACGTTGATGGATCAATTGAAGAATCACCGTGCTGCTCTCAATATTTGGGATTTTATATGCTACAACATGCTCCTCGTCCTTTATGGTAGATAACAAGATTAAAGGATCTGTCAAGAAACGGTGGATAGAGTGACCACGAACCTGTGAAAAGAGATGGTTACAAGTACACAAAAGAAGCAAACTTACCAGTATGTCATCATGAAAATAAATTCTAAATATAAGGCGACACAAACCTCCGCAAGTAGAAGCTTCTCTCCGACTTTCAGAGAACAAGCAGTGCCTAAAATTTGGATCAAATCTTTGCAGCGGCCATGCTTGGGTACACTCACTGTATAAGGCGCTGGAAGTGCACTCCCGTCACCGGTTAAGACTGTAACAGTCATTGACCTTGCAGTAGCAAATTGCAAAGGCAAAGACAGATACATAAATGGATCAAAAGTCACAGAGACTTTCCCACAGACCGGACAAACCAGAGTTGACTTGTATTGACCCTGCAAGTTAATTCAAAGTGAAACAAATTGTGAAATAATTAACCTGAGTTACTAGACTAGAACATCAAATACTTCTAATTGAACTTAATAAGGGAAAATGGGGGAAAACGTAAACTCAACTTCTATTCAAATTGACGAAAAAGGTGGAGATAATATAGGCTATACAGCACTTTCCCCAAATGCTTTAATAAATGTGATACATATAAGACTTTTCCTCAGGTTACCATGTAGATTTCTGATCTGAACTTTCTCAAACCATACCAAACGTCAGTGTGCCAGATCAAATAGGTGATTTATCAACTTGTTTCTGATTTAGAATTCCAGTCATCTTAGTTGTTTGCTTCTGAACCACAATCCAGTATGGTACGGATCATCCAAGGTTATGTGAGATTTTTCCATACCAGAACAAAGTGTTGTTTCATACAGATGACAGATCTTGTATCACATTTTGCAAATGTCATTTACAAATGTGACTAGAAGGGTGCAGAATTCAAAGAGAAATACATCTTTTGGGTATTCCTGGTGGAACTTAACTCAGGAAACTATGTAACCAAGGCTTTTTCTTTGCAAGCCTTTACTAACAGAGGTGAAAGGGGGGTGAGACTATAACGATGGAGTATGCAGCCTTTAATATATAACTATATCTAAGTACAACTTTTTCTTCTGTTGTCAGTATGCTTTTTTTAAGGCGTTGGTGTGGGGCAAGACTTATCACATAAACCCAAATGGTTTCCACTTTTTAGATTGTCATCGTTGCCGTTGTTGATAATGAATCATATAAGCATACCCATACGAAAACACAGAAAGCCGGTTTTGAAGGCCAGGAGTCAACATATAGGTGATTCATTAGGCCCTTCCCAAAAAAAATAGCAATATTAACGTAAACTGAGGCTGAAAATTTAACCATCACATTTGTTTCACAGGCCAAATTAATAGATTCAATGCTGCTAATTGTGAAGCTAGAAAGAGTAGAAAACTTACTTGGCAGACATCAACTATGATGGAATTATTTCTAGCAATATGATTCTGCCAATGATCATCTGCAACTTCTTCATCAGAACGCCCTTCAGCATCTCTTGTGTTCATGTAAGGCTTATCTTTTACACGATTCAGATCTTCATGAAGTCCATCTAATAAAAAAGCCAAAAGCTCCTAAACAAATGATCAAGTTAACAGAGGACGGTATGTGATGATTTGATTGCAGATGTTTGACCATGGTGGCAGAATTTAAACCTGAGAATCGTGTTGGTTATAACCACTGAACTGAGGTGCAAAACGAGCAAGTTTTGTTTTGAATGGCCGGGGATTAATAGGTGTACGTCCAGGAGCCCATAACTTTCGCAGCAGCTCTCCAAATGCTAATGCTAATTCTCCCTGTAAAACGACCAAAATTTCAGTTGGATAGCATATGAAAATTCAAAAGAGTTTCTAACTAGATTTAATAGTCATAAAAAGCATCTTATAAAAATATCAAGCAAGCAACAAACTAATTGTACACTAGATTATGAGAATTCAATCACCTAATCGGAAACAAATATCGATACCATTGGAATATTGGATATCGGTTCCCAAGTTCCTCTAAACAGGTAGTATGTCTTACAAAGTTGGCATTATTTTGACAGTGGCACTACAAAAATTGTAATTATGAAATGCGCTACAGAAGCATCACACTCTTTTTGATACTGCACAAACATTGGCTGGCGGAGAATAAGGAAAAGGGAGAAAGTGGGATTTGAGGCTGTTCCCATATATTTTGATACAGTGAAGGCTTGATCCACAGTAAGTTTCTTCCCTAACCACTCATTTTTCATAATTTCCATCGTTTTACAACCCATTCGAATCGTTTTTTTTTTATTTCAGTGTTTCAAAAAGTGGTCCGTGCGGCCGCATACAAAGTTTGGACCATCTACCGAATTGCATACTAGAAATCCCTTTCAAAAGCGGGCCAGGCTGCATAATCGGCTGCACAGCCGCATAAAAGGCCCATCAATCCCCAATTTTCAAATAAACATATTTTCATTTCTTCTCTTTTACATTTATATTCATCTATGTTTGTTTAGATTTAGATCATAGTGCATGTTTGTATTTATTTAAGTTTTGATGATTGCATGATTGCATCCACAATTCTTGTAATTGTACTATTTAGATACGCAATTGTACAAAATTAAATATGTATATTCATGATTAATATATATACATATAATAATTAATAAATAAATAAAATCCAAAAAAATGCATATAATCCCGTATACTGCATATACTCCACAAGGTGACGTTTCCGAACGCATAACGCATACCGCTTTTTAAAACACCGGTTTTTTTATAATACAAGATAAGATGTTGAACATCATGAACTATGGTTTCAGCCCATTGAGACTCAGGGCTTCAGTAGAAAACATGCATTTCATGCAATTAGGGATTATAATGGGTCTAGGGCTCAAGAATAAAGCTCACCAGAAAAAGAAAAAAAAACTGATCCAAGGCTCCATCGAGAATGAAATACTGGTTTTTAAGGGAATAAATATCCAGTTCAATATAATAATCACAAAATCTCACAGTTAAGCCAAGATGGAGAGCACCTTGCATAACCATTCACCTATCACATGTTTCTATTGTATAGTCTTCTAAATAAGTATACCCAGAGCCCATACCTAGCCTCCAGCATTTTCTTTTCCTGCCAAAAACCAACCCCGATTCTCCATATAATTAATGATTCAGTTGCAATTTTGCTCACATTTCTACTTGTACTAGAAATCATTCTGGCAGTCCTCTGTTACCAAATCACCCCTAAAGCAGGAAAAAAGGGTTTGAAGTACTTCCATTTCCTTGGCCAAGGAGGTAAAACAATGCTTCTACTGAGATACAAACTCCTGAGTGCATGACAGAATGTTAGCTGCACCAGCATGACTCATAGTGAGTTAGGCCCTCCAGGTGAGTTGTTAGCTTCCATTATCAAAGCACCAATTTCCCTTGACTATCGTATATGCAATGAACTGAAAACGTGGAGCAACTAAGGCCTGATATATAAAGGGCTTCCTAATTCGTTCCATCAAGAAAAATATTGCTCCTTTCTAACATTCATATACATATAGTTTACAAGAACAATAAGGCAGCAGATGGAGTCGAACCTGTTAGCCTGTCAATTTTCACGAAGCTTGTTTTTTCTTATAAAGTTGTGGAAATATTTTTTTATAATTTAGTGGACCAATTCACTTGAGAAAAGGAACCCAGTAAGATTGATGTTAGCAGCAACATTACAACTAAGAAACTTACATGGTGTGTTAAGAATATAGTTCATGGCGACTAGCATTGATCCATACCAAAGATAATAAAATGCTTGCAGTTCTGACCATTCAATATGTACTTGTTTTATGGGGGGATATATCACTTGCTAATATCAAGGTTAAGCGTTGTTCTGCTGGTGTAGTGGCCTTTTTGCTGCCATTAATTATATAAAAGCCATCTTGCAATTCATAAACAATCGAACATTTCTAGGTTATTAAGGCAGAAAAATGAAAAATGTCAACACATAATACACTTACAACCATGCCCAGAGGGTTTTGCCAATTTATTTCCTGGCGGTAATCTTCGCGGAAATACCTAGCAAACTCAGGTGTGTGAACAAGGCATTGAATGGCACTATTCATGAAACAGGTATTTCCAAGATTAAGCAACCCAGTCAAACCAACAGAAGCCCCTCTTATGCTGATGGTGTTGTTACTATGAGAATTATCCAAGTCACTCGTCGGAGATCCCAGAATTTGATTCTGAGATAGATCAGAACTGCAACTCCTTGATGCATTTTTAGATGCAGATAAGCCTCCAGCGTTTGGCAAGCTAGATCTTCCAGGTTCTGTAATAACAGAACCCAAATCTTTGTCCACATGGCCGTTCTCCTGAATGTAACTCATGCATCCATCATATGCTCCAGTAATTCCATCACCAAGGACCTCCACAAGGATCTGTGTAAAAACAGTTTTCTTAGCATTTTGACATGAGAATACATCTCCACTATCAATGTTTGCTCAAATACATACATCTGTCACAGAATGAACACTATAAGATCACATACCAAAAGAGGTGAGATCTTGAATAGAGGTGGCTAAGTTTTGTCTTGAAATGAATGCGGGAGTATATATACAATTTACATTAAAAATATTTAGAACAGCAAAATCAAGAATAAATGGACACAGATGACACATACACATAAAAAAGCCAAAGTACTATTATTAGAGAAATTGTATAAGATTGTGTGAGAATCATATCAGGGTTAGCAGTCAGAAACAACGTGGAGATGGCTGGAGAGAACAGTTTTTGTCTCAAATCAGGAGTTTGCTGGCAGGGCTTGCAATAGCAGTCCCCTGTCAATACAGTGGGTGACATAAAGCTATCAGAAAAGACCCCATATCCAAGTCTCAACTCTACAGGATACTGATCTTCAGAGGAAACATGCAGCATTGAAAAAGAAAATTAGCCAGAAATGGCAACAACATTCTCGTCCACTGAGGAGGTAGGTAGTGGGTACTACATCAATCATTAAATAGAGGTGTTAAGAACCAAAGTAGAGACTAGAGAGTACGCGATGTATTATGCTAAGCGAACCCTACTCCTATATATTGGAGGGATGATACAAAATGGCTAGGGTGACAAATTCTCCACAAATCCAAGCCCGTGATACATGCACATGCAATAAATCAACTTATATCATGATCATCATCATCATCATCATCTAAGCCTCAGTTCCAACTATGTTCGAATCGGCTACATGGATCCTTTGTTTCCATTCAGTTCTTTCATGGGTCATATTCTGGTCAAGACAAATCAACTTATATACTCTCTAAAATCCCAGCAAGCTGGATCATGAGAAAATCCCATGTTCAGCTAGGACAGGTGACAAAAACAAAACGTACCGACCCAAACAGGAAAGATAAATCAAGGCAGACCAAAAAAGGGGTATTTTTCAGGAATCTCTCAAATTGAGCATTCACCCTTATACAGATAACTCCCAGAGTCGGGCCAGAGCAGATAACGAGTGAGATTCGCAAACAGCATAAATGCGCATCTAAACAGCAGTAGAGAGCAGGTATATGGTTCAGTAGACAGCAGGAAGATAAATATGGTGGAGTAGACGTGATCTCTATCGCCACATGACTCGAGTCCAAAAGTGTTGGTTCACAGGCAGAAACACATCAGAGAGTGTTGGTAGAAAGTTAGGCAAGAAGTTAGCTAGCTTGTGCAGCAAAGCACAGACAAGAGAGATGACGGAATGAATGAAACTGCTATCAACATATGTGCAACATGGCAAACGGGCAAGTAGACTAATAGCATAATTACGTGATGTGCAACAAAAAAATGGTAGCTCTACAATCAAACAGTAACATTTACATTAAATTAAAAAAAATCCAAAAGATATTCATCTTTCTCTCACTCCATCTCATGGTCATCCTTATTGCCCCCTCACCCAACCCAACTATATGAACTATGTGAATAAAATATTGAAAATAGTTAGGGTGGACAACAACAGGTAAGCGTGGAGGGGTACGCAACAACATGAAAAGCTTAGGAGGGATAAGTATGGGCGTAGCAAATTTTGATATAAATCTGAAAAGAGAGAAGAGAGCGAAGAAATCAAGCACCCACAAGATGAGGCAAAATGGGAAGGAAGAATATAAATTGGCTTAAAGCCATGGGTAGATACATTTCTTCAAGGGGAGAGGGGTTTGTCTTTCTGCTAAGATAAGATGAAGGAATGAAGGACATAATGTAGATTGTCATCATCACCATCTAAGCCTCAATCCCAATCACTTCACGACGTGTTTCAAAAAAAGGCCGCACAGGCCGCATAAGCGGCCCGCATATACTCGACCGCTTATAAGGCCGATTAATCGCCGATTTTTAGATGGACATTTGTTATTTCGGCCCAAACTAGATTATATTTCTATTGATAACATATCTTGATGTATTATTTTGTTGTATGTTTTGTACACGAGTCACATGCTTAATCTTTTTTTGTTTTGGATCTCTAGGACATGTGAGCTTTTTTTTTATGATTTGGTTAGTCTTATTGTTATGTACTTGTGTTAAACCATTCTTTATGTGCTTCAGTGGAGTTTATGTTTAAATGATTCTAGAATGCATTCTAAATAGTGTTTTACTTCTCATTGAAACTTTATATTTGAATCCTTCTCGAATTTTCGTGTCTAAATATGTATTGTACAGATTAAATATGCAATCGTGTGATTACCTTATATATACTAATTAATATTAAAAAAATCCAAAACCGCATATACTCCCGCATACCGCATATACTCGATAAGGCGACCTCTCCGCTCGCATAACGCATACCGCTTTTTAAAACTATGCTACACGTAAAAGGGCAATGGAAGAAGGAAAAAATAACATGACATGTGACCCATGAGAGGGGGAGCGGAAGGAAAAGTGCAGGCCCTAACTCTCCCGTCAAGAACAGCTGCAGTCAGAAGCAGCAGGGCATGGCCATGTCCCACCAAGCAACCTAGGATGACAGAAGCAGTGGCAAAGCAGGCAACCCCTCCTAGGTCTGTTGGAGCAGCAGTAAGTGCCGACAGCCCCTCCTAGGGCAGTAGCCGGAGGCAGCAGGTGAGATTCAGCCCTGCAAGAGATGTCGACACAAGCTCCTATGGCTGACAAGAGTGTCAACTCAGTCTCCCTGTTGAGAGTTATTCAATCATTTTATTATCTTTTAGTAATTGGGACTAAGTGTGTTGGCCCGTTAGGGTTTGTGACTTTGTGTCTATGTATATAAAGTCTCCTCCCCTGTATATACAGGAGTAGGGTTTCTCTAATGCAATCATCTATTAACCGTCCATTTTACTATTTGACACTCCCTAACCAAGAGGGTGACACGGCAGTATCGGTTACTCTTCCACCAGCGAACAGCATGTGAGAGAGCGGAAAAAGAGTGGGTGCTTCCGAAGAGTGAATATGCATGCTAATAGGGTAGTACCCCCCTATAGAGCAAGAAAGCAGCAGCGACTAATGTGTAGGGGCAACAGGGGGAGAATAGGAGAGCCCAATAGGCAGCTAGAGAAGTAGCAGTGGCTACTCTAGATGAGAATATGTCTTTTTTCCTCAAGCTTTTGGATCTTTTGCTCTAATGCCATGTCAAAAGCCAAGGTATGGAGTGACTGATGAATATAATAAGAAAA